>JAHWFO010049835.1:45658-60124 GCA_023313115.1 Rhysida immarginata
CAGGTGAATTCGCACACCAGCCCTGTGGACTTCCCTGCCCCCATCATTCAAGATATCTTAGAGGAGTTACTGGGGCATAACTTCTTTTCGGTCCTCGAACTAAACAATGGGTATTTTCAAATTCCGTTAGCTGAGGGCCTAAAGGAGTACTATGCCTTCCAGACCCCCTGGGGTAAATACCAGTTAACAAGACTGCCCCAGGGAGGTAAGAACTCCTCGCACATCTTCCAAAAATATGTTGTGTCCACACTACAGGAGTTGATGGGAAGGGAGGTCCACACGTTCTTGGATGACGTCCTCATATCAATCCCTACGTTTGACAGACATCTTGAAATACTTGAATGGGTGTTCGGCAGATTTCGCGAGAGAAGTGTGATAATAAAGCCTTCCAAATGTCAAGTTGGCTTGCAGTAGGTACACTATCTGGGTCACTTGATCTCTGCAGAAGGATCGAAACCTGATCCAGATAGTATGAGTGCTATACAACGATTGAGAGAGCCCCGTAATGTAAAGGAGGTACGAAGCTTGGTTGGTTCGCTAAACTTCTATCGCCCCTTCTTGCGGGATCTATCCGGCATTTTGGTACCCATTACGAATTTAACTAAAAAGGGGGTAGTGTTCCGATGGAGTAATGAGTGCCAGGAGGCATTGGAGCAAATTAAAGTAGTGCTCTCAACTGCTCCAATCCTTCGTGCGCCTGACTACTCCCTACCATTTGTGCTAGCCACCGATGCTTCAGAGCACGCGATTGGTGCAGTCCTCCAACAAGAGGTGGAAGGAGTCATGCATCTGATCGAATATTTTAGCCAAAAGTTGAAAGGTGCTCAAATAAATTATGCGACAATCGAGAAGGAGGCACTGGCAGTCGTGTGGGCCGTGGCGCATTTCCACCACATTATCCTGGGTTTTCCTACCAGGTTGGTGACTGTCCACCAGTCGTTGGTATTCCTAAATCGTAAGCGGGACTCTAATCAGTGGCTATTGCGTTGGTCACTACAGCTGGAGGAGTTTCAGTTGGCTTTTCAACACATAGCGGGAAAGGATAATGTAGTGGCGGACTTGCTGTCGCGGCAGTGCGAAACTGCAGTGGTGGCAGCTGATGGTGGGGAGTGGTGGGACGCGATCAAGGCAGCACAGGAAGCAGACCCTTAGGGGCGACAAACAAAGTGGGGTATTGAGCAGGGGAGCATCATGCGTGGTAACGGGGGTGTGTTTACCATAGAAAGCGGTTTAATTATATGGAGGCACGAGAAGCATCTGAGGGGAAAGGGGAGTGTTTGGCTCCCGAAACCCTTACGTGCGGAGCTGTTACAACAGATACATGACAGCCGTTTGGGTGGACACCGAGGGATAAGTGCCTCCATCCATGCGGTCAGGAAGGACTACTTCTGGGCGGGTCTAGCACGTGATGTCACGGCCCACATTAAGGCACGTCTGGTGTGTCAGCGGTCGAAAAAGGATTTCGTATAGGCACCCTGGCAACCTGGCATCAGTGCTAGCTACCCGTTCCAGAAGGTAGTTATGGACGTGGTAGTCCCGATTGAGCGGTCTAAAAGTGGTAGTAAATATATCCTGGTCATTACCGACGTACTGACCAGGTTTCCAGAAGCTGTACCATTACCCGAGCAGACCGCAGTGGCTGTGGCCAATGCGTTTATTCAATCAGTGGTGTGCAGGTATGGAGTTCCACAACAGGTAATTAGTGACCGGGGCGCTAATTTTACATCCGAAGTGTTCTCCAGAGTGTGATCTGATTTGGGCGTGCGCCATAAGATCACTACGGCATATCGTCCAACGTCGAATGGCATCGCAGAGCGATGTAATAAGTCGCTCTGCGAGGCCATTCGAGCGTTGTGTGATGATCACCCTGGAGAGTGGGAACAGGTGCTGGATTATGCCCTGTTCTCACTGCGCACCCGGCGTCACGAAACTTTGGGCAAAATACCTGCCTACCTATTGTTCGGTTTCGACCCGATGATGCCTCTGGAATGGAAGACAGATTTTAATGAGGGCCAGTTGGAAGAGGATGACCGCAGCGAAATGCGACGGTATCGATCGGAGATGGTCGATCGACTGGCCAAGATTCGGAAACGGGTCAGTGCGTGGGACCGGGAGAAGCGGCTGAAGAAGTTAGCTCAACTGAACCGCAATAAGGCCACCTGCCAGATGGACGTAGGTAGCCAAGTATGGCTGCTCCGTATGGGTGGGCCAAAAAAGAAATTCTCAGCCAAATTTTTGGGACCATTTTGAGTAATAAGCAAGATCACAGATGTGACCTACCAAATTGAAGGGGGGCGTCACCACGATCAGATGATCGTGCATGTAGACTGCTTGAAACCATATGTGGAGCCAAATAAGAGCATGGGAAGAAGGCACAGTGGTCGAGGTAGGAAATAGTATTGCTCGGTACGCAGTGATGAACAGGAGGACGAGTTCGAGGAAGATATAGATGATGGGGTAGGCTATGCTCCAGTCGTCAGAGGACCATTGGGTATGGGTAGCGACGATGGTGATAGGAGCCCATTGTCGAGGTCGTCATTGTCCCCAAGGGGTCATGATACAGTCCCACCAGAGAATGCTGGTGAGGGAAGTGGGGGGTGATGCATCGTGGCCCAGCATTAAGGGCAGAACATGAAAATCCTCGCCCTACTGGCAGGTATAATTTAAGACGTCGTCCCAAGGTTGACTACCGAGAAGTCAACCTAGGGAAAAAGGAAAGTGGAGTCGTGAATATGGGAAATTCAGGTGCTAGAGTGTCTCGGCAGCGAAATAAAAATATTATGCACGCTGCCATAGAAGATAGTGGAGATAGGCATCATGTAGTGTGGCATAAGTCTCCCTTCGATAGTGAATATGAGTCAAAATTGTGTATGTTACCGGAATGAGTGTGTGTGTATGTTGTGTTTAGTGTGTGTCCCGTTTGTCACCCCTCCCCTCCCACGCAAAGGGCACAATATCATGAAGAAGAGATGGAACACTACAGGCATCGGAACAAAAACTCCCATGTCGGACGATCCCCAAAACTCACTGAATGCGACCGACGGGAATTGAAGTACGAGGTTCATGAAAGTGGCAAGAAACCATTCCAGCTCATCAACAAAAATTTCAACGGGCAACAGGACTCCGTGTGCATTACAATACTTTGCGTAAGGAACTGCAATCACTTGGCATTCACAGATGTGATATTGCCAAAGAGCAAGGATGCCAAATTTCAGTGACTTTTGGGACGCTGATATTGGACCGTTGAACAATGGTAAAATATTTTATGGAATGACGAATCACGCTATACTCTGTTTCAATCGAGGGTGTGTTTTGGTAGAATTTACTATCGTTTCGACGAATGAGGCGCATACAAAAATTTATTAACAAAAGGAAAAAAAAACATTTTTATTTATTTGACATTATGTATAATTTCAATATATCCAATGTTTAAGATAGGGTCAATGCATATGAAATCAACCAATAAAAAAAATAATTTGTTGCTGACATATTTTATTTTATTTTTACACATGCATTTTCTGTTTATGTAGGTATCTGGGAGTATAAAATGATTTTTTTAAAAAATTTACCACTACCACTATGGATTCTAGGAACCATTTTGTTTATAGGGACCCGCCTTTTTTGTCATTTTTAGAGATTAGCGATAAGTTAAATAACTTTTTTATTTATTAAGATATCAACTTGAAATAAAAACCATCTTATTCTAAAGGAAACCATCTACAAATCATGGTATGGCCAAAAATGTGTTAAAGTATAAGGAAATAACCTAAAACTTAACTAGAAAAATGTGTTTTGATTAGAATAAATTGAAGAATTTAGGGAATTGTTTCCAAAGAAGGGATTAAAGCACAACTTTAATATTTTTCCCCCCTTAAAGATATAATAGAGGGCAAGAATTAAAAAATTTATCAAAACTTTTAAATGCCTCATTTTTTTACAATTACTTTTTTTAATTTAGATGTTTGAGAATATATAGGGTGTCTCAGAATTCATGGTACAAACTTCTAGGGGTGATAGGTAGCGCTAACAGGAACAGTGTTTTCCTATGCCATTTTTGCTGTTAAGCCCTCTTGTGGGAGATAAACGCCACTAAAGTTGGGGTTGCTGCCCCTGGAGGGTGGCTGCCTGAAGATCACAAGCTTCTTTGTATTAAGAGATAATTGCGTGTTGTATGTTAAAATTTAATGGGGAATACAGTATTAGAATTATGTCTACAATACTAGACAAACAAAAGCACTTTGGTCTCCAGTGTTTTGTAATTCACATAATTTTATTGCACACAAATGTCATTACTTAGAAATGGTAATGTTAAGCATTTACAAAACAGTCTTGAGCATACTGCTGCCACAGCTCGTGTACTGGTGGATAGATTCTCACCAATCTCTTCAAGCACCTTGTCCTCCAGTAGGTCTGTCCGAGAGGTTCGTGGGCGAACTGCGTCTGGTCTATGGACATTGATAGTTCCAGTCTCCCTCATACGTTGTACAATACGGCAAAGATTGTGTGCTGTGGTACATTTCGCTGTGGAAAACGCTCTCGATACAGCCGTGCAGCAGCACGCCCACTGCACCTTGCTTCTCCGTAGATGAGAACCATATCCACCTGCTCTGTGATACTGTAATGCTCCATGAGATGCAGTAAAAGATGTTTCAATAATACTGCCAGATGATATTCTGTTTCTTTGGAAATGATGGGTGAACTTTAATAGTAAATGTAATATCAACAAATTCACTGATTTTGGTAGCAGAAGCAAGCTATTCTTTTGTTGAGGTATCGGACAGTAGCAAGCTTGTGAACTTCCGGCAGCCACTGTCCAGGGGCAGCAACCCCACCTTTAGTGGCGTTTATCTCCCACAAGAGGGCTTAACGGCAAAAATGGCATAGGAAATCATTGTTCCTGTAAGCACTACCTATCACCCCTAGAAATTTGTACCATGAATTCTGAGACACCCTATATATTCAGAGAAACATTATGTTCACTGTAAGTTTCACTTTTTGAGTGAAGATAACACTGAATCACACTAGGATTGTGTGGCACAAACTTGTGATAAGTTCTTGTTTCTGGTGCCTTTTTGCAAGTTTTAAATCTTTGGCTCAGCTTTGCTTCATTTGTACTTATTACTGTTTGCATTAATTGTATATTCTCAAAAATCTAAATTAAAAAAAGTAATTGTAAACCTAGCTAAAACATAATATTAACATCCATATGCTGCCTACATTGTACTAACAGGATATTCATTTTGGCAAAGTTGACTTTTAGTAACTGCGAGCACTGCGTGCACTGCAGAGAAGCATCCTTCAGAGACACCCAAATGAACAACTCATTCATAGCAACTATTTCGTATCCGCCCTGCAGTGAAGCATCACTTAAAGACGCCACTGTTGACCCATAATTTCGCAGCATTTTACTCTGAAGTTATTAATTACTATTAGAAATTAATAAAGTTTTATTTTAATTCGTGAATATTTAACAATGATCAGTTAATTTTACTGAAACGCTTAGTATAAGAATTTACAAAATTATTACCAATTAATAACCGATTTAAACATTTGATATATTAAAAAAAAATTACTAAATTGCAAAAAAATATGTTGAGTGGGTCTTGTATCACATAAATGAATTCTGTATAAACACTGTCGCGATTTGTATATCTTAGGTAATACTAGGTCGCGATCTGTTTGATTGTGATTTGTTTGAAGTAGGATCCTGCAAAACTCCTAGATTAATAGCACAAATGAGGACATATCCTAGAAATAAACCTTAATTTTTATCTGATTTTTTATAATTTATACATTATTTTATCGAATTATTTGAAAAATATCTGGGTTTTTTATCAGAATTTAATAGAGTTTTTATTTTCGTATTTGGAGAGGGGGTCTTTTTTAATTTATTTTCTAATATTAATTTACCGAATTAATTATTTGGTGATGGCGTTGGCCATAAAATTTATAAAACAGAATTTTGCAAAATCCGTTAAAAAATAAAAACGTTACAGCCATGAAGGCATTAGTTTTCGACCAACCCTCGTATCTTCTCGATATTTATTGAATTTTCTTTTAAAAACTTAAACTTTCTACGTATTTTCATTTTTGTCGTGCATCCGGGTGAATATGACATTAAATTTAAGTGATAAATGAAAAATTAAGCCATGAGCCTACATTACAGTCAACAATGATTTAATTGCTCAGAGCGTCGCGATCTTAGACTGGAATTTTCTTTTTCATTCCTATTTTCATTTATTATTTATTTAAACGCATTTAACGTCTGTATTGTAACATTTTAACATCTGAGGCATCGTGTTTAAATAATCCATCAGCTTTTCTTTAATAAATTTGATAATTGGGGTCTTTGTTACTGTTTACATATACGGTGGCTACGCTATGACCTATCCATTAACAGAATTATTTTTATATTTGCGGTGTAAGACCATGTAGCGAATGTACGAATAACTCCCGTAATAAGAAAAATAACCAGATTTACTACTACTCCAAAAGAAAGGATCGACATACAATAACTACTATCACTACCTCTGCTGGTCTTACCATTACTGATGTACTGGATATTAGTAACTGTTTTACCCAGCATTTCAGTAAAACTGTCTCTACTTCTTTCAACACATTCTCGGAGAACTGTCTACCTATTGTCCCCCTATTGATAACCTCATCTTAACGGAGTTCACTGATAGAGATGTTGCCTACGGCATTAATAGATTACGGGCCAAGCCTTGCAATTCTCCGACAGAGGTTCCTTCCTTTATTCTCAAAGGCCTTCGAGATGTTATAATTATTCCTCTTAGGCGCATCTTTAATTTGTGTCTAAAAGCTGGCCACTATCCTAGAATAAGGAAGAGTGCGGTTGTGGTTCCTGCATTTAAGGGTGGTTCTGCCAAACGGACTGACATTGCTAGCTATAGGCCGATCTCTACCCTTCCACCCACTGCCAAAGTCTTTGACAACATCATTCATAAATATCTTCTACAACATGTCCTTCCTCATGTTCCTGCGTGTTAACATGGTTTCATTCCCCGACGTTCCGTTGTGAGCAATCTTGTATCTCTCACCACTCATGCTCATTGTGCTCTTGATCACTGCCAGCAACTTGACGTGGTTTACTTTTATATGCAAAAGGCGTTCGACCCTGTCAATCATGAGTTACTAATTAAAAAATTGCGTGCGTATGGGATTGTTGATGAACTTCTTTGGATAATGCGCTCTTTCCTGTTGGTTCGACAGTTTGTTGTATCTATACGACATCATTCATCATTGCCCTATAGGCCTCACTGTGGTGTTCCACAGGGTTCTGTCTTAGGGCCTTTATTATTTGTTATCTTCACTGCTGACCTCCCCGAGGTGATTAGAAACTCCCATATATTGATGTATCCAGATGATGTGAAACTTTTTGGTAACATTACAATTGTCTTAATGCTCACCTGCTTCAGCAGGAAATTTATAGTATATGTCATTGGTGTGAGCAGAATGATCTTGCAATTAATGCAACCAAATATGACAAAAAAGACCAATTTTATCGAGTTCTCCTAGTCTGTTTGTGGAAATGTGCAAGTTGCCAAACTCTGTGTCCGTGATCTTGGCGTAATCGTTGATAGCACACTTTCCTATAATTCCCGTGTTGACTGTTCTTCTGAAGGCTCTTGGTACCATTGTGCGCAATGGAGCCGATTTTCGGTGCCCTTCTACATTTGTTCGGCTCTATCGGAGTCTACTTTTACCCATTCTGTCCTACTGTTGTTTTATAGAATGGGGGTTCAAATATGCAGTTTTGTAAACTGGATAGGGTGCAAAATGTTTTTCTCCGGTTTCTGAAGCGGAAATTCCCGAATTTTGATGTACCTTTAGATCTGTGTGCACTCTCAGACATTAGAATGAAGATTGAATTAGCTGTGTGAACACCGTACATGAACTGAATTGAATTGAATTATTATTATTATTGAATTTTTATCTTTGTAATAATTATTATATTTCTGTTAATCTGTATAAATAAAATTGTGTTTTTCTGTTTTTTTATTGTCCTTTTTTTTTTTAATTACGTTACTTCCTTTTTACTTGTATCTTAAATAACCCCATTTTGGGCCTGTTGGGGGGCAACATAGCGGTTTGGCCTTCCAGTTTATTTGTTTATTTGGTGGGTTATTCCCTGTTGTTGTTACCTATTATTATTATTATTATTATTATTATTATTAATTATTATTATTATTTATACCAGATGGCTTGTTTGTTTTTAGTATTTATTGGCGTAAAATGACGGCCGTTTATGGGAATAAAATCACAGTCACACAAAGAAACTCCGTGTTTACACATTTCGGTATTTACTCATTTGGTATTAAATGTATGAAATTATACGATTAAGAAATGAGTAAAGAGCGTTTTAATTGTTGGTAATCTTACAAACATGGAAACACGGAATTCTTTTGTGTGATTTTAAAGGACCGTCACTTTACGCAAATAAAATCATACAAGACCCACTCAACTTTTTTTTTTGCAATTTAGTAATATTTTTTAATATATCAAATGTTTAAATCAGTTGTTAATTAGTAATAATTTTGTAAATTCTTATACTAAGCGTTTCAATAACATTAACTGATTATTGCTAAATATTTACGAATTATAAATAAACTTTATTAATTTCTAATAGTAATTAATAACTTCAGCGTAAAATTCTGAGAAATTATGGGTCAACAATGGCGTCTCTAAGTGATGCTTCACTGCAGGGCGGATACGAAACAGTTGCTATGAATGAGTTGTTCATTTGGATGTCTCTGAGGGATGCTTCTCTGCAGTGCACGCAGTTACTAAAAGTCAACTTTGCCTTTATTTTTCACTAATGTAACCCACTTCTTTTTCAGTGTTTAAAACTTGAGGCGTTTATGTGAGTTCTACTGTGTATTTTTGCTTTTTTCTTTAACAAAAAAAAAAAAATACCTCTGATTAAAACACAATGATGAAATTTTATGTGGTGATTACCAGTTATGAGAAGGGTATTGTGTGAAAATTTCAGGTTTTTTGATTTAGTCCTTTTTGAGATATACCTGTTTGAAAATCGGCAATTTTGGACAAGTTGCGATATTTGAAGGACCGTAAAACCCAAAGGAGGCATTTAAAAGTTTTGAATTTACTTTTGGTCGATATTTGAAGGGCCGATATTATTGGTTCGATCCCAGGCTGTGGAATTTACTTTCCTATTTTTCATCAATAATATCAACATCTTGAGGTTTGGCGTGAAAAAAATCCTCTTAAGACCTTTCATTTATTAATCTTTATAAATATTGGTTAATGTTCACTTCTGCACATCGCGCGATAACTGATCATACGACCAAGGAAAGAATTTATTTGAATTTATTTTTTAAAGACTGAGGGGCTGCGCCCACCAGACCCCTCCCCTCCTCTAACGAACCGATATATATAACCTCAGATATAAATATTATGCTCGGTTCTGCTGCAAATCCTGTACACTAGCCGGACATTTGGACATTAATGGGACCACTATATATATAACTGAGACTACTATATTTTTTCCTTAACACATACAAACACATGCCTACATCATTTAAGGAAAAAAAAAAAAAAAAAAGATACGCGAAACGAATTTCCTGTAGTTAAAAAATATAAAACATAAAAAAAATTATATATAGCCTATCTTATTCCAATTCCTGAATAAACTGTTTGCATATTTCTGTAAATAATTTGTCTAAAATTTTTATCTGAGTATTCTTTTAACTTAAAATCAATAAAGAGCGTCGTTTTTCGAGTTCACTAATAAACAGCTCTATGTACTTAAAGCTTTGTTGGCCCACCCCTGGCCTTGATCACAGCTTTTATTCTTTTAGGCATCGAGTCCACCAGGTTAAGACAATAATCAGTCCCAATCTCGGCCCAACTTGTCACTATAGCTTTAGCTAAGGTATCTTTACATTTCGGCTATTTTTTTGTAACCAGTTCTTTTAATCTTTATATTCTCTGCACCACAGAAGACGTGCTTGACGATGGAACGGTGTGGAAGTTATGCCTCTTAGTCCACTTTCATTCAAACGTCTCTAGATGGTACTGTGGGACACTGCACCTTTATGATTTGTGTGGCTACAGACGTTCGATTCGCTGTTGGGTTCCCCATGCATTCTCAATTGGGTTCGAGTCCGGACTGTTGGGGGGCCAGGGTAGAGTAGTAATGTTGCTCTGTTTCAGGAAATCTTTGATAGATTTGACTCTGTGGCAAGAAGCGTCGTCATCTTGGAAGATGCAATCGCCATCACCAAAGTGATCCTCCAACGTGGGAATTAAAAAAAGCCTCTAAAACATCATGGTACGCATCAGCATTCATTATCCCTTTAATAACACCTAGGCGTCCAGTGCCTTTGGCCGATAGACAACTCCAGATCATCAGATTTGCAGGAAACTTTGTCGAATGGTTTAAGCAATCACTTTGAAACTTCTCATGTGTCCGTCTCCACACAAATGAACCAGCATCATCACCGCAACTGACTGAGACTCGACTCTCATCCGAAAAGATCACCTGTCTCCAGTCTTCCGAATTCCAGTGATTGTGTTGTTTAGCCCATAATAAACGTGTCTTCATTTGTTTCGTGGTCATAGCCGGTTTTGTCTTTGCTTTGCAACGTCTATAGCCCATCTCTGCCAGTCTATTCCTCACAGTTTTAGCACACACATTCACATGACACATCGCCCATTCCTTATTGATTTCTTTTGAAGATGATCTTCTCATTTGTGTACAAATTCTGCGCAATGCTCGGTCTTGCACCCTGCTGGTTTTGCGGGAACGGCCAGTCCTTAAACAATTTTTGGTATTTCCTTGCATCTCAAACTTCTTTTTTACACGGCTAACTGTTGATTGATGACATCTATAATTTGGGCAATATGTTTTTGGGTTTTGCCTTCTTTCAGAAGTTTCAGTATAATCCCTCTCTCTCCATCACTATACTCTTTTACTGGTGCCAATTTGATGCTAATTTGAACGAGTAGTTACGAGTTTTGGTGTGTGATAATTACCTACGTCTAAAGAATGAATTCGTCTGTTGCATATGCTTACTGTAGAAGGTTATTCTATTCTACAAGGGTGTTTGGAATCATTATGCAATATTTATTTCCAGGTCAGAGGTGTATGTAAAACTTTTTGCCAGGGTGGGGTTTCACTCAACATTTTTTTCTCTCTGAATTTTCAACATTTTGGGCTGAAAATTTATACACATATGTAGTGTCTGAAGAGATAAATAGATGTTTATTTTTAAGATTGATCCAATATCCCGGTGCTGCATAAAAAATTTGTGACTGTCGAATTTGTTCAAACGTCCCACGATATGCAATACTGTTTGCCAGGGGTTGTATATAGGAAATTTTAACAGGTGTTATTTTTTATAATTTTTTATAATTTTAGTTCAGAGCAACGGAATCATCACTAGTTCGCCCCCCCCCTCCCTCTATATCCTATTGATTCTATTCTAGTGAGCAACAACTGAGTTGCCTTGAAAATGGGTCTGGTTGAATCTCTATGGTTGCTGTTGATGTTGCACGTGCTCTTGCAGAATTCCATGTTACTCCTTTTTGGGAAACTATTTAGTTGACAAGAAAGGGATCATAAAGATGGCGAGGCTGAAACATCTTTCTCGAGAACTTTTTTCGAGTTGATCTCAGATTGACCTCCGTTGAATGAATGAGACTATAGCGGTAATGACTCAGGACTGCAAAACTCCTTTCACTCGAGGCTAACGAGAAAGACAGGCTACGGCCACGGCCTACGAGATAGTAAACTGGGCCGTGGCGCATGCGCACGAATTCGCGGACGAATAGTGGTCTTCATTCCCGATACGGAATTTCCGTACGAATATACACAGCGTTTGTAGAAAGCGCTGTTCAGAAAAACTTGTGATCTAGGGTTAAAACTGTTTGCTGTAGGTTGTTATAAAAACTTTACTTATTATTCTGCTTATTTGTTTTTAAATAATCAATCTTTAACCAAAAATCTGTTCTAAATACAGATAAAAGGTAGAGATATGGTCGTCCACCCACCCAATTTCTTACTATAATACAGTACTGCTATAATAAATTGGGCCCACCCATTATCGTATCTATATTTATTTTAAATTTAAATGTGGTTAGTCTCCTTTTAATGGGGAAAATCGTAAAATTAAAATTTAATAAAAACAAAAGAATAAAGTCACCAATCTTGTTATTTATTATTCATAAATGAAATTTCATGGTTATAGTTTCTCTTTAAAATATGAACATATAATATAATAGCCTTTTTTGTATATAGATATAATGTAATTGGGTAACATCTCTCTCGTTGCCCCTAAAGTGACTTTAGTTGCCCCTTGATATTGATAGTTTCTTATTATCTGCTTTAATTGGAATAAGATAAAATATTGATTCAAGATATTTATACTTTACAGATCACGAACTGCTTTTATTTTTTTTTTATGAAACGATGCCTCGACGCTGCAGTGTATTCGGATGTCGCTCCAATTATGACACTGAACCAGATTGATTTTTTTTTCTATATCTGTTAGTGTTTATATTTAATATTATTTTGTCACCAATCTTTCATCAATTGTATGTTTATTTTTCAAGCATTAATAAAATGAAATTTTTCCATTTGAATTCAGAAAATGTATTTATTTAATATTTGTTTATAATTGATTCTTGCAATTATTTATTATTATTTTTAAAATTTTTAATAAATAAATTGCAAATACCCTTTTTTTCTGTTCTATTTTTAAAGTAATTTATTAAATAAAAGATTATCTTAAAATGAACTATAAAGAAATTTAACTTTTTGAAATATATAAAAATCAAATTAATTAAAATATAATTTATTAATTGCTCTTTTAATTATATAACTATTTAGTTTTACAAAATTTCTCTTCATCAAGAAAACCACTGAAATATATCGTTAATAATTTAACTTCTTATGTTCACGTTTTATTTTATTCAGTATTTAATTACATTAATGTAGAGAATGAAGTTAAGAATAATTTAATGATGTAATCAGAGTATTATGTTTGAAATGCCATGGATTCGAGATGGGACCACTGCAATCACGTGATCGGCATTTCCTCCTTTCGCGCCAGGGCCTGGCTATGCTTTCGCTCGTATGATGTCATCGACTTGCGGGCCCCCCCCCGTCTCAAAAATGTTTTTCGCCGTGTTCAGTAAATAGCGAATATTTGTTCATTTTATTAAATAAATAATAAAAATTTTCGAAAATAAATTATGTATTATGCAATTATGCAGTTTTATTTAATTATTTACTTAATCTTATAGTATCGAAAATTTTGATGTCAGTTGCCCTTTAAGAAGAATAACAAAGATTTAATAAGCAAAAGAAAATATAAAGTTAAAATTACAACAGGTTGAAATGTTGTCTTTTTAGGGGTTTCCCACTAGTTCTCTTCTTTCTTGAGACATGCCTAGGCTAAATGTAACAAAATAAATATTCACGAAAATGCAGTCGGGGTTAAATCGGGCATCCTGAAAATACTGATCTGTATACTGAACAAAATGCTGCAACAGTTTGTGTTCCTGCAAGCCGAAGGAAAGAAAGTGCCCGATGACAAACATATATTTCTTGCATCCTCAGTATATTTTCTTGATTCATTTTCATTTCCATGACTTTATCTGACTGTAGGAACAGTGCCTACTAAAGTTAACCCTCGATCTGTTGCATGAAGTCTTTGAAAGCCCAGGCTTGTATTAAATAGGGAACACATGTATTTTTGCTCTAAAGACCAGAATGTTTTCACGTTACTAAAAATATTGAATACTCAATAGTTGTTATTCCCTTTTCTATTGTTGGTTAGATAATTTTTATGGTACTTTAAGTTGAAATTACAATAAGAATTTCAACAACTTATTTTGGCCTGGGTAGAAGAAGACAAGGAAAGTGCTGGTGGTGAGGAACATGAGGACGGAAGAGCAGATTACACAGAGTTAGAACAAGATTTCGAACCAGTTCCTTCATGTGATAATAATACTCCAACAATAATTTTTATTTCAAAGAACTTTATCATTGTTAAAAAGGAGGGAAACGGAACTTATAGAGTCATATACAAATGCCACTCAAAGAGTTAGAACGAGGCAACACAATTTATTTCTCCAGGAACTTTCAAACAACTAGAGAGAGGCTTTGTTATTCCCCTTATATAATCAAACAGGAGTCCCAAAGAATCAAAAAGTTATTGACTCCTTTGCTCTGACAAGTTGTCTTTGCAAACAAGTATCTATGCACCTTTTTTTGACAGAAATAAATAAAATACACTAATCTTTTTTTTATTATTCTGGTGTCATTAGTTTTCTCTTTACTTGCACCCCCTTCCCCACTTTGACTCTCCTTCCTGACCCCACCCCATCCAAAATATATATATAAATCATATCTTCATTGCATTTATTATCAGAATATTAAATATTTACATTTTATAATATGTAGAATTGATTTTTTTT
>JAHWFO010049835.1:60134-102352 GCA_023313115.1 Rhysida immarginata
GCAATAAAAAAAAAAAAAAAAAAAAAAGTTTCCACCTTTTTTTTTTTGAATTTCAGATAATTATCCCTGTTTCCCTAGCTAAAAGATTTCTTGCTTATATCTCTCTTAGCCTTTTACTTCTAATAGCCATATGTAATTTGATAAATAGATGAACTTTTATACATATAAAACTTTCTGATGTTTTATGGTAGTTAAACCATTTATTATGAAGGTCATTTTTTTGTACTCACAGCAGCTGTAGCAGAGTTTTGTACTACCCTTGCTCCAGTCTGGTTTTTTTTTTTTTTTCCTGTTAAACATCCTCTTATGTCATCATAAAACTAAAGCATGAGGGTCACGTATTTATAACTCTGCTAAAAAACTTTTTAACATTTGATCAGTCCAGGCCACTTGATAGAACGTGAATGTCGTTATTATATTCTAAAACTTAAGAACGATTGGATGCCACAAATGGCTATTACAAAAAGAATTCTTTTGCAATACAGAATTGGGTCTTCAATGACATTATTTAATAAAGATTAACAAGAGGAACAATATAATAAAAGAAAGTACCCGATGAACATTTCGGCTTTTCACCTCTATTGAGGATCTTGAATATAAATTTTAGATTACAAAGACTTTTATGTCTTTTTTATTTTCAAAAGGAGTTTACTATATGGGGTGTAAATTATATGTTGGATACTACTTGGAGGATCATTTCTTAAGGAAGCTACTTGGAGGATCATTTCATCTATAAAAAAATAAGACGAAAATATTCTTGGAATTTTTTAATAGATGGTATACATTTTGAAAAAAATAACTTTTACATGTGATAACGTCTATTTTTGCTTGCAACACATGGGCTAATAACTCTGCTTCTAAATCAGCTATCTCCACAAAAATTGGATGGCTTACGGGAAGTACATACCACGTTAATCATTCCAATTTATGCTAACATACATCTAGTTTCGGAGATGCGATCGATGGAGGACCTATTTCATTTCCAGCTGTGTGGATAAAGTATAATGATCCTCTATACAGAGAACTCAGGCAACTATCACTCGGAAAGACTGGATGTTATTAGCAAAGCTTGGGATTTGGGTTGTTGAAAACGTTTGAGATGGCAATGAGCAAGAATGATAAACATTAGTAAGTTTATCAGTTTGTGACAATTTCTTTATCTTAACCTTCCATTAAATCCAAAAATATAATCCAGGATCACATATCCAGAGTATTTGGGACAGAAGGATTCCCATATTTTTTATTTTTCTTGATTTCTGGTTGTCAATAGGAGAATTTGACAATGGATAGAAATAACATAATGGCCTTAATCTAAGGCTTTCTTCAATCCCATATTTATTAACTTCTGAAAACATTTTGAAAAATTTAAAGAGGATTTGTTTTTTGAGGGATTGGATTATGATTTTATTTTTAAAAATCCCAAAAACGTAAACATTTGCAAATCAAAACAAAATTAATTTTTTTAAAGATTAAAACTGACATCGAAGATTGAGGAGGTATATATTCAGTATCTCATACCTACCTTCCCCAGTTCCCTTGACTTTCGTGCAGGTGAGTTTTTTTACTATTCCCCATGAAAAATTAAGTTAAAAAACTAGAGGGAAATGATTTTCTATTTGTGAATGCATTTCGCAATGTATAGAACATACACAAAAAAAAATTTACAGTAGTCATAAATACACAGAAAGATCTTGGAGTAGCAATATGGTAGAATTAATTTTCATCACCACATTTTGGTCTAAGCAATATCATCACAGCCCAGAAGAAATAACAAATTGTAGGAGTTATTTTCAAAACATATAGTTAATTAATCACAAGGAGACAATGTCCACCAATATTTAATTAATTTTTATACGTTTGTTTTTTCTATAATTATTATATTTTTTTTTTAAAAATTCATATACAGGGTGCATTCACAAAGTTTCAAGACTGGTCTCAGAACAAAAAATTTATTAAACATTATTTGTACAGCGAAATAAAGTCTTCGAAATATGACCCTTGGGCATCAACACAATGCTGCCAGGGTTTTTTTCCCATTGTTCATAGGCTCCCTGGAACTCTTCGCATGGAAGGCTGTCAAGGAACCTCGTCGAAGCTGCCTGGACCGGTGGAATCCTGTTGAATTGTTTCCCTTAATTAGGGGGAACAGAAAGAAGTCGCTGGGAGCTAGGCCGGGGCTGTAGGGTGGCTAGGGCAGTGTTGCCATGTTGAACGTGGCCAAAACTTCGCCGGCGACGAGTGACGTGTGAGAGGGTGATTTGTCGTGGTGAAGAACCCAATTGTCTTTGATCTCCTGGCAGACGCGAAGACTTGATCCTTCAAATGCTGGAGCATTTTCGACTTTAAATTTTTGACGCACTCTCTGAGTTTTCAACGGGGGTCACTGACACATTCACGCCACTAGAGATCAGCTCACTCCAGCGTCTTGCAAGTAACTGCCGCTGGTGATGTCGGTTAGCTGACACCCCCCCACTACTTCACCCTACCGCACCCTCCCCTACTCAGGAAAAAATCAGTCTTGAAACTTTGTTAACGCACCCTGTATTTTATTTATTTATTCATTTATTATTGATATTTTTAAGTAGGCGTTGTAAATCATTTTCCCTCCAGTCAGCCTTTTTACATCTGCTGTAAAAAGTCATCATACATGATTCTGTTCTGGCCCGACTTAAAAATACTCCTGTATTATGAATATAGGAAGAATAACGCTTCAAATGTCCCAGAAATGCTTTGCTGAAAGTAAATTCTATCACATTGCTAATTCAAGATCATGTATTTCTTTGTGTGTATTTGAAGCAAAATTGATCATTATGCAATTTTTGAACTTGCCATGAATACTCTGATGTTAAAAGAACATTCTTAAAAGGTATCGTGTTTTAGACACAATGTTTCAGGGCCATAAGCAGTGGTTATCATTTAGTCAGCGTTCGCGCTAGCACAAAAAATCTACGAGTCAATTTGACTCCCAAGCCTGAAAAGTGCGAGTCAAATTTCAGAAGATGCGAGTCAAATTTTGAATTCTTTTTAACTCCCATATTTTTACATGCATCCACAATCTCTATAGTTGCTGCTATAGTTAATTAGAAATTTAAACAAGACCTCATGTGACAAAATGAAGTCAGGTTAACATGTGGTGAGAAGGATATGGGGCAATGATATTCAAAATTTAAGAAGTCAATTTTGACTTGCTGGTCAAAAAATCACGAGTCAATTTTTAGCAAAAATTCCCATTTGACGCGTAAATTGCGAGTAAGCGTGAACCCTGATTTAGTTATGGGAAAAAATCCCAAAACATCAGATTTCACAGGAACAATCTTTGAACAACACCATAAAGGAACTCTGCAAGAAAGCAAATTGCAGGACATTTTAATTCACCCTATATCTTTTGTAAAAAATGTTAAACAAACCAGAAAAAACAACCCAAGAAGAACAAGGGTACACAGAATAAGATTTCTGTCAGAGAAAATAGGATACCAAGACAAATTCTCCTAACGTTACAAACATATACAGGCAAACCCCGTTATTATAAATTTCAGGGGACCCAAAATTTTTTCGTAATACCCGGTTTTCACATGAATCAAGTCTAAAATTTTTGTCAACTGCTTATTTCAGAAATATACATGAAATTGATTATCGAAGTATGTTTACACTAACTAATAAAATTTTTTGTAACAGAACTATAGAAATTGAAAATATCTAGTGGAACATCATTGCAATAGAGGATGTACAACTTAATCTTCTCTAAAATTGACAGTATATTTACGCATGTTAGATTTACGAAGTTTTCCATTTCATCATCGTCACCACTCTGTTTCTTTTTTAGATCTGCCATCTTTGTTTTCAGCAGTGCTTCACTATGTTGATGCTTAAGAGAACTTCATTGATTCTAACATATTCCTGGAATTTTAGACTGCTCAGCTGATCTCTTTGACTTTGAAGGAGTTCCTATTCGTGCAACCTTTCCAAATTCTGGCTCAGTAGCTTCCTCAAAGTTGTCAGAAGATTTGGCCTGTTTAAATCCGCTTTCCTAAAGAAGTTTGCAATAAAACTTTGGAAGACCTATGCCAAGCTTCAGCGATATTCACTATGGCGTCCAAGAGACTCCAGTTGGTCCACTTTTGTCCGGCATACATTGTGGGAATCATGTCTCGCATCATCTTCTTATGGAATAGCTGCTACTTAATGGAAAGGATAATTCCTTGAGTGATTCTAATCAATGCATGGAAAATCACCTTTTATAAAGATAATAAAAACCACTCAATTCCCATATGTTTCATCACAGAATTTGCAGGAATCTAATTAGATGTCCTTCATTATTCATTTACATAAGAACCAAAATAAAATCTTTTCCACCTTTCTTTTTCTCTTTTACCTCAAATAATGTAATTTTCTGGGAATAAATTTCTGTACGACCAATTTAGTATAAGAATGTTATCCATGGGACTGGGACTAGAGAAAATTTCGTATTAAGCAATTTTTCATAATAACAAGTTTTGTAATAATGGGTTTCAGCTGTACATTTAAAAAAGTCACTGTTTATTGCAGAGGGGTCTCAAAAGAAGTGTATCACAAAAATGGCCCAAGCAAAAATACATAAAAGAGCTTCTTTAGCTACAAGGCAAAGCTTTGTAGAAAGCTTTTTCATAGATGCACAATTTTCGTCTGCTATGCAGGAATTTTTCAGTGACCAAGGCCGAGTGATTGTTCAGACAAAATCGATGTGTGACAAAATAAATAATGTAACTGTTCTATTATGCTCTTACATCATGTTCATTGTGTTTTGTGCACCTAATTCATTTCTTTTAATTGGTGTATACAAGTACAGTAGAACTTGGTTATAGTGACATCAAGGGGACTGAAAAAAACGTGTCATTATAAACGAGTGTCATTGTAAGAGAGGTTTGTGTTTTTAGTTATATGAGATGGTAAATAACACAGAAATTAACTTAATTTGGCATATTTTGGCAATATTGTCGATCACGGGTGCCACATTGTTTTGAGTGGTGCTTGTGTAGTGGACAAAGGAGAATAAAGCAAGACGGAGAACTAGTAGAGCTGCGTCATTTGTTGAAGTAACAAATATTTCAGCCTATGGAATTTACATTTAGAGGAATTATTCTGGAATCTTATATTCATTTTTTGCACCCAATAGTTGTCTATGCAGACATTTTCCTCATAAAAGTTCAACAGTTTTCATGAAATTTAGTCTGTAGTTTTATTTTATAACATAGAGACTCACTAAGAAAAGATTTTATGAAATTCAATACCAGTATGATTAGAGATCACTGAACGATAAAAGCAAACATAGTACTGGAGGGCACTGGTGAAAAATAATATCCAATCCGAAAAAATTAAAATGACACGATTTTTTTTTTGTGCGAAATTATTTTCACGCGGGTTCTGCTAGTATTCTATAAAGATAGATTTATTTTGCTGCTGGGGGTGAGGGAAAATTACGTGAACGACAGGGAAATGTCAGGGAATATACAAAATTGTTTTGCTAGACACCCTGATAACACAGTATTTAATAATAATGCTGACAATTGTGTATAATTTGTTTCTTCTTGGTTCACTCTTTCTATGTTATTTCTATGCTGTCGCGTGTTGCGATCCTCCTTGGGAGCTACTTTTCTCTCTCACTAGGGCGGTGACGCTTCTATCCGTGATCGACAATACGATTAGATGCAAGTATAGTACTGTAACAGTTATCCCTGTGTAATGATCAATTGGTCGTGCAGTTTATTTCTCCTTCTCATTCAAAAAGTTTATAAACTGAAGATGGGATAAAAATCCCGAAAACGTTTTTTTAAATACATTCAATTTTGTCATCTACGTTTCTACTGATCATCAGACTTTCATCATAGATCTTCTTCTCCTGTTACTGTCTTTCTTCCTGTGTTTTGTGTAACATTTCTTCATAAGACCTTCTTTTCACCTGTGTGTCATCTACATAAGCTCCAAAAGACCTTGTTTCATCTGTGTTTCATCCACTTCAACTTTGTATTTCTCCACTGGGTGATTTTTATTCAAGTGTTTTATTATTTATTTTTATTTCTATTTCTTTTAATTAAATGGAGTTCTTACTTTTTAATTAATATACTTTATTAACACTCCTACTTTTATATAATCTACTGTATTATCATTTTTTTAATAATGAAAACCCTCAATTTTATACCTATGTGAAAGTCAAGTGAACAGTAAAGGTAGATTAGAGGTTTTTTCCTTTCATTGCAAGTTGTAGATAAGATTTGTAAGTATCGTTTTTTTTCGGAATATAATAACCACCCCGAAAAATTTTTGGAAAAAATAGTATTTTCGTTGCTTTTATTATAGGAATATTAAATAATATTTGTACTTTATAATACATAGTAATGATTTTTTTAAACTTTTATTTTATTTTTCCTCCATATTATATTCCAAAAATTACAGTATACAATCATATAAAACCCATTGCATTAATTTTTTTTTTTAATTAAAGCTTAATTTCTTTTTTGGCTGAAAGTTAAAAATATTTATTTACTTTTTTCTATTCATAAATGTAGTCTATTCACAGCTTAAATTAATCGAGATAATAAAAGGTACTTACTTTTCCCAATGTTTGTGATTTAAGGAACTAAGATCCTCTAATTGGGCTATGTGCTTCAGATAGTTAGACAGCTTTAATAATTCTCGATCTTTCTCACGATTAAAATGAGCATTCTTAAAAGGTTTGATCTAAAAAGAAAATTAAATAAATTGTTGTAGAATCAAATATACTGCCCTACCATTAATATCCAATACCGTATATATTCGTCTATAAGCCGAATCCCCCCCCCAAAAAAATGACCCCTAAAAACCACATTCGGCTTATGCGCGAGTCAGAGTTGACGAAAGCCCTCATAAGGTAAAGGCTTTTTTAAGAGAAGAGTGGACTTTAACAATAATTCATTAATTAATTAGAATTCACTTATTAACCCTTCCACTGCTTAAGAATTAAAGATAATTGTGTATTACTGAAAAGTTGCATATAATAATCAACAGATGATAATCACAGCATCAAACGAAACCAGCATTTTTTTCGTGTTCTTTCATTGCTCTACATCAATACATTAACCTAAACAGTTGCTCAATAGACAATGAATTCAAAATGAAACCTCGTTCATTTAAGAACGTCAAAAAATTCTATATTGAAACGTTGATACTATTGCCAAGCACTAGCGCATAAAATTTAATATACTTTACAGCACATTCTACAAGTATATGCAATATACAGTGCATTAATCGGTGTATTATTTCATGTCTTTTCCCTCAATTTTCCATTGTAAAAAGCGAATGCATAAGTCAATTCCCGAAAACAAGATGGCGACGGCCTTGGTACTGTGTTCATACAAAGTGTGTTTTGAAAATCGTCATATCTGTCGAAAGAAACGGAAACTTTGCACGCGCATTCCGAATACTTCAAAGAATGCATATCTTAAGTTTCACATTCGTACCATTGTTGGGGACGGAGAAAAAATTTGGGGTGCATTACTTTCTGGGCTACCCTCGTAAGCTGATGAATTTTTTAAACAGATTTAAGATTGTTTACTTGCTCTGGGCTTGTGTGTAATAGCAGCCAGAGCAGGAGCAGCTTGTTGGGGAAAACTGACGTCATAAGCAACATGCTCTTGTGGCAGTTTTTGACCAAAACCAAATTGAATTTGATTACCAGAAGTGAACTTTAAATTATGATTTTTCTTATTAAAATGACAGGAAAAAAAAATTGATATTTACTATCAGTAAGGCATTCAAAACTATATGAAATCAAATTCCGGTTTGGTGTCATTTGCCCTTTAAGGTCTTTGTGAATGATGTGGTGCACATTCCCGTATGAAATATCCACTTCCAGTGCCACTGCTTGGATCATTATCTGCCAGTCTCGCTGAATCACTACATTCACGGCATCAATTTTCTCCTGTGTACAGTCATCAAGGACATTTTCGTGCCCTGCTGTAAACTTGGCACATCCCTAGCACACATTTGTCAATGTCATGCACACAACTCGCGATGGATTTCAAAAGGCTTTTTGTCCTTTTGACCAAATAAACCTGACCACACACCGGATCTAAACAATCTCGAACATTTCCAGCTTACCCATCAGCCTTCCATCTCCCGGGGTTGTGGAGAATTACATGCTCTTAAAAATGTATATGATGATTTTTGCAAATACCTGACCGTTTTACTGTGAAAAATTTACTCAATTACTTTTAGATTTCCCCTTGTAGACAAGTCAATTCACAAAATATTTGGGTCATAATTTTCAAAAATTACAATTGGCACGGTACTTGGTCGAAGCGACGTGCATGATGCCATGGACGGTATCACAAACAAGCACCTGTCCAGAAGTGCGCAACGCCAGTTGAAATGCTGCCATTGCTGGGACTCCTCCACGCACTCGGCAAATAAAATGGAATATTGGAAGTGGAGTAATATTGGCTGGTTACTGCAAGACGAATACTTGCTCCACTACTCGCCCCGTCCGAAGGTTCATCTGTCGACCCGAACGATCCCTCCTTCACGCTACTCCCTGACGTCTCGGCATGACTTTAAATGGTAGTCGTCTCAGCTGAACTTCGCCCACGTACACTGCTCGGCTTTCTCCTGAGTGTCGTTCACCTCGGTTTGGCGACTCATATCTGGCCTCTGTGACTACCTTCGCAATAATGTCCTCTTGGGGTGCCTTTAAATTAAGAAGAACGGAAGGCAAAGTTAGACTGTTTAATCTCTATATATTTAAGTTCCAAGGGTGATTCTTTCGACAGTTTGTTGGAGAAAACTACTGCATCTCTAAACTTCATTTTGATCTTAAATGAAAGATCTTAGTATGTAGATTTGTCAAAGTTACTTTTTGTGTCCATAATTACTATTAATTAACAGTAATTTACAATTCAAAATTGCTTACGCTGGCAAATCAAACAATCCTCTCAACAATGCATTTCAATATTTGCATCATCATCAGAGATTTCTATATAATGGAATTGGAGATGATTTTTGAAAATAACAATGAAGGTAAACTAATAGATACTGTAATGGTTCGAATCTAAGGCGACCTTTTTTTCCCAACCCTTAGAATAGATTCGAGACTTACTCAAATGATCCCCTCCCCCAATCCGACGCCATTAAATAACCGCCTCCTCCATGTACAGTCTATTCCAAAAACGTTTAAACTTAGGTGAATGATGTTCAGCTTCCTTGCAATACATTAAAGCAGTGAGATTAATCAGTCCTGGCAAGAAGTCGAGTTCGAATCACGTTGAACTATGCCATTTATTGTTTCTTAGCAAGAGGGATAGGTAGGCATAATGAGTGATGTCAAACTGTTTTAATTAAAATCTGATTTTGAGCCTTTATTAGAAAAGTTTTCTTAATTATTAATATATCAATGTATATTATTATTATTTTAGCAGAAATGAAATATAATAACGTAAAAACTATACGAGGAAGTAAGCGATAAGTTGGCAAAATACGAGCAACGATATAATGGCGAATACATGAATTAAATCATTAGACAAGGACTCAAGGAAACTACTAATCCACAACAAAAGTTTATTCATACGAATGCGCATTTCGGCAGCCAAGCTGCCTTCGTCAGCGTATCCAAGACTTGATCAGGACAGCGAGTTCTGTTCAAAGTGTTGTCTCTTAAAACTCTACAATTCGAAAAGCGACTGGCTATAAAAAAACAAGTGGGAACAAAAATCTGAAAAGCGGCGGCTGCAAAATAAACACGTGAGAACAAAAAGGAGTCATTTCCGGTGTTCCACTGCTTTCAATAAATGTATTTTACCAATAAACATTAGTTGTTCACCTCTATAATTCGAATTTAATTTACTTAACCTCTATAATTCGAATTTAATTTACTTAACCTCTATAATTCGAATGAAATGGCTGTTCCCCTGAGCTTCGAATTAAAGAGGTTCTACTGTACATTTGAAAAAAATTGTTAATACGCATCAAATTTTTCGTGAACTTTTCTAATGGTATTACTGACTAAGATTTAATTTTAAGTAGCTAAAGGAACGGGCGTGATTATAACAATCGATTCGTCTACAAACAAGATGGCATGTACATACACCAAATCAAAATTTTGACAAAGTCCAATTGATGCGGGACGATGCAGGCATACGTAACTGGGTGCTGCTGACCTGTAGGCACGTTTTCTTCTCCCGATTCGAATGACCCATGATTTTGGCCTAGGTTGCGTTGCTCCACCTACGAACAAAGCATCAGTCTTCTACCACAACATCGAACGCGTTACTCAGATGACTGGATTGCATGAATTTTTTTAAGATTTTACGTGAGTATCAGAACAATTATCGGAAGTTGTAGAATGGAAAAAAAATAGCATCAGGTTGTAAAGACTTAAGCGGCTGAAGTTACACCCCTGAAGTTTCAGGATACCATAAAAGTGCAAACAAGCGTTGCGACGGTTATTCTGTTCAGGGCAAATTTAGTACAGTGCTTAATTGGTATGAGGCTCTTGAGTGCGGCTCTTATTTCTTTCAATAGGTATAAAATTGAAGGGGTGAAAAAAATTCACAAAATTTTAAAATAATGTACACTGTTTACTGAACAAACGATACAATCATGTATTATTTACAATTCTTTATCAAAATATGAATCACCATCACTTTCATAAATCACAATTTCACGGTATTTTATGCATTGAAATTAACTGAAATCAACTTGATGGCAGCATCGACAATTTCAATAATCACCACGGCGGTTAATTGAACGCGGCGCTTATTACCTTCAGTTTAAAATTGGTGCATCGATAAATAGGATGTGGAGCATATTTGTGCTTTTACGGTAATTCATCAAATATTTTTCTAGATATTCGACAAAACATTTAAAATCAAAAGTGTCCACTTTCAATTGAGCAGTCAATGTACAGGGCGAGTCAAAAGTTGCAATACACCCTGTTTTTTCGAAAACCTTGCAGGAATTGGGAAATCTGAATATTCCAGTAAGGTGTGGGTGAGGTGGTTTATCTTTTACGGTATGTACCGAACATGGCCGCCATCTTGAATCTAAGTCAATTTTTTTAAATGGAAAGGGGGTCGTGTGATACATCAAATAACATCAGCATTTTCTGACAATTTCATTCCTGTAAACAGATTTGAAGTAGCAGTTATGGTTCAAAAATTACAACACATTTTGTTTCATTTTGTTGCAGGTAACTGAAGATGGCTTTGACCACAGAGGAGAGAATTGAGGTCATTTTGATGTCTGGAGAACGAAGTTTCCGTGTCATAGCTGCAGATTTTAACAACCGGCACCCAGAAAGACCTCCAATTTCACACAACACTGTCAGGTGCTTAATTAAGAAATTCCGAGAAACTGGCACTGTGGTTGACAAGGCACGGAGCGGCCATCCAATAAGTGCTACTGATGAGACAATCTCAACAATGGTTTTGGCGTCCTTTGTCAAGAGCCCAGAACGCAGAACACAACGTTTGTCAGCAGAATGTGGAATCAGCCAGTCATCGATCGTACGAATCCTTCATGCTCATCAATGGCATCCATTCAAAATTCAGATACTCCAGCAGCGGCACCCAGATCACCTGATCTCACACCACTTGACTTTTATCCTGTGGGGTCATTTAAAGCAACTCGTATATGCAGAGAAAATCAGGAACAGACACCATCTCCAGCAACGCATTGAAGAAGCGTGTGCCAGCATTTCTGCGGAAATCCTTCTGTGAGTGCATGACGATTGGATTTAGCGCCTTCAAATGTGCCTTGACCAAGAGGGACACCATATTGAACACATTAAATGACTGTCCTTTATGGAGAACAGTCCAGCCTGTAATTCCAAACAAAATGTGTTATAATTTTTGAACCATAACTGCTATTTCAAATCTGTTTACAGGAATGAAATTGTCAGAAAATGCTGATGTTACTTGATATATCACATGACCCCCTTTCCATTTAAAAAAAACTGACTTAGATTCAAGATGGCAGCCATGTTCGGTACATACCGTAAAAGATAGACCATCTCACTCATACCTTACTGGAATATTCAGATTTTCCACTTCCTGCAAGGTTTTCGAAAAGACAGGGTGTACTGCGACTTTTGACTCGCCCTGTATATATGTTTATATATAACTAATTACACTTTGAAGATATGCAAAATATGTAAGTTAAAACTATAATGTGATATTTGAAATATCATCGCATCTTTTGAAAATTGACTCAAGTCTTCAGGCTGAGTAGTCAAACTGACTCATAAATTTTTGGTCCTTGAGTGAACTTTGCTAACCAGATGAACTTCAGCTTATATCACTTGGTTTATATGTATCTACACTTCTTCTTATGACTTCTATGTTACAATAGTTAAATGACTGGCTTTTTGAACTGATCCATGGATTTGGTAAGCTTTCTTCCTGAGACATACAGAGCCACTGTGCCAAAACCATACACTTCTTCCAATTCTAAATTGAAACATTCCTTGAAAACACTGGATACATTAATAATAATTAATAATTATAAGCACAGGATCCAACCATCCACAAACATTCTGATGGTTGGATAGGAGAGATTCTCGATCTGTGAGCCAGGTGCCCGCCTCCCATTGGGCTTTCAACCTTGACAACTTGGTCGTCTTTAAGACACCTTGAGACAGTATGGCTGTTTGGGTATCTGCGACAGCCTAACTGGTAGAAGCGTCGGCCATAACAGCCGATGTTCCTGGTTCGAACCCAGGTCGCGGAATTTTTCCTTCCATTTTTCGATAGAAAAAACGTTGGATACATATTTCTATTTTCTCTTGGTGGATTAGAGGTTTTCACTTTATAGTTAATTCCATTCCATGATTATTCCTTATTGTTCTGCTCAGAAATAAAATCATATATTTACTCTTATAAACCAGTACAAAATTGGTACATCACCCAACTGAGATTTGACTAACTTATCAATTTTATTCACCGTGTCGAAAAGTAAACATCGCAATCACATGACTGGACTTCTGCCATTTCCGGAATGTAGAAAATGATACAAAGATTGAAACATACCGTAAATCCTCTACTATAATGCGAATAATTTTGGCCTAAAAAAGCACCTAAATTTCTTGGATCGTATTATACAAAAGGATTAATATCAACCCTGCAACAACGACTGCGGACGGAGGAGGTTTTGTCTGGAGGGGATTTTGTCCTGATGAAATTACTGTGTAATATATATTAATTATTTTATTGCATATACAGTGACCAGTTCATTATACAATAAATTAATTCACTTTTTATTTGAATTTCTCGTCCCCAACATCTGATACAAAAAATAACTCCTCCCAAAGATCGCTACTTCCAAATAGAGACCATCAATATTGATGGTCTCTGCTTCTAAACTGCTTCGAATTACTGTCCTGATGAAATTCACAACGAATATACAGTGTGACATAGATTAATTATACAGCATATACAGTGTCCAGTTCATTATACAATAAATTAATTATTTGAATTTCTTGTCGCCAACATCTAATACGAAAATAACTTCTCCCAAAGATCGCTACTTCCAAATAGGCCTATTTCCAAACTGCCTCGAACCAAAGCCTACAAAGCCTGTTATGCGGTCAAGTTATGAAAAATGTTAAAACTGAATAAAGTTTACTTGATTTTTCATTAAGAAATATTCTGTTCTGTGTTGGTTTTTTTTATTATTATTATTATTATTATTATTATTATTATTTTGTCGATGTGTGAGTGAGAAATGTAGGGCTATAAAATTCCAAACTGCCTCAACGAAGTTCCCTTCTGTGCTGATGATATTCACACGAATTTATCGTGTATTATACATTAATTACCTTGCATTGACACTTCCAGTTCATTATACAATACATAAATTCACTTTTTATTCGGATTTCTCGATGCCAACAGCGACCGCAATATGAAACTAACTTCTTCCAAAGATTGTTATATCTGCAAACTGCCTCGAACCAAAGCCTACAAGATATAGAAAGCTTATGCAGTGAAGTTATGAAAAATGTTAAACTGAATAAAGATTACTTGTGTTTTTATTAAGAAAATTGATGTTCTGTTGTTTTTTTCGGTCGATGTGTGAGTGGGAAAGCTTTCCCTATCATTGTAAGGCTATAAACTTCCAATGAATTTAATGGGGGAAATGTTCCAAAAATAAATTGAATTTTGGTGAATTTAAACTTTATATAATTTTGAACAAAGACAAGAAAGTTCAGTTACATGCATGTTTACATTTCTACATTTATTTTGTGACATGCCCCCCCCCTTAATTATATATGCAAGACGACCCAATAACCCATTGTTACTGTGTCGGAAGGCGTGCGTCACTGAGTTCGGAACTGATACCGGAGGAGTGAAATATCGTGAATCAGAATACACAAATCAACCAGTCAAAGTAAAAAAAGAAAAAAGCAATGATTTATTTTAACCTTATCAACTCGATATAATAATAGTCCAAAACGAACATTACTTTTACAGTACATTAAATTGCACTAATCTTAGTTTACGATCGATTGTGTAATCACCAGCAAATAGCGATACACTAAAGGGGCCCCTTAGCTATTGCGCTACTGCTCCAAAACTGCCACCAGGCGCGCGGAACACATGCAGTTCCTCACAATACAGTACGAAAACAAAGGTCTAGATCAATCATCATTAACCAAGAATACACTTAACAGAGGCATCGGACTTAAGGCAATAATTCAAATGCAAGTATGCTTATGAGTCTCAATACTACGGGTCTGACACGGGCAATCATCCACTTAATAGCTATGGCGTAACGCCGGAGAGCGTCACGTGATTCTTTTGAATTAGTCAACTCGTTGAGAGACACGGGGAGAACCACGGAAACCCCGCCGATGATTCCTGTGCAGTTAACTACCGAATTGCAAGAGTACTCTGTGCAACACTTATTGGATGAATTCCCCTTGTCTCTTATTAATAAGAGAGAGAAGCAGGGGATCCACAGCAAAGTAACACTACTAATTTATTATTGCTACTTCAGGCCAACGGCCCTCTGCTTGGAAGCGTTCCTTCAGACTATTTCAACTTTCATAAACAAGGTAGACTACAATACTATACACATAAGTAGCTCGTATAGCATAAGCTAACATTTTCCATATTCTTTTATAACCCAAACAGTGTCATGTCCAGGAAAACAAATGCTCCTCATGCACTATAAGTGATATGCTAACTAACAGCGGCACACGTCTCTCTTCCCGTAGTTCGTATATACCTCACGTCACTGTTCTAGTAAATCTTCGTGTCGTCCACAGTCAACGAAATAAATTAAAGTAAAGCAACTCGCCAATAGTTGTCATCAATTATGGAATACTGCAGAATTTGAATGCTGGAACAGAATAAATACTTCAATCAACATCAGCTTCTCCATCGGGATAATTATATGACAACGCCCATCGAACGTTACCCACGAACATTTCACACTGCATCTGAAATACTCGAAACTTCGTCTTATGTATATGTCAGCACTAGGAAAAATTATAGTAACTTATCCTCTGTTGCCATAAATATATTATTCATGAAACTTATCTTTGCAGATGATGGTAAAACAAATCGAATGTTGAACGATCTTGTTCTCATACGCCATCATAAATAAAAAAAAAAAAACATCTGCCTTCCGACAACATAACCACATCCGTCCCTGATGAACTTTTTTATTCCAAAAAAAAAAAACTTGAATTTTCTCTTACAAACGAGCAACACGTACCCAACAATTAAGGGAAGCCTAGGATCTCATCTTCCTAGAATTTCTCACTCACAACAATAAGTGTCAACAATAACTCACTCTGTTACGTTTCTCTACTGACGCAACCGGATCGGAATTAATATATTAAAATTCCACAATTATACACAAAAAAAAACAAAAATAATACCCTTTAAAACAAACATATTTCCTAAAACAAAATATACCACATCAGGGATTATATCGAACTGATATTTTAGCTATATTATCTTGAATGAATTATTAATTAATTACACGGAATTTAAATCTATTTTAAAAAAAAATGTTTAAACTATTTATTTCTCAATAGTACCCAGAACAATATTACCCAATAAACAATGTGACTTGTCACAATTTGTAATAAAACTTTCGATTTTGGATGTTGTCGAATATCTAGAAAAATACTTGACGAATTTTCCTGACACCTCATATATTTCAGAGGACAATTCGTCAAGTATTATTCTAAACATTTCGACAAAACGCCTAAAATTGAAAATTTCCGATTACTTTTGGCTAGATAGTGTACATTAATTATACAGCATATACAGTGTCCAGTTCATTGCACAATAAATTAATTCTCTTTTTATTTGAATCATAATATACATTATTGGTAATTTAACAGTATATACACAGATGAATCAGGTTTTGAAGGTTTTTGAATTGTAAAAATCCAGATTATTTAAAAATGTAAAAAAAATAAATATTTTCTGTATATTTTTGTACATTTTATTTCTCGTGAGGAATCAAAAATGGGGATCGCATTATTGCTGTTTATTTGGGCTGAAAAAGTGGAATAGCATTATACAAGGGGGCGCATTATAGTAGAGGATTTACGGTACAACTCTTTTAACAACAAGAAATTAACAACAGAGACTAAGATAAAAAAAAATTACAAAATAAAGGCTAATGATTAATAAATAAAATAAATAAAAAATATAAATAATAAAAAAATAAAATGAACTGAAAACATATTTCTAAGCAAAGCATTCATCTTTCACCTGCTGAAAAATTATTATTCATGAACTGAAACTTTTCCGTCGCTGAAACAGGTGCACAAAACCACTTCTATTCAATTAAATTCCTATTGTTAATCTGAGCATTAGAAAGGTGCCCAGGTCCAACAGACGTGTGCTGCCATCTACTCCTAGCTCGACACGGTCAATACGCTTGTAATTGCACGTCAAAAGTCAATATTCTGTAACAATGTCTTCTACTGATGTTTACATACAATCTTGCTCAACTGCAGACTACGTATGTTTCTTAACACAATAGGTCTCCTTAACACCTCCCCCCCCCAAAAAAAAATGTTATTCTAAATTATCCTGTATCCTATTTTATTATTCAGATGATTCACTATTCAGGCATTATTTGTAAAAATTATAACTTATGTTTGTAAGGTATTATTATAACAATGTAAAAACCATTTAAAATAATAAAAAAAAAAAAAAAAAAATAGTCTGAACTTCACTTGATTTATTTACTTAATGTGTTCTATAAAGCCTACATTGCAGTAATTAGTAATTTATAATAAAAATTTTCTACTTCCTTACCTATTTCTTATTTATACCAATCTATCTCAATGCAAATTGTATAAGAATCGATCCAAAAGAAAAGTTAATTCATTACCATTATTTTCTAAAATAATGAGGCTCACCTTTAATCCATTTTGTGGATTCATGAGAAAGTTTCTCCTTAAATCATCAAACATAATTGTATTTTTGTTATTATACTGTGGAAATTTACCCCATATTACACCAAGTGGCTTCACCTGAAATAATTAAATATCCAATGAAAAAAAGATTAAATATGCCAAATAAAAAAAATAATTGCAAAAACTTTTTCAAGTAAATTAACCTCAACTAAGCCATATTTTGAGGTATGAACACTTATCATAGCTGCGCTATCTAAGTAAAAAAGAATTTTGTAGTTTGAATGATTCGCAACTCCGAGTTCTTTCATTTTCACCTGAATCCACTTCATATTCGTTGCAGCTGTAAGAACGGATAGAAGAACTCAAGTAAATTATCAGTATGTTAGGCTGGTGCAACAAAATAAAATAAGACAACCAATTAATGTTTTTATTACACCATATAACAATATCATAATCTTCGTATGCAGATGTGAGAAATTCGTGAAGATAAGGGCGCATTAATTCGTGGGCATTTTCTGCAGATGAACGATGATCTAATCAATAAATAAATAAGTAATAACATAGCAAAATAAATAAATATTAATCCAGTAAAACTGTAAACATTCTTCTTTATTTCTACTTACACAGGCCAATGAATTAGAGACATATTTATTGGACAACCTTTGGCCCGAATTACAGCATCTATGTAGGTTGGCACAGAGTCAATGAGGTATTGAAGCACAGATATTCCCTTAGTTCTTGCACATTTGTTGGAAGAGAACCTTGCTGTTGGATATGTGTTCCAACATTCTCTATGGCAGTAGGGCCCAAACCTTTTCATGTCATGGTGCACTTATCAAGAAAGACCAACAAATTAAAAATGTGTGTTTAATAATTTATTGGACAACCTTTGGCCCGAATTACAGCATCTACAGGGTTCTCTCCAGACCCTTTTGAACCGGTGTGCCGCCCGGCTGATTTTGGTGACCATACAAAAAACTGCACACCACTGCATAATATTTTATTTGTTTTTAATTTTTGTCTGCCTGGCTATTTTATCCTTCCGCCCACCTGATAAAATTTTCTGGGGAGAACGCTGATCTATATGGTTTGGCACAGATTCAATAAGGTGTTGAAGCACTTGTAAATCAGTGAAAGACCAGGCATTCACACATATTCCCTTGTGTTCTCGCACATTTTTTTGAAGAGAAACTTGCTGTCAGATATGCTGTTCCAACAAGACAATGTTCTCTTGGCAGGGCATCCGTATCTTTGTTTACACCATGGTGCACTTAACAAGAATATTTCCATGGCACAATTTGAAGGAATGTTTTTCTATTAATATGATTAATTTAATCAATTTTTTTACTAGGGGCTCAATTAATAAGATCTTTCTTTCAAATATTTTGCATAATACAGAGCTCGACAAATCCTATATTTTGGTAGCCAATTGCTACCAGAAACTCTATTTTGGCTACGACCTGTTTGAAAGTTGTAGCCACTTGGCTACTGGCCAATGCGGCAGCTGACTGGAAGGCCTAATTACATTACTGTATCATAGCCACCAGAAATTTAAATTTGTAGTGAAATTAACTCTTACATAAAATTTTTCGTGGAGGCTCTAGCTTGAGCAATACTTTAATTCTCCTAACTGACCCAGTGGAGCTGCATACCTGAGAAGTTCAAATCGCCACTTATTGCCAGACTCCAAGCCCTGCCTCAGGGCGAATTGGGCAGGCCTTTCTTATCGGTGGCTACGAAGGCAGGCGTGGCCTTCTTTCCTGTGTGTTATTTACGTATTTAGTGTTCGTGATTACTCTGTCGATACATATTGTTATGCTAGAGTTTCATTCCTCATTGATGAAGTATTTGTTTTGTGATGAAATATTTCGTTCCTTGTTTATGAAATATATGTCAGGCCCAGCTTGTAGGATCTGCGACATGTGGGATGAATAAAAAAAAAAAAGGTCGTCCAGCTCACAAGGCATTTCAATTGGCCGCATGGCTCGTGTTTTGTGCAATGATTCGAATCCCATGTGCGTTTTTTTACCTCTGATTTTTTATTATTTTATTTTTTTCAATAAATAAATTATGCTTTAGATTCAAACTTTATTTTTTTAATTCTTCATCGGTGAGATAAGGGTTCATAATACTGTTTCTATCAACGAAATTGGTAGTAACTTTGCAGTATAACATAGGGACGACAGAGATTCCAACTAGTTTCGCCTTTTATTCCCGGCTTTATCAAGGATAACACAACACTTCCACTTAGCAGCTTCTTATCTGAAGTCTTCCTACAAGACCTCGAACTAACCTTTTTCACCCCCCCTCCTTGCTAACTCCACTATCATTTCATATTTCCGATATGTGGATGACATCCTTATTATTTACGATTCCCGTTCTTCCTCCCCCACTGACATCGCTGACACTTTCATTTCCTTCTCTCCCCATATCCAATTTACCTACGAAACAGAAGTTAACAATTCCATCCCGTACCTTGACATCCTCATTACTAACAACCTCCAAACTAACAGTTTCTCGTTCTCTGTCTTCCGTAAGCCTACCACATCGTCTAATCTAATCCACTGTTCTTCCTCACACCCCCCCCGTCCACAAACACTCTTCCCTACGCTTCTTCATTGACCGTGCCCTGAAGTTACCCCTCAGCCCCCCTTCCCGCACCTCCGAACTCCGTATCATCCACACCCTCGCCCGTATGAACGGCTTCTCATCCTCTACTTTCTCCCGTACCCTCCAACGACGTAGATGTGCCTTCCATAACCAGAGTCCCCCTCCTCCTGATATAAGCCGACGAAAGAAGTGGGTTTCTCTGTTATACCTCGGTCCCCATTTCTCCCGCCTCTCTAATTTCCTCTCTTCCCTTGGCCTCCAAGTTTCTTTTCGTTCCCCAACCCCTTTCCTTCGTACCTTGCGCCCATCTACCCTATCTGCATCTGACGATTTCGCCCGATCCGGAGTATATCGCCTGAACTGCGCCTTCTGCGATAAGTTTTACATAGGCTTATCGACCCGTAATTTCAATATACGTTTCAAGGAACACGTCAACTCCTAGGAGAAACAAGATGGTAATTCCCACTATGCCAACCATCTTACCGATTCCGGACATACTTTGAAAACCAAAGATGAAGTGATGTCCATCTTACACAAATGCAACGACCTGTTCAAGACTGCGACCCTTGAGTCAGTAGAGATATTTAAAGCCAAGATATCTACCCCTGGCCTCATCCTCAATTGCCAAACAGATTTTGATGTCTATGCCATACTTAACTCTGTCTCCGACCTTGTATAATTTAAATTAATTTATTTATTTTCAAATATGTTTTATATAATTCTGCTTTCATTCTCCTTTGTAAATCTTCTTGTCTTCTGACAAAAGATATGCTCTCTTTTCGGTCCGCGATTTGTTTGCTTTCCTCTTTTATCATTTTATTTGATTTCCTTAGTAATTTCTGTTATTGGTTTCATTAGTATTTTCCTATTCTTGATTTCATATAGTAATTTCTGTTATTGGTTCTCCTGTATTTTCTTTATTGGTTCACATTTTTATTTCCATTCTTTCCATTCTCCAATCTCTTTGCATACTATGTACCTTGTTTCTGTATATATAAGGCCTGCGAGCCTCTTGTTGTGTTATCCTTGATAAAGCCGGGAATAAAAGACGAAACTAGTTGGAATCTCTGTCGCCCCTATGTTATAGTGCAAAGTTACTACCAATTTCGTTTTTTAATACTTCATTTGAAAACTCATCCAATGATATTGAATTGCTTTTTATAAAAAAATAATAAATAACGCTTAATTCAAGCAAACGCAAAAGCGCCCCTGTGTTCATAAAACAGGAGCGCTATTGGCAACCATCACATGGCTGCTATTGGATGGATGTGAAGTGCAAGGCACATCCAATCGAACATCAATGTCAGGTTTTGATGTTTAAAAAACTCTCATCAGTACATAGCCAGTATGTGGCAACTGCTTATTTCTACCAAGATGTACAAACAGTAAATTGTTTTCAATAAAATTACCAATATTTATTCATTTCTAAGACTCAATTTTTGGCTATTTTTAATATTACTGAAAATCAGGTGTGGTCATAGTTCCCTCAAAGCAGCGCAAATGTGTGTGCGTTGGGGGGGGGGGGGGCTTATTTTATTTCCTGCACACTTATGATCAATTTCCCACTTAAAAAATTATCAAAAATGGCCTTTATTTTGTTTATATTTTTTATTGCGCACAGTTAATTCAGTTAATTTTGGACCATGCAGCTCTCTTAAAAATTAGAGGGAACTATGGGTGCAGCTTACATTTGAAGATGATGACTGATGAAACACTTTCAGAATATGATAGTGGCAGTGACAGCAATAAAGATTAGTTTAAATTATGTACATGTATTTAAGATTTTTAGTGAATTGATTGTTCACTCTTTGTTGCTTGTCATTTTTAAATTTTTTAAACTTCGTAAATAAATCTTTTAGTTAAGATTTAAGATTGATTTTATGAATATACATAATTATACCGACGCATAAATATCAGTTTCGGTTGACTACCTCTAAAATTGCAGTGGTAGCCAACTGTCTATTCAGATTTTTGGAATTTGTCGAGCCCTGATATTAATATATAAAAGGTAAAATTTAATATACAGAAAAGGGTTACTAACTGTGTAAAAATAAGCAAACAATTATTTAATCACAAAATAAAAAAAAAAATTCCAGCTGAGATCTAAGTTTTGAAGCAGCCAGGGTAAATGATGTAAGTCATCTTCATACTCACTGAACTGCTACTGAACCAATCATGTGTAATGAACAGTAGCACTGTTGCCCATGAAGAAGCCATCATAAGTGCAAATGAGAATAGTTCAGCTGGTCTGTGGAATGCACCCAACCTTCCATGAATATGAGAGGGAGCAGTTTCTTTCAGCAGAAGCTGCTTCATACCATGACACAACAGGAAGTTTGACTTGTTTTGATAATGCCTAGTGGATCCACTGCTCAATGTATTATTTTTACTAAAACCTCTGCCTACCATTGGTGCAAAACAATATGTATTGCGTTTCATCAGACCCATAACCTTCTTCCAGTGATCACGTGTCCAGTTGCAACTTTCCAGTCACAACTGTAGGCAAACATTACTGTTCTTTGCAGAAATCACAGGTTTTTGTACAAGCATGCGACTGCCAATTTGGATCTGCTTCAATTCCCGGTGTATGGTTCAGATGCTGCCAGATATGGTCATAAAATCATTTGTCAATTGTTGCACAATGAGTATTTTATTTCTCTGCAATAGTCATTTTAAATAGTGGTCTTACTCATGATTGATTCTCTTTGAGCTACAGTTATCCCTTTTAAGCAAAGGCTGTGGATTTTTTCCAATGATGAATGCTCTAAATTTTGCACCTTTTGAGAATCTAGCCAGCTGCTTTGTAATTTCAATCAGAGGCTCCAGCTAGACAAGCAACTACAATGAGACCCTTTTTGAAGTCAGTTCGGTTCTTTTTCCTAATCCTGCTCAATTTCTAAAATAAGATTCACCCAATTCCTTCTTAATTACGTGATAAGTATATGCTTAAATCACATGATCTCGAACTATTTCGCAAAAAGACGGATTACAATAAATTTACATGTGCTTCGCAGATGTTGCTAATTCATTGGCCAGTGTGTTTTATATTAGAATGCAAACTAACCAAATAATGTATAATCTATATCCAAAACCAATAATTTTTTATTTAATCTCGGTTGGCTTATTAACTTGATTTCATATTCCTGTACTCTTCTTTGTACTTTTGAAAGGAATTCCTCTCTCGTTTCAGTCTGGACATCATCTTCCTCAATGTCAAAATCGTTGATCACTTCAGGCAAATCTTCAGGAGTATTAACTACAGTTTGAATTTCCTCTTCTAAGCTTCCCATCATCATTATTTTAAAGTTTGGCTTTAATTTTAAAAGCGACAGTTGTATATCATCAGAAGGTGGCTTTCCTATCAGAAATTTAATAACAAAAATAATACTGTCCATAATAATAACAATGATAATAAATAATAAGGTTAAATTGAACTATCTGCACAAATCGCGAGTCAAATCGCAAACGCAAGTCTCACTCTCGGCCCTGCGGGCCTCGCTGATCAGTGTTTTCCGTACCACTCTCGGCCCTGCGGGCCTCGCCGGTCACTGTTTTCCGTTACTCGAACGCCTTCGGCGTTCTGTCTACGACGTCCCCCTCCGGGGGCAAATAATTGATATATACCCCAACCTATTTGGTTACAGGGGGCAGTTGGTTTCCCCCCGGCCGGTTACAGGAATCGCGACAATTCAGTTTGCGGAATAAGTCATCTTGCGATTTGTGCAGATAGTTCAATTTAACCAATAATAAAAGTTTGGCGATCTTTGACGTTTCTTGCGTTACGTACTCGTCGTATTACCTTACCTTTGTATTTCAAGCCTAATAATTTTTGGCGCTCCGGGAGTACGCCTGTCTTCTTATGTACCATTGATTTTAAATCGCCCACATTATCCGATTCGGATAGCTCCGTAATTTCATATTCTTTTCCGCTCCATTTTACAATAACTTGTAAGCCGCTATCTGCCATGTTTGTTTACAATTAACCGGAAGTAATCGATACCGCTTCCTGTACAGAAAGCGGGAAATTTACTATAAAACATGAAAACAAATTGTTTCATCATTAGAATAGGAGACTTATAAATTTTACTGTGCTCTTGTGTTTTACGGATTTGTTAACGTACTTAAAATTGCATTTAAACAACAATTTACAGCTCTGAATTAACATTTAATACACTTCTTTATGTTGAAAAGGATACAAATGACGATCTCCCAACGTCACTTCCTCAAAAGATTTTTGATTGCTACCGGTAATGCTGTAAACAACCCGGCCAGCACGATATCGAAAGAGAAATTAATGAACGTTTACCAGGTGTCTTTCTGGAAAGTACCTTTGGCATGTTTTAAAATTTAGACTTAACATCTACGTACAAAGTATTGTAAAGTAGTTGTTGCTTTATTTTAGAAAGTAAGTATAATTGGCGTTTATAAACGATATGATATTGAATATCATTGCTTTTCCATCAGTGAATTGATTTGTAATTTTTGTTTGGTATATAGCAACCGATGTTTGCCTTGATAAATAATGATTTAAACAAGTCTTTCTAACCTTTTTCTAACTTTACTTTTTTCAATTGCAGTCAAAGATGGATGCGTTAAATGAAGAGCAATCGCCTGAAGAAACTTCGGAAAATTTATCGGTAAAAATCTCTTTTAAAAGACTCCTGGGTCACTTGAACGTTTATCCTAAATTTTCAGAAACTAACTTATGAAGGAATAAGGCATTTATATATACAAATTCAAAATCATAATTGACGATGTTTTGGTAAACTCCTTCCGTAAGTGCAACCTTTCATTTTGAAACCAATTTGCTAATTACTGAAATACTTTGAAATTATTGAGTGTATCGCGAAAGAAATTTTAAACGGTTTTTTTCCCCCCCCGTTGCTTTTATATAGTAACTATGCATGGCTTAGTGTAGTAACTTAATACATAAGGGATTCCCAGGGCTGGACAAATTGCAAAAACCTGAATAGACACTGCCACTTCATGGTAACCAACCCAAAATAAACAAAATCGAAACCAAAACCTAACGCATGGCCGAGGTTAATAGTTTCGGTTGTGAGTAGGAAGGAAAATTTCAATAACAATTTAAAAGATTAACACAATATGAGCATTATATATTATTAATTATTGTGAATATGTTATTTATCTATTATTATTATTGTAATCTAAACAACCCACGGGTTGTCCCCAACTGGCTGAAGCCCAACACAGGGTTTTCTTTTCATAATAAAGGACAATCACAAACATCCATGCCCCAAGCGGGATTTGAACCTGCAACTTGCTGGTTGCGAGAGCGATAAGACCTGCGCCTCAGCGCTCTCAGCCAACAAGCCGGCAAGTGTTGTTCAAGAATTTTTGCCTCCGGGTTCGTAACTTTTCTGTTTGTTAACTGATTTTCAAAATTTTTTTTGTATCTGATATTTAAATTTGTCCTTTATGTAATATACTTTTCACTTTTCGACATAGTCTCGATCCCTTTGAAATCTGGAGGCATCCATCTTGGGTGGAGGCGTGACGTAGGTCAAGGATTGCTCCCAGCAAGCTTTGCAGTGAAGCTATAACATTCACTTTTATCAGTAAAATGAAAAATGGCACAAAGAATTAAAACCTGCAAGCAGTGCTGCCAATGAAATTTTTATAAATACACACCACGGCCTACGAGATTACACGCTTTTACACGCTGGCACAACGGCATTACACACACAAATTACACACAAGAGGGAGCAAGTGATACGAGCCTTTGCAGAATTGCTTCAGCTTCACATTCATGAATTCATGTATTTAAAGATCATTCAATTTTAATTTTTTACAATATGAAGTTATAAGATTAGTTATAGAAATCATACCAATACTAGAGTAGAACAATTTTTTATTTAATAATTTAACAAAATTATTGAACAATTTAATATGCTCGGCTCAGTGCTCGGAGTGCAAGTCGGAGTGGACTGGTTGTGTGTAGGAGACCGGAGAATAATCTAATAATCTAATCTAGATTTATAGTCTGGTCGATTACACGCAATGACACACAAAATTTTTTTTACACACACCTGACTCAAATTACACACAAATCGTGTAATTACACGCACATTGGCAGCACTGCCTGCAAGAGTCATTATATTGAATCTAAGGGGATGCTTACAATTTAACACTACAATGGTTGTATTAATTACCGTATTTACCTGAATCTAAGACGAGGTTTTTTTCCAAATTTAGAGGACAAAAAATGGGAGTCGTCTTAGAATTGGATCTTTACCCCTGCGACCGCGTGCGAGGGGGGGGGGGGGGGGAGGTGCTTCACTGCAAGAGTCCATTGCTGTTTTCGATCTTTATAGGCAGTAGTACACCTATGCCGTTTTCATCAAACATTACATTTCATCCTCTAATAAATAATTAACTTCATTTTGGGTGGGGAGAGAAACTTTACAAATAAAATAGTTGAGTTTGAAACTCTACTTCGGATCAAATATCGGGTCGAACTTTGAATGCATGTATTGGATCCGATGTTACCGATTCAAAAATTCTTCTTGCTAAAACAAAGCCAAAATCCGTTGAAACCGACTGATTCAATTGTACTAATGAATTTTTTTTAGCAGACTTTTGGCATAATTTTGATGAAAAATCAGAAAAAATTTAGCGGGAAATCCGCGAAGTTAGCAATACTGATTTAAGTCGCCATTACTATCGCATTAGTCTTAGCGTTCGGCCATTAGAGGAAAACGAGACCGAGGCGGATAGCCATGGAGTTATCCAATGAAATTGCTTGTTTTCCACGTGCTTCATAAGAATAACAGATTGCACAACAACTTAAAAACATCGGGTGTGACTAAAAAGTCCGACCGGTCGCGACCAGTCAAAGCCCGTCATAAAGCTCCTTTTGGAGCCACCAGTGACCGACTCGAAATTTTGACTGTCTGATCGATGCGGGAACGATGCAGGCATACGTAGCTGGCTTTGTTCATTTTAAATTTTCTCCCGATTCGGATGACCCTCGATTCATAACACAACCGGCCGCACTAATTGCGACCGGTAATCTAAAGCCGATCGCGATTAGCGCGACCGGTCGCATTATGAATCGAGGGTCATCCGAATTGGGAGAAAATTTAAAATGCAGGTATGCCTGCATTGTTCCCGCGTCGATCGGACATAGTCAAAATTAAAATAATGGTAGTGAGTTCTTAAATGCAACAATTTTAAATTTATTGCATGTACGAAAAAAATAGAGGCTTTACAATACTGCATTATAATTTGCATTATAATGCAGTATTGTAAAGCCTCTATTTTTTTCGTTAAGAAGTACAATACTATGACCATTCCACTACAAGTTATTGCATGGACCCATACTACTATTACGATTATAGTCAAAATTTCGAGTCAGTCACTGTTGGCTCCAAAATGAGCGTTGTGACAAGCTCAACAGTGGCTGAACTGTTGGCTCCAAAATTTTGTGACTGGTCGGACTTTTTAGATACACCCTTAAAGAATTTCAATACTGTGGGAGTACATATAGTTCAGTTTTTGACTTAAAATTTTTTTTTCTTGAAATACTTGCAAATTTTGAGGGGTCGTCTTAGATTCAGGTAATATGGTATATGTCACGATCGCTCTGTTGTAGCAGGTGCTCACTTTGTTTCAATAATGGATATTTATAAAGAATGCTTAAACAAGAGCCTCTCGAATTGTTTGGATACTAAAAAAATTATGCTTTTGCAACTACATGGACTTCATCTTTCAACAAGATGTTCTGCCACTTTTTCAGCACCTTGTTAAACAGCTGCAATCATTTGCAAATACCGTATTTGCCCGAAAATAGGCTGCACTTTTTTTCCAAATTTTATGCCTCCAAAATTGAAGTGCGGCCTATAATCGTAGCCTAAGAAATTTGCATCTAGTTATAGGCCCTATTGAGTACAACTAATTACTGGTAGGTTCTTGAGAGTACAGCTCACCGGTATATCGTCGATATTTGCCCAAACATTGCGAAGTAAATCAAGAATTAACAAATAATTAAAAATTCACACTGCTTTTAATGAAAAATTGAAAAATAAAAATAAAATGAAAAAATAAAAATAAAAGTGACTGTTATTCTACAAGACTTCCTCTTCACCTGTGTTTTTTTTTTCACATCCAGGGTTCGTACGGGTCATGAAAAACCTGGAAAATCCTGGAAAATCGAAAAAAAAATTTCAGGCCTGGAAAGTTTTGGAAAATCAATGGTTTCTGACTTAAGTTTTGGAAAAGTTTAAAAAAATGTTTTTTGAACAGATTTAATGTTTACTTAATAATTATTTATAAATGATATGAATGTTATTCTTAAAAATATCAAAGATTATGGTCATGGAAAATGTATTGAATTGCCTTGAAAAGTTTTGGAAAAGTCATGGAATTTTATCTTTGATCAAGTGTACGAACCCTGACATCTGTCTCCATAAGACTTTCTCCACATTGGATGACTTATTTTTATTAATACACACTACTGTTTAATCGCTGTTTTTTTTTTCACTAAAATCTTGAATTAAATTTTTAAAAAAAAATCATTAAAAAATATCACATGTAATATTGTATACTATAAATTATTTCGATTTTTAAAAGCCCGATATAAACTACGAAGTGGCAGCCATTTTTTCCCGTGAGTCTTTGAGATATGAAACCAGCCAATGGTAGAGCAGGTTACATTTTTCTTTGGGCTATTCGGATATGAAACGAGTGCATGGGCATAAAAGCTAATATACTATTGGTGGAATAAATTTTAGCGGGCGTTGCTTATTTGATGTAATTTTTCCCGCCCCTTTACTATACATGCGTTTATTTGGTAAACAGAGTTGCCGGCATTTGAACTTCTTTTTACGGTAATATCACGCAAAAAATTTTACATTATGGGAGATCATGTGGAAATAAAACCGTCTGCATTCAATAAAGGAATGAGACGAAATTACATTGCAAATGTCAAACGAACAGTTATTAATTATGCAGAAGAAACTAGCAATAGAGAGGCTGCCAGGAAATACGGAATTGATGAAAAAAATGTACGTCGATGGAGATCAATGAAGACAAAACTACAATATGCATCTTCCTTAAGAAGATCTTTCAGAGGGCCTAAACATGGTTGATATCTTGAGCTTGAAAATTTGGTGTTTAGTTTTGTCCAGGAACAACGAAAAAATGGAGTTCCAATCAGTCGAAAAATTATTCAGTTAAAAGCATTAGAAATTGCTTCGCATATCCAAATTTCAAGGAGAGATTTTCGTGCAAGCATTGGCTGGTATCGAAAATTTATGTGAAGACATAATCTTTCACTTAGACGCAGAACAACACTAGCCCAAAAATTACCGTCAGATTTTGAGGAGAAACTTATTGTTTATCAAAGATTTGTTATTGATCTCAGAAGAACTCATAATTATTTCTTAGGTCAAATTGGAAATGCAGATGAAACTCCTGTTTTGTTTGATATGCCAAGAAAAACTACTGTAAATCAAAAGGGTGAAAAATCAGTTATTGTTAAAACGACTGGAAATGAAAAACTTAGAATAACGGCAATGTCACTGTAACAGCTGATGGCAGGAAATTGCCTCCGTATATTATTCTAAAACGAAAGACAACGCCTAAGGATCCGATTCCAAAAGGAATAATTTTAAGATGCCAAGCCAAGTGATGGATGACGAATGAATTAATGCTGGACTGGTTGTCAGTTGTTTGGAATAAAAGGCCTGGTGCTCTTCTCAGAAAATGAGCATTACTAATATTGGATGCCTTTAAAGGCCATCTGACCCCAGAGGTTAAGGAAAAAATTAGATCACTAAATTCGGATCTTATAGTAATTCCTGGAGGTATGACATCTCAACTACAAGTTTGATGTTTCAGTTAATAAACCTTTCAAAGACCATTTGAGAAAGCAGTATTCAGATTGGCTATTGGCTGGAGATTATGCTGTCACACAAGGAGGAAAAATTAAGAAGCCATCTGTAACCCAGCTATGTCAATGGATTCTTGCAGCCTGGGATAATATAAAACCAGAATCAATTGTCAAAGGTTTTAAAAAATGTTGTTTGTCAAACATCATGGATGGGAGAGATGATGACATATTATGGGAAGACAAAGAAGAAAGGAACAATGAAGAAATTGAAAGTGATGAAGAGAGTAGCCAATGTGAAAGTGATGAAGAGAGCAACCAAAGTGAAAGAGAAGACACCTGCCAGAGTAGCACTAAAGAGGAAAACAGTGAAGAAGAAAATGACTAATATGATTAATGTAACCATAAGTCTTAATCATAAAATACTGTACTCTTATACTGTAACATTAACTGTATTAGAGTTACTTAATTTTTCTCATTTTTAATCGAAGTAAAAAAAAAATTACTGATATTAAAAATATTTCATACATATAAGTTGTGTATTTTATTTTTTTTTTTCCTAAAAACTGCTTCCAAATTTCACCATGAGCCAGCCCTATATTCGGGGGCGGCCTATTTTCGGGCAAATACGGTATCCTATATTAGTGATAGAAAATTTGAAGTCAATGGATATTTCAAATAACATTCTGTACCTATACAGGGTGAATACAAAAGTCTGAACCCCCCTTTTATTTTTTGAACCGAAGCAGATATGTCAATTTTGATGAATCCAATGAATAGAAAGTTGTGAGTGGCCTATCCCATGGTGCACTTTTCATCATCCCAAATATGCAAATTAGGACACATTCAAGATTTACCTCAAAAACCGTAAGGGATAGAGAAAAAAACCCAATTGCAAACTTGTTCAGCATAAAAAAAAACAAAAAAAAAAATCATCCAAATCGGACCAACCAATCACCCACAATCACATGGTGAGCTGTTTGTAGCTTACAAACAGTTTAAAAGAAAAGTTAATCAACAAAATGCTCGATGTGACGACCGTGGGCACCATAACACAATTGGGCACGGAACCTAACTGACGCCAAAACATCGGCAAGCATGGCTGGTGTCACTCCTTGGCACGCTTCCTGGATTCGTTCAACCAGATCCTCCAGTGAGGTGGCCTGCTTAGCATAAACCTTGTCCTTCAGGTATCCCCACAAGAAAAAGTCAAGTGGTGTAAAATCAGGGGAGCGGGGCGGCCAACGAACTGGTCCTCCTCGGCCAATCCATTGTGCCGATACGAGGCCAATGGCAAATTGTTAATGAAGTCTGCGACTACCACGTTGAGAATTTCAGCCCGGTAGCGTTCTGCAGTCAGTGTTCCATCGTAAAAATACGGTCCAACCACAGTGTCATTGTACAATCCACACCACACATTGATTCTCCAGTTCACTTGATGAGTTGCTTCTCGCAGACATCGTGGGTTTTCGTCTGCCCAATGATGATGGTTGTGCCTGTTGATAACTCCATCCCTGGTGAACTGGGCTTCATCTGTCCACAACAACACGTGAATAAAATTTGGATTGTCATCCTGGCAGGTAAGTAACCAGTTGCAGAAGGCGGCCCTAGCAACATAATCCAATGGCAGTAACTCCTGGTGGCAATGAATATGGTATGGGTGAAAACGATGTGCGTGTAGAACATGAGAACAGTTCTCTGATGACACCCAACATCTGCAGCAATTGCTCTGCTGCTTGTGTGGGGATTTGCAGCAACTGCAGCCAGAACTAGTGTTGTTGTATCCTCGTCGCCTTGTGCCCTTGGTCGTCCTTGTTCTGCATTAACATTCCCTGTAGCCTCGAATCTTTGAATAATGTGACGCATTGTTTGATGAGATGGATGGTGTTCGTTGCCTTTCCGAAGCAGATGATGTTGACCATTTCCGGAACAGTGTAGCTTGCCATCCTGGAATTGTTCTGCTTTCTGTGTGCTGAAACATTTCTTTTATTTGCTTTTCCGCATGAAAGTGAATGTGAGAATGGTAATTTATGTTAATTTTTTGATTTGCATGCTTTATATGTTGGAAATATCAACATTCAGTTTTTCTTGTGCTGTGAGACTGTAAGCTACAAACAGTTCACCACGTGGCCCAATTTCTCGTCTGAGCACAAGACCCAATTGAGAAAGCCTGGGTCATCGTCGATGTGATTTAGCAGCCAATTGCAGAACTCAAGACGAAAATCTTAGTATGTTGGCTTCAATCCTTGGTGGCAGTGGACATGATAAGGGTGGAATCCATGCATATGAAGTAATCTTAATACTGATTGATGACTGCAGCCAGCTTCTTCAGCAACTGATCGAGTACTACAATGAGGATTAGCATAAACAGCAGCTAAAATGGCTGTGCTGGAGTCCTCTGATGTGACAGTTGTTGGTCTACCTTGCCGGGTCTGATAACTGACAATTCCTGTTTACTGAAATCGTTGAACAACCTGGCGAATTGTCTTAGAAGTGGGAACTCTAGCATTGGGATATCTAACTTGGTATTCCCTGGCTGCACCTTTGTAATTATGTGCAAATCCAAAATATAAAACCATACCAACTATTTCTTCTCTACTGTATTCTGCCATTTTTCAGACCTGATTGGCAGTTTCTTCCCCATTCATCAAAAAGCTTCAGCATTTAAAGGGCTAGTGGATAAAACCCAACAGGGGGGGACAGGAAGATGCAAATGCAATGCGAGTGCCAATTAGCATTTGCAATTAACTCTTTTTGGGAACTGTTGGTCCGATTTGGATGATTTTTTTTTTTTTTTTTTTTAATGGTGAACAAGTTTGCAATAGGGTTTTTTTCTCTATCCCTTACGGTTTTTGAGATAAATTTTGAACATGTCCTAATTTGCATATTTGGGATGGTGAAAAGTGCACCATGGGATAGGCCACCCACAACTTCCTATTCATTGGATTCATCAAAATTGACATATCTGCTTCTGTTCAAAAAATAAAAGGGGGGGGGGGGGGTTCGAATATTTTTTTTCACCCTGTATACCACCACCACTTTTCCAAGTACAGTATACTTTTTTGACAGTAATAAATTTGAAACAAAGCTTTAATTAAATGAAGAAACTTATTTCATGATTATTGATTGGAAAAATTCTATTTCTTTTTCAAGAAAGGAAAGGATTCTCCATTTGCTGATCCAACTTTTCGACAGTTATCGAGGATCAATGGGAGCATAAACAAAATGTCAAGAATGGATATAGTGAGCCACTTAGGAAGTTTAAATTTGGATACAAGGTAAACAAACAAAAAAAAAAATATAAAAAATACATATGCTTTAATTATTATGTCGAAAAAAGGTAACCTTTATTCTTGTTAAGATAAAGATTGAAATCTGAATACCCTAATTTCCTAATACTAATGAGGTTGCTTTAAAGAAAACTTCAAATGCAGGTAAAGTTAAATAAAGGTTAAGGGATAAAGCTAATTGATCCCTTATTTTGATACTGATTTCCTCTCAAAATAACCTTCACTTACCTGTACCTGAAATATTTTGGATAGCCAATGTCTTTAAAGGGGAAGGGTTAAGATTTCGTTTACAAGGTGAGACCAGGAAGTTCAGTGAATGACTCAGAAAAACAAATAGGGACAGGTATTTCAAAGATAATACTCTGTCCTTCCAAGTAAGCCCCCATGGCCACAATAGAATTTTTGACATCGTTCGTACAACTGTTGCATGGGGTGTGAAAAATCCTCCTTTAGTACTGCTTGAAGTTTCCTTGCCACAGCCGTTTAAATCTCCGGAATGTTGAGAAATCTGTCTCGTTTACATTGTTAATTTCAACTGAGGAAACTGGAAGAAGTCCGACGGTGCTGGTGGTCTGCCTTCCACATCATGGTTCATCTTCGAGGATTTCCCGTCCTTGACGGAAATACTTAAACCACTCGTCACGGATCTATCTAGAGCCAATTTAGTACCGTTTATGGGTACCTTCACAAAATTAATTTGATCAGAAACTGTATCTTCACAAAATTTTACCTGTGTTTATCAACATATTACCTTCAGAAACTGGCATTTATCAGCGTAAATAATGTCAATTCAATACTTAAAAGTAGTTTGTTTGTTTTTTTTGTTTAATTAAACTCAATATTTTATTATTAAAAATTTTCACAAAAATCTAGATATTATCATCAAAATGGGTATGGATTTTGAAATTGTAGACAGACCCCCTGCTCGTACACACATTGTCAAGTCAGTGTCTTCACCGTATATTGTCTTTAACATTTCATGGGTTTTCTTTGCAGTTTTACCCAATTTAAAACAGAATAGTGACTCTGTTCCATTATGAATGGTAAACACACTGCACTCTAATCACTGCCACATGAACGTACACCTGTCAGCAATGATGAAGGAATGTTTGCATGCATATGTTAGCTGAGGTACAGAAGAACACCTTGCACATGTCATTGCTGGTGTTTACTCATTTCCATGATTTCAAAGCTTCATGATAAAAGTACCTTAAAACAAAAGATTGTAAAAGTTCTCTGCTTTGAATCCTAGCCTCATTTTAAAAGCATCTCAGCTTGCTCAAATAAGATTTTCTTTAGTCTTGGGGGCTCTATATGGCTCAAAGAAAATAAGCAATAATCTGGCTGAAAAAGCAAAAAAAAAAATTTAAAAAATCCATAATATAGAGATAGTGGAACTTTAAGAGAAATTTAAAGAATTTGATACAACTAGTGATAAAGTAGGTCTTGATGTAGTATAAGGAAGTTTTCTTAAAGAAAATAAAAAATATGATCGGTTCTGGAAAGTTCTTCAGATTTGCCTTGTGTTATCTCATAGGAATGCCACTGTCGAAAGTGGATTTTCAGTGAACATATCATTGCTTGCTGAAAACATGCAATAAAATATTATGATTGCACAGATTTATGATAAAGTTTAAGAAGCAGGAGGCATCAAAAATGTACAGGTTACAAAAAAAAATAGGTATTAGTCTATGTGAGAGGAGTAAGAAAGAGGCCCGAAAACTACTTGGAGTTAAAAAAGCAAACCGTAAATAAAGTAGAAAGAAAACTGGCTATAAAGAGGTAACTAGATCAACAGATGAAAGAATTGGAGGAGAAGAAAAGATTAAAGCTAGAAAGTGAAGAAAAACAATGTTACATACAGAGTTAAAAGAACTAAAAATGATGATTATAAAATTAAAAGTACTAAAAATCTTAAAAATAAAATTTCACTAGACTTGATGATTGCTATGTTATGGTTAGTTTGTTATCCTTCTAGTCCTAATGTTAATTGAATTATCTTCAAATATTTATTACCTGATTTGTTAACTTTCTCCTCAATTTGTGCTGAATAAAACTGGTTGAACCTCGATACAATGAATGTTATAACGAAAATTTCATTACTATGAAAAAAGTTTTTGGCCCATGTTGTGTGTAACTAAAATAATGCTTATTTTATTTCATTATAATGAATTTCATTATAGCGAATATTTCAGTAGAACGAATGAATAATTCTGTCCCACGGGTAGTTTTATTAGGTTTAGAACTTTTTTTTCGGTTGTCTGCAGATATAGTATATAGTACTTTCCTTTGCACATCCAGGCTCTTTAGAAGGAGGGAGACGCGACGCCGAGAAAGAGACGCTGACGGAGAAAGGCCGAGTATAAGAGAACAGAGAAGTTTAAATTTTAGTCGTGAATTGAGCAGAGTTGTGATTGCAGTGGGTTTTTTTTTGGTTTTTTTTTGTGTATTCATTTGTGACTTTGAGTTGAACTTTGTACCATCAGTGCGTACAGTCGTTGCACAGCACTCTGAGAAACATTAGTCAAATCTGTTCTGTAATGGCAACAAAACGTAAACGCCGGCCAATTACTCTTGGTGAAAAATTGTAGATGATCGAGCAAGTAAATGGTGGGGGGGAAAAAAAGTTGCTAAAAAATTTGGCATGGCTCCTTCAACATTATAGCTGCCGCCACACAAGTTGAACGACAGGATGACGTCATTTCTAACGCCAGTCAATAGACATTAACGGCACAAATCGCTTAGCTATTCCATGAAACGTCCGCTTTCGTTTTCGTATTTATATGTAGTTTCTATTTTCGTTTTTTCTTTTAAATACATAAATGAAATTAATAAATTAATAAATTGAAAAATGGTGCAGAATAGTTGACTTGAAGGCAGTTTGTTTTATATTATGACTTTTAATAGGCTTTCCAAGTTTCCACGATATCTCCACCATTACTATAGTAGAACAAGTGCATCATGGGTAAAATCCAGACACAGCATATTGATGAGAAAACTTACTGCGCATGTCAAAAAGATCATTCAACTTACGTGGCGGCAGCTATAAGTACAATTTTAAAAGAACGGGACAAAATTGAGACGCTTGCCAAGAAGGAAATTGGTCCACAACGTGAGAGAATAAGATGTGCAAATTATGAAGACGTTGAAAAAGCTGTTTTTCAATGGTTTCAAGAAGTAAGATCCAGAAACATTCCAGTAAGTGGCCTCCATGTTCAAGAATAGGCTTTAACCTTTGCATCTGCCCTTGGGCATGTGGATTTCAAAGCAAATTCAGGATGGCTCTACAGATTTAATGCATGTTATAGTATTTCATCGAAAGCAATTTCTGGAGAAGAAAATTCTGTGTTAGTGGATCAAGTGAACACGTGGAGAACAGGACGCATAAAAGAGATCATAAAAGACTTTGATGCGTGCAAAATTTTCAACTCAGACGAAATAGGCATCTTCTACCACTTGCTGCCACGTCGTATGCTGGCTGTAAAAGGTGAGTGCTGCAAGGGAGGGAAAAAATCAAAGCAAAAATTGACTGCACTGTTCTGTTGTAACGCATCAGGAAAAATGCATAAAAAGGTATTTTCAGGCATTAAAAATATTAAATTAGGTCAGGAAATTTTTTTTTAAGACATCCACAAAAAGTCACTAAATGGACTTTCATAAATTCTGTAGACACCCTGTTTATGGAGATCAATTCAAGAAGCTGAACACATTGAAGAAGTTGTCGATTTCATGGATTACATCAATGTTGATCAGGATGTACTTAACATGCAGTGAAGTCACTATTGCTGATATTATTACAACTGTGTCTAATGCATCCCCAGAGGAAAAAGATGAGGAAGAGGTAGACATACAAAATGAAGCGATTGACCGATCACGCATTAACACCAAAAGAAGCAAGTGAATGTTTTTCTAAATTAAAAGAATTTGTAACTAATCAGGAAAATGTTCCTCAAACTATATTTGAAAACATGCATGCATGCACTAGAAGAGTTCTTATTAAAGGGAAATATTAAAAATTTTGTCCAATCAAAAATTACAAATTTTTTTAAGCATCAGTGTGTATTTTTGGTAATTTAAATAAACTACATATTTATTTGTGTTTTAAATTGTACAATACTGTTATTAAAAATTAAACGGGTCGATATTGAATGTTTTCATTAAAATGAAATTTCATTATAAGGAATTAATTAAGGCACTCCCTACAATTTCGTTATAACGAGGTTCGACCTGTAATAATAATAATACTTTTTTGTCCAAAGCTTTTTTATTTTATATATAAAAAAATATTTATCGTAATTTATTGGACAGAATTGACATCAAAACGAAAATAATAGTAGGTAAATTGCTGCATTATTTTTGTTTTGATGTTCAATTGTGCCTAATAAATTATTGAAGTAATTTTGTTCAGTTTATGGTTTTGTTATTCATATATCAGCTAGTTCTGATTTAGATTGAATAAATATAGAAGCTATTTATAAGTACAGTATACAAAATGACATAAAAATATACATATGCATTGGTCAGGGAAATGGATCACACAAATTCTATAGGAACCCTGTATATATATATATGCATTTCAACAGTATTGAAATTATACTAACAACTTTAATAAAGGCATAAACACAATAATAATAATAAACCAATTGCTCTTTTGAGATTTTTAAAAATGAACAATGCTTTTATTTCAGGAGTTAAAATAGTTTAAAGTAATAAAAATTGACTTCATACTATTAATCCATAATTACTTGCATTAAATTTAGGCTTAATTACTCAAACAAGTTCACCTTGAACTGTTCTTTCTATAACAAACAACTATCAACAACTACTTTGGTAAGGCTTCAAAGACAAATACTAAAAACTATTAACAGTTATAAAAACAGGTGGAGAAAAAGTATGGTCACATCAAGAGAAAAAGTATGGTCACATCAAATCGACCCATTGTGAATAATTAAGTGTTAATAACGTTTTCTTTTGATAACAAAATAATTTTAGAGTTCATCATATTAAGATTTTCTTCCAGCTTAATGCCATCTTCTGTGCCACCTATTTCATTTGAAATGTAGCACTTTTTAAATCCCCTAATGATGCTCTCATTAGAAATGGTATCCCAAGCAGATTTGATCCATGTTCCCAACAGAATTATAGAAGGCTTTTTTTATATTTCCTGTTGGGATATGAGGATGATTACCTGCTATAAATCCAGTCAGTATACTCTTTCCTCAGATGATCTTTGAACAGTTTATTTATCACAACATCTAAAACTTGGGAGTTGACATGCTGTACTCACTGGTACATATAAATATGTGAAATACGTTTACTAGGTACATAAATATGAAACCAAAGTTTTTGTGTAGAAAATAAACGTTTATTTTATGAATATGATAAAAAATATTTTATTCGAAGTATTGCCTATCGCTGGCTATACATTTTCCCCCACTTGTTTGACAATTTGTGTATGCCACGCCAAGAAAACTGTTGCTCTTTTGAGACAAACCAGTCATCGAGCCATTTTCATAAGAAGTGAAACGCTGCTCAGCAATTGCGTGTCTCATCAATGCAAATAAGTAGTAATCGGACAGAGCCAAGTCTGGTGATTAAGCTGCATGCGAAAGTATTTCCCAACTAAACGCCTCAATCGTTTCCTTGACCATTTGGCTGTGTGTATTGGTGCATTATCATAAAGCAAAATCACTTTGTGTTGCCTTTTTTTTGATATTCTGGTCGTTTTTCACGCAAAGCTTGATTCAAATCGTTCATTTGTTGTCGGCAGCTTTCAGTATTAACGTTTCACCAGGTTTCCACAGCTCATAATAGATCACAACTGCCCAAATTGCAACAAATGACTGACTGGCAGAGGAAAACGGACAGCAGGATGGCAACAGAACCTGGAAATCAGGGAATTTTACAGAACTGGAAAAAACTGGGAATTTTCAGGGAATTCCAAAAAAATTGCCCTGATGTCAGGGAAATTGGAACTGTCCGTTTTACGAGAAATATTTCGTGGAAGAATTGATCAAATCGGAACCGCCATTTTTATTTTTTTATTTTTTGCCGCTTCTGCGCTAGTGGCATATGAGGTGAACTAGTGGCAGTGCCTCTGAGATGTTGCCACTGAGGAAAAAAGACATTATTGGTTGCCACTTCTGAGACATATTCTACGTGATCAAGGAGACAATTGGCGTATTCAAAAGCTAGATTAACTTCTCCCAAGGTTGGCTACTTCCAAACTGCCTGGAACCAAAGCCTACAAGGTATAAAGCTTATGCAGTCAAGTTATGAAAAATGTTAAAACAGAATAAAATTTACTTGATTTTTCATTAAGAAATTTGATATTCTGTTATTTTTTTTTTTTGTCGAAGTGTGAGTGTGGAAGCTTTCCCTATCAATGTAGGCTATGAATTTTTAAGCTTCCAAAGTTGCAATTTGACGAAATTACCGTGTAAGATTACACAATAAATTAATTCACTTTTTATTTGAATTATAATATACATTAATGGTAATTATAGTTATATATACAATAATTTAAATTATGTATTGTCCCCAAAGTGTAGAAGTATCAAACTTTACATTCAAGTAACTATTATATCCTGTTAATGATGAATGATACTTAATTCAGCTTAATTTTTCGGGAAAATCGGGGAAATATCACGGAATTTTTTTTTCCTATTTCTGTCGCCACCATGGACATACTTCTTGTCGTTCGATCAAAATTAAATATCTGGTCTCTCAAGCACGCGCTGGCTGGCTTCTTGAAATAGAAATGTGATATCCTACCAAACACAGAGCATCGTTTCTCAAGTCAAAATTACCCTTTTGAATTTTTAAACCAATCAAAGCACTGTGATTTACCAACAGCATTCAATGCGATTCTGCAGCAGTTTTCTTCAAATGGTAACAGAAAATCAGTGCTGTCTGCAAATGTAGTTTCCAGGCACAAAATTAGACATGTTTAACGCTATTACAAACTATTCTGTTGTATGAAACTTGTATTGTTGGGAGTTGAAAATCTTTGTCAGATGTTAGAGTAAGAAAATGGCACCAACAACGTGGTTTGACGTTAACTACATTCACAGCTAGGGCCATCTATGGGCAAATTCCGGTTTCATTTTTATAGACCTAGTACAAGTTTACTAGTAATATCTTGTTTTACTTTTTCATTTAAATCCACCCCTTATGGCATCCAAAACTAGCATTCCTCTTCTTTTTAATAAAGATTTTGGGAGTTTACATCAGACATTTTTAATCCCAGTCAATCATCAATTTATTTGTCATCCTGCTGTTAGTTTCCCATCTGCAGTGAAGCCACCCACCTACTGCCTACACAGGAGAATACCGACATTTTTCCGACAATTCGTTCCTGTGACAAGTCATGACAAAGACTGCTTTTTCTGAAAGATTTCCAAAGCTCAGTTTTCTACATTTGAGCACATGGTCAAATCTGAACTGGTTTCCCTATTTTTATCATAGTCAAGAATAGTGATGTGCGATACCAAAGAAGCATCGATACTTCCGGTATTGAGTACTTGAATAAAATACTCGATACCAATATCGAGTACTCAATGAGAAAGTATCGATAGTATCGAGTAAAAATGAGTATTTATTTATATGGTAAAATGCATTTCTGAGAGGACGTCGAACCTATACTGGAGCACGTGGAGGCTAACATCACTCATTACAATTAGACTTCACTACTATTACTAGGAGGCTATCATCACGTGTCCGAGTCATTAGCTTTTTTTTTTTTATTTCCCGTGCGCCCATAGAGCGAGGCGTGAGCTCGACAGCTCAACCTCGTTAGGAGAAATAAAAACAAATGCTTCGAAAGATACTTCCCTAATCAGTAGGCAGCCACTGGAATAAAAGCGTTAAAATATTCAACAGATTCTGAATTAACGCTGGTTTGGTTTGGTTTGGTTTGTTTGGTATTAACGTCCTTTTCAACTGCCATGGTCATTTCAGGATGGCGTTATAGGGGCCGCAAATTTTGCCTCACAAGGGTTCTTTAACGTGCAGCCGGCAAACGACTACACGGGACCAATGGCTTTTCTTCCCTTCCGAAGGAAGTGCGTGATCTCAGGATTTACCCCTGAAAAATCCTCGTCGTCCTCGGCCAGGATCGAACCCGCATACTCGGGCATCAGAGGCGATCACGCAACCTGCTGAGAATTAACGCTGAAAATCGAACTTCTTCATTAGGTGACTGATAGGTTTTTGCAGTATCGGGTATCGACATGCAAAGTATCGATACTATCGATACTTGAGCCATATTTCTATGCCCGATACTCGAGTACTCGATACCGGCAAGTATCGATACTTTTTGGTATTGGTATCGGCACAACACTAGTCAAGAAAGCATATTTACGAGGAGATATCCGAAAGTAACGCCACTTATTTTTTTCAAAGGAAATTACAAAACGTACAGATAAACATTATGTACAGCTCAAAACTACGCATCTTTAACTATTGTTTTACATAGATGTCTTGATGATTTATACATTTATCCCAACACTGCAGCGGTTTCAGAATACCTAGTTCATGGAACTCCGTCAGATCTCAAACCTCTGACCACCCAGAAATATCTTCATGGGGCTAAAGACATGGTAGTCTAAGAGCGCTAAGTCCAGATTGTGGACTGGCTGGTCCAGAACCTCTCAACCAAAACAGGCCAGTTTTGCTTTGACGACGTTGGTGTGCAATGTCATAAAGAAGTCGAACATCGTTTCCTTTTTCTGATTACTTATCCCGAATAGCATGCCACAGTTTAGTTAACATTTCATAATAGGCAGCAGTGTTGATGGTTGACCCACGAGGCAGGAACTCTGTGAATAGGATGCCTTGCATATCTCAAGAAACTGTAAGCATAATCTTCCAAGCTGAAGGAGAAACTTTGAATTTTTGCTAACCAGAGAATGTCGATATTTCCCACCATGCTTGCAGTTTTAGGCTCAGTGTGAAGTGCAAGACCCAGGACAATGCCATTCACAAATGCATTTTCCTCTTAGATATACTGCTGCAGATATTCTAGAATGCATGCCATTCTGTTGCCGATCTGTTCTGGTGTCAGACTTTTTTGGTATCCAAC
>JAHWFO010049835.1:119787-176998 GCA_023313115.1 Rhysida immarginata
TCGTCGTGACAGTCTTTGGTTAAGATTGAGGGCATTTATCGACGACCTGACTAAAAACTCGGTGAAAATAAGTAAAGAATGATCTAAAGAGGATTTTTTCCCCATGCCAAACCTCAGATGTTTAAATATTTGATGAAAATAGGAAAGAAAATTCCACAGCCATTGGCGCAAAAATTCATAGGAGAATTTTATAGGGGAAGTTGATTCCACTTTACTAGAGGTCCTGCTCTAGCGGGGCAAGGTTGTCCACAACCTCCTTCGTATCAATGTGAGGGAATATGTTCCCGTGACTAGGTGTTTCAGGTGTTGCGATTTTGGCCACGGCGCTAAGATCTGCAAGAACGATATCTCTTGTGCAAAGTTTCTCTTGGGTCACGAAATAACAGCATGCACATCGCAAGCTCAAGCCTGCATAAACTGCCAGCAAGCTGGGTTGGAGCATAGAGGCCACCGTGCCTCTAGCTTGGATTGTCCTATCTTTCGCCGCCGTCTCTCCATTCAGCAACTAAGAACCAATTATGGAGTTTAAAACTTTAAAATTTGGACAATTCAATGCAGGTCGGGGTAAGCAGGCCACTCAACTTGCTACCCACCTTGGAAAAACTATGGGGTTAGACTTCATAATGTTGCAAGAACCATATGTTAATAAAAAGGTCTCAGGCATTACAACAGAGGTCTGGATGACAGAAGGGTCCAAAGCAGCTATTATTGGACTCTCACCCCACATCAAATTTATTGTGTTATCCAGTTCTCTACCAGCTGTTACAATTCTATTCGTGTAGAAACAGGGAACTTTTCCTGTGTGGTGATTAATGTTTATGCTGCTCCTAATAGCCCTCTCTCTCCAACCCTGCAGGCAATAGCACCCCTGATCAGATCGGAAACAAATGTTCTTCTCGTTGGTGACTTCAATGCCAAGTCATCTGTCTGGGGAGGAGTAATCGACGATGAGCGAGGAAAAATACTCACAGATTTCCTACTGCAGCATGGGCTGGTTGCTGTGAACTCTCCAGATAGTGCACCCACCTTTTTCTCCACTAATGGTTGCAGTTGGATCGATCTGACTTGCCAGCGGAACCTAAACCTTTTCAACTGGCAGGTTCACGAGGAAGAATCCCTAAGTGACCACAGGTGGATTACATTTGAGATCAACCTTGACCCAACTTTCATAATTCACAACAGGGGATGGAACCCCAAACGAGCAAACTGGGCAGCCTTCCGACAACATTTGGCTAAGGCCATCCAGGACCTTCCAGACCCCAGCCTCTGCTCTACTAAAGAGAGTCTTAACAAGGTGGCAGAAGGACTCCAGGTTGCCTGCGAGACAGCCTGCAGTCATTCCATGCCAACCAGAGGGCAGCTGTGCAAGCGATAAAAGTCCTGGTGGAGCGACGATTTGAAGACGCAACGTTGCAGAGTTAATGCAGCCAGAAAGTCCTTCCAGGCAGCCCAAGATCCCAACCTGAGGCAACAGTGGAAGGAGCTTTACTTCCAAATGAGGAGGCAGTTCAAGAGGGCCATCAGGAGAGCCAAACTCGTGGATTAGAAGAAGTTCTGTTGTGAGGCCAGCAACAGGGATCCTTTCTCACTCCCAACTAAACTTTTGATAGGGACAGAGAGGCGGTCTGTTCCTCAGAAAACTGTTAAGGAGGGAAATAATTACACATCTAATACAGCCGACACAACCATCGCTCAGCTCCGTAAATATTTCCCACCGGACACTAGCCCTCCAACTATCACTCATGCACCCCAGACCAGAGGCTCCCAAGTCAACGACATCACCAACTCCCCAGTCATGGGGCCTGAAGTTCAGGACGCAGTCAGCTCCTTTCATCCTAGGAAAGCAGCTGGTCCCGAAGGTATCCCCATCATGGCTCTGGGCCATATAATTGATGTCTCATTGGCTTTTATGGTGCAATTGATAAACCAGCTTCCCAGGATTGGTTGTTTCCCAAAGATCTGAAAGAGGGGCTTGGTCTGTTGGGTGCCTAAAGACACTATCTCTCTCCGGCCTATATGCCTGCACTGGGTCGTCTGCTAGATCGAATCTATGCTCGTAGGTTATCCTACCAATTGGAGAAGATGGGTATGCTTAACGACAACCAGTTCGGTTTCCGTTCAGGACGCAACACCATCATGGCCGTGAAAAGCGTACAGGCCACCCTCAACTAAATCAAACAATCAAAGGAACATTGTGTTATCATTTCACTGGATATTTCAAATGCCTTCAATAGCCCCAATCACTACAGCATGAAGCACACCTTACAAGGAATCAGTTGTGCAACATACTTAAAAAACATTGTTATGGACTTTCTGGACGAGCGAGAGGTCATCAGTAATGGTATTACCTGGAAGATGGAGAGAGGATGACCACAAGGCTCCTCTCTTGGCCCTGTCCTCTGGAACATTTTGATATAGGGCTGGTTCTCAGCGGTAGAGCAATGCAACCTCGGGAAAGGCAAATGCCAGGCCTTTGCAGATGATGGCCTCGTGATCCTTTCGGCCTCCTCAGCTATGAAACTTGAACAAATGGTTCCAGTGGTCTGGGAGAGCTGCCAACAATGGGCTCGGAGGTGCTCCCTGGAGTTTAACCTGGATAAGACCAAACGTCTCTTCATTCCTCACCGCCAGCTCATCAGACCTCCAGTTATCAAGCTTGAAGGGAACGTGGTTCCCATCGAAACTTCCCTGAAATACCTCTGCTTTATCCTTGAGAAGTCGGGTCTATGGCTAGACCATGTTGCCCACCTGTCTCAGAGAGTCAGGTCGATCGGTAGCAGACTGTTTATCTTTGCAAGCAAATCATGGGGCCTGACCAAGAGGATACTATTGCTTAGGATTATCAGGCCCATGCTCCTGTATGGAGCAGAGGTTTGGGGTTTCAGGGCAAAAGACAGTCGTATCAGAAACCGCCTCTGGGCTGCTCAGCGCCCCTTCCTGTTGGCTCTTGTAGGAGCATATTGCACCACTTCTAATGAGTTCCTAGGCATCCTGGCAGGTGTCCCCCACTTCACTTGGAAGCAGAAGCTCGCTACAGGGTACAACTAGCACGAGTAATGGTTACCTGGGATATGAGCCACCTCTATCAGCTGCTGAGTCGAGACCTCCCTGGACCTACACTACCATCCCGATACACAGTTGGCTATCTCCTAAATACCTGGCTGACTTGGAAATATACACAGATGGATCACACGTAGGTGAAAATACTGGAGGGGCTTTTGTAGCTTTTATAGAGGCAAGGACATTATAGGACAATCCTCCTTCAGCCTACAGCCCACCTGTTCTGTCTTCCAGGCTGAAGTGCAAGCCATCTCTGAAGCTCTAGTGTGGCTGGCAGAATTCAAGGGAGCAGGCCACGACCGTATAGCCATCCTCTCTGACTCTGAGTCCGCTCTGATGGCTATTGTCAGCAATAAGACCACCACTAAACAAGTGCTAATTGCTCAGCAGATTTTATCCAAGGTGAGGCAGCGCTTCGAAATTTCCTTGGTCTGGGTGAAAGCCCACATAGGAATACCTGGCAATGAGGCAGCAGACAGAGCAGCGAAGAATGCTGCCCTGGCCTTTCCCGCTCGTCTCAACTCAGAGGTCCAGCCCTCCTTTCAGAGCTACAAGAATACTCTGCGCTCAAATATTATCACTTCTTGGCAGGAGCAATGGTCCTCGAGTGTCAAAGGTAGACCTGTTTATAATTATATTCCTAAGGTCTCAACGGTCATGCTGAATCTGTCTTCGTATGCGGTCCAGTTCATTACAGGTCATGGACCATGTTTACAATACCTGCAGAGGTTTAAGCTAAGGGAAGATGACCCCTTGTGTCCTTGCGGCAGGGGGTCACATAACCCGGACCATATTTTGGCGGACTGTGAAGACCCAGTCATTGTAAAAGCACGGGAGGAGCTACATGCATCACTCAATAGAAAGGGTTACGCCATTCCTTACCAGAAGCAAACCTTGATGAGTGCCAACCTGTTAACAGACTTAATGCAGTTTGCGAAGTCTGCAATCCTTGCTCACTCTTTCTGAAAGGGGCTATTCCTCTAGCATTACTTTCTTATTGGAATCACTCAGTATTGTAATAATTACCAATATTTAGGGGGTAATATTTCATTAAAATATACATTTGTATAAGTGTGTATATTCATGTATGCGGGTGTGGGTGAATATTGGTATGTATGTTTTTATGTATTAAAAAAAAAAAAAAAGGAAAGGGAGAAAACTGTGGTTGTTAGACCACCCAAATTGTGAGGAATGGCGTTATATGTATATATGTATAGTAAAAGGTGACTCGTTTATTGCATCATTAGATAACTTTCTGTGAGATTCAACATTTGGACAGAATAGTTTTGTTTTTTGTGATTGAATTTTCACCGTCGTTGTTACGCAAGGTTCTCTATAAAGGTTTATCCTTCCCTTCATGTGTCTGCCTTAAGCCTGTTTCACAATTACTGTTTGCGGGCGAAAAACAGGCGAATGCGGAAACCGCAACCGAGGCGAAGATTTTCCGCACATACTGCCGTTTCACAATTAGCGGAAATCGCCCGCACTGCTCTTCGCAACTGCTTTGCGGGCGAAATTTTCAATTCAGACAGGTTCTGAAATTTAGCGAATTCGCGACAGCTTAAACCAATCAGGAAGCTTCAGGTTCGCACAGAACTATAGGAGGAAAAGTTGGAGAGAAGTAATGAACGGATATTTATAAGAGAAAAGGACGAGACACAAAAACCCTGGAATACAATAACCTACAATAAATAATAGTGATTAAATAAAAATGAAAAATAAATAATAATAATAATTAACAAAATAATTAATAAATAATAAATAAAATATTCTAATTGCCTTTAGAGAATTATCCTTTTTGCTTTGATAAAGGATAGTCTCTATCCGAAACGTCAGCTTTTTATTTTATTTTATATTTCTAGTTTCATTTTGATTTTATTTATTATTTATTAATTATTTTGGAGAGAAGTAACAAAATCGGAAGAAATATACAAATCCACTTGGGTGTATTATGACAGCTTACTATTCCTTCGGGTAGGGTCTTTTAATCTACCCTGCTTAAAAGATTAAAAGACCCTGCTTTGGGCATAGCCTACATGATAAGCCTATTCTCTTATCATGTAGGCTATGGTTCGGGATACAGTTTCCAACCGCACGTAGAATGAACCAATCAGGAGATAGTTAATGCGGCTGCGAATTTAATTGTGAAATGGAAACGGAAAATTGTTAAATCGCCCGCTTTGCTAGCGGAAGCGCTAGTATTCGCATCCTGTGCGGATTTGCTGCGGCAAATGCGGGCGATTTTATTGTGAAACCGGCTTTATGGTCCCTGGACTAGGAGGGCAGGGGTATCCCCCCAAACAATCAAAGCCATTGGCGCAATTGGTTGGTGCTTCTGCACCTTGAGTAGAAGGTTCCTGGTTCGAAACCAGGCTGTGGAATTTTCTTTCATATTTTCATCAATTATAAAAACTCGGTGCTGGCGAAGGTGGTGACATGGATGAACCTCAGTGAGTTCCAGAAAAGAGGTAATGAATTAGTTAAGACAAACCAATATAAAATAGAATGATTCTCAAAGGCAATTATTGAATGCATCCATTTCTTCCAAGAATACATATAATCCTCAAAACATAAATTTCACAGGCTGTAAGCCTGCTTGCCTTGCCTCTAGTTTTCACACTATAGTAGAATATGGCCGATATATTCATTTGGGGTCATTCAAGTATTAGGTCACGCTGCTTGGAGGGGGGTTGTAAGTCTGTGATGATTTGTACTGAGATGGACCCACCCTCCAGGTAATGCACATGAGTGCATATATTATAAACAACACTGGAGAGTGAGGCTATCAAGGGTTCGGGACCAGTGATTGGACTACGAGAGCTTAGGTTTACGTGTTAGCTTAAGTTCATTTTTATTCATATTTTCTTTTCTCACATACATTAGATTGCATAAATACGTGTGTCTTATGATAATATTTCTAGGGGCCCATAAGCACTATTAAGAGCAACGTTAGCATGCATTATATCCTACCATTACTTAGTCCTAAAACGGAATTGTGTACACTTCAACTACCCGGGACTTGAATCTGAGTTAGTATGCCATTATATTGAGCAACTGGATTCTGAATAAAAGGGGAGGGCTAACACTCACTCCACGCGGCGAGATCAAGTTTTTGATTCTTTAAGATCGCCACTGGCAAGCTCAAGAGACATTCAGTGTTTATTTTCGCTACACGTGTTTTTAAAATCTCACGGTACGTACACTGGGCTCGAGATTACTGCTCTCTTTTACTTCCGTTGCTTCGGCTCTCTCCTTAGATTCAACAAGAGCGTTCATATGCATAATTGTATTAAACTACGTACAAGTGTACACAAGTTTTAATTTACTTGACAACTTATTTAGCTCAAAATTACACCAGGACAATTGAAATTTATACTCTTGAACTGTGCACTAAGTATAATTAATTTTAAAGAATAAAAGAACAACAACTGTTCCAGCTCGAACCTCTGAACATTGTGTTCGAACATGGAGGCTTCATCCTGACGTCCACACTGCTCAGAGGCCGACTCTGGAATGCCAATTTTACATAAAAAAAACAAAAAACTTCAAAAACGCGCGCAACAAACAACATTCACACACAAGCACTTATTCTCTGAAATTCACACAACAATGCTCTATCGGAGGCTACGTAAAACGAAAACTATACTAATAATTGTAGCCGCCAACAGAGCACACACACGAAACAGTCACACTTCTCGCAACAATATAAACAACAACAACAGCTACGGCGATACGGATACGCACAAACACCAAATAAATATGCAAAACCATTTTACAAGCACTTTATTTATTCAAAAACATCCCGTTTACGAACTAAATCACTGTTTTCAATACGATTAATGCACCCAAGACAATCGTTCCAAACGCACTTGATTCCCCTTACTACCTGACTATAACAGACATAAAGCCAAACTCTAAACATACAGGTACGCCCCTTTTTAATTTCTATATAACCACCCCCTCCGTCGGACACACGTGACTACCAGCTCACCTGGTACGTCACAGTACCAAGAGGGAGGAGGGGGGGATCAAACATGCCATGTTATGGAGGTTGCCATCTTGATTTTCTGATTTCTCAGGCAGGAATTTCTCAACTGATGATTCTGATTACATAATTACTTCACAATTTTCTGCCAAACAAATTTTCTAAGCAGTCAGTCAGATCTGGCTTGCCGAATATACCACATATGTTTTTGTTACCATAAGTCCCAACAAAAGCCCCTTGGAGGGATTATTTTTCTGAACTTGTTTAGCACCAAGTAAATCATGATCGGCCTCGGTGGCTCAGTGGTTGCGTGATCGCCTCTGATGCCCGAGGACGCGTGTTCGACCCCAGCCGAGGACGACGAGGAATTTTTCAGGGGGAAAATTCTGAGATCACGCACTTCCTTCGGAAGGGAAGTAAAGCCGTTGGTTCCACGTAGTCGTTTGCTGGCTGCATGTTAAAGAACCCTTGCAAGGCAAAATTTATGGCCCTATAACGCCATCCTGAAATAACCATGGCAGTTGAAAAGGACGTTAATACTAAACAAACCAAACCAAGTAAATGAAGACCTTTCTTTTAAGGTCACAGTAAGTTAATTTCCCTCTTCTTTAGATACTATTTCTGAAATTGAAAATAGAGTAACTGCGCAGTAGCATCGCCTGCAAAATACTGCATTGAAATGTGCAAACACTACTATACATCTAGTTGAAAACATATTTTTTTTTTTGCAGCAGTGCTTCTGTGTAGTTACTCCAGTTATGCTTTTGGAATATCTTCCATAAACCCCTTTCCTGTCACATCAGATCATTACACACGAAAAAGGAGACAACATTGGCAATGTTTTGGGCAAACATAAGTACAGGGTGGTTATAAAATAATGTGAGATATCCAGAGACCTCTAGCGAGTAAAGTATTGGATAAAACCTAAGCAAAGTTGATGGGCATTCATATATGGTCTGTATTACAGTGACGAAACATAAGCAGATTTAATGGGCATACTATAGTGGACCATGGGATTTCATTTTCTCAAAAAATAAAAATTAATACTAAAAGTCGCCACCAATAAAATTTTGGCACTGCAAAAGTGTATTAGTTAGTGCACTATAATAGAGAGTACGGACATTCTTTTCCCCGAACGTATACCGCCAGGAATGCAAGCTCATTGGCTGGTCGGTCGCACGTGACCCTTCAATCACCATTTTGTTGCCTTTGTGTAGTTGTTTTCTATGTGCCTCTGTACAAATGCATACTTGTTAAACACTGTTAACTTTCAGTTTCTTCCGAAGCGCCGTGCTGCTGTGCAGTAAACTGCAGTAACAAATCACGAATAATTCCCACTAAATCACTACATTAAAAAAAATATATATTCATTAAATTAATCTTAGGAAACACTTTTTAAAAGAGCCCCCCTCCCCCCCCTCCCCCATACACAAATGCGCACACACACCCACTCGCTACACAAGACAAGGAAAAAACTCCAATAAGTTTTCAGATAACTCTATAAACATGATATAAAATTTAAGGCTTCGTTTGGATGTTATGTCTCGTCTTTTATCCTTTTTACCATAGCATTTATCTCGGGGGGGGTATTTTACCTAGGTTTTTACTCTGGGTTTTTTTTTCCTCCCTTGCACTTTAAGACTGGGGGTTTTGTCCTACCCTCCATTGAACTACAACTCGTAAAATGCATAATATACTACATAAATGAATTTATTTTTATTTATGTTAAAAATCTAATCATGTTTTACAGAAACATTTTTCTGAAGAACAATTTGAACACTGTGAAGAATTGGGAACAAGTTTGTCAAAAGACTCCCTGAATTAAGATGTTTTAGAATTTGCCATGAACAAACTCCTGTACAATTTGTAAACTCAGCTGTGCACAACTTACTGGAAGAAGCAGAAAAATTTATACGAAGCAAAAAGGCAGCTTTTTATTGTCAAAACTGAGTTTTCATGACCTTATGAAATTTAAAGCGTTCAAGTTTTAGCTACTTGCTTTCCTGCTTGTCAGGAAAAAAAAATGACAGCAGGAGTATGGCAATGTGAGCAGTCTCATTAAGAATGTGAAATAAATATAAAAAGTAACAAAAAATAGTGTTTTTCTTTTCCCCTCTCAAATTTTTTTTTTTTGTTAATTTTGCTAATGAGGACGTAACATAACTAACCTAACTTAAATCATTTGTTTGTTAATTTTGCTAATGATTTAGATGTAACATTTGTAAATATAAATAAAATAATATATATTATAAAAATAGGAAAACAAACAATGTCGCATAACTTTTAATCAGTTTTAACACGAGTCCTGTTTCATCACTAAGTATTATATTACCTAAATTAACTCACTTTAATGACTTAAATTTAAATTGTAACATTCATAAATATATATAAAATTATATATAACATTTTATGATAAAAATGGGGGGAAAAAAGTTACGTTGTCCAACTTACAGTTTTAAAGCGAGTCCTTTATCATTGGCTCAGTTTTTAGTAAATAGAAGAAAGGCAACAAAATGGCCCCCGCAGTCCAGTTGTCCGTACTCTATTATAGTGCTCTAGTATTAGTGTGAATACTGAATGATTAATGACAAATGATACAGCACACATCAATTTTATTAACAACAAATGATTGTAACTTACAATTACAATATGACCACAATCGTGATGTTCTAAGTACTTCATACTGTAGCGTTCCTCCATCCCCTCAGTGAATATATTAGCCACACCGTCAACAGATCGGAGCTGGGAAGTGGCGTTGCTAAAGTTCGAAACCAGATAAGAGGATGAAATTGACTCAACACTTAGTTGACTGACAAAACAACATATTTTATTCCTCATTGTTCTTCTAAACTAATTTACAATACCAATCTTTATTACTAGTTAACCTTAAATAACTAAGACTCGATGGGGCCCCCTCGAACTACTTTACTAAAATTGTTATGCATAACATGCACCGAGCGACGCTCAAAATTGAAAAACGCTAGCACTCCTATGCACTAGTTCAATGGGCCTTATACTCCACATCATGTGTATGGGAATGCAAATGAGCAGGAAATCACTCCCAGGGCTGGCGAGCCGTGACTGCAGCGTCGTGCTCCCGAATAAATATTCCTTTTAGAAGACACGCTCTCTGGCACGATGTGCCTCCTTTAATAGCTCCTAAAGGGGGGAGGTACAGGAACCCCTCTTGGTGAGCCCAAACGCCTTGATTCCACAGTCACTGGCGAGGTTCTGACGTGGCACTGTGGCTGAACAGGGCGCTTAACACCTGCGCACAGCAGGTGCACAGTGCAAAGCAGCCAGAACAATTATTCCGCTCGCAAACGCAATTGCCATGATGTTTGCATAAATTACTCCACAATGACTAGTGGTGAGGGTGCACATAACTTAATCTTAGTATGCATTTATATGCTAAGTAAGTGTAGGTACAGTGTTCATCAATTATAACACAGGTCAATTGGCGAGGGAATCTTTCACTTAGGGTGAGGTCTGCTTTCTGAAACGAGAGTACAGCATGAGAGAGCGTCGTGGCTCCTTCTGGTGTCTTCGACGGGAGGCTCGAAGACCCGGTTACTATAAAGTACACTGCCACCTCAAAATGCAGATCTTCGCAGCAGGAAAGAAATAGGAAAGTCACTCACCAAAGCTTGAATTTCTCCGTAACCTTTACCATAATCGACTATAGTGATGGGCATCATGCTCCAGGTACGCAAAAGTAACAGCTCTCGACGGGCGTCATCTAATCGTTCGCTATTAATTGTCAAATGCAGTTTCGCCTTCCAAAAATTTACGGCCTCGGCCAGGAGAAAACGACACGTTCGACTTCCATAATTGTGGAAAAGTTGTCTCCCTGCTTATAATTAATCTTTTGCCATTAATGATACTTAATTAAAACAAATATAATGACTGAGTTTTCATTATCTTAGCGTTCCAAATTCATATTCAACATGTCTGCCGGAATCATAAGTTCGCTCGGCTCAAGAACAAAAACGTACGACACGCACGCTTGAAATAACATATCATGGTTGAATATTAACGTAAAATTAATGATAGTTGAAATTTGTTCAAAGGAACCTGGATATAGTAGAACCATTAAGGTTCATTGGAACTTTCAATGCTAAGATATATCATGAAGTATATCAATAACAAAAACTTCTTAAACAAACAAAAAAAAAACAACTCACGCAAGTCCACGCATTCCCAGATTTTTTACAACAATCCTCTGTTGGAAGCTGAGGCTATCTTCTCGGAATCGCTCCCAACAATCCCAGCTCCAACAGAGGACTACATTATTCAAGTTCAGTCACCGCTTACAAACACTCTCGCAACAATCATATTTACACATCCAAAAACCGGGTAAACGATAGACAAATAACAAGTGCAATTTTCCTATGAATAAACGCTTAACACACTAAACTGAAACACATTCAAACTGACACAACTATAACACCATTTCAACATCCCCTTTCCCACGCACGAATTACCCTGAAAAGACAAACGAAAATAAAAACCACTACACAATTTGCAGACTACAGAATTTACTAAACAGAAAGTATTTACATCCGTAATACAACTAGTACTACAAAATAATATTTATAATGATAATAATACAACTTCGCCGGGACACATGTGACACCACACTGACATTCCCTGGAATGTCACAATACGATGCACAACATTTTCCATGGTGCCTCGCAACATGTCAGAATTAATTTGTCTCACCTGTGACGTTATTTGATCTTTCAATGTTGTGATATTGGGGACATGTCCATGATACACAACACCTTTAAACAATCAAAAGTCCCAAGGATTGAGATCAGGTGCCGTATCGTAGGAAATGCACGACTATTGACTCTTCTGTCAGAGAAATGTTGCCGGAACAGACGCTGTACATTACGTTTTAAGGAATTTGATTAGTGGAATTGTATTCATTAGGCAATGTAGTATTAAATTTCAGAAAATAGACGAATTGCATGCATAGAATTTTTTTTTCAGGTCGTCTACTCGGTTTTTCATTTTGGATGTGTACCGTTGAGACACTGGTATGTTAAATGCACTAAATAATAATTAATATCAGGATTAATATGAAGATGCATATGAAAGAAAATGGAACAATGTAAATTACTTGAAACAGAGGAAATAGACATAAAATTTTTTAACAAAGTATAGGCATTTGGCTTTTTTTAGAGAACAATTAAAGATTAAGAGAATATTGTTAACCCAAACTGTAATTTAAAAAAAAAAAAACGTCGTTTTAATATTTAGGTTTCAGAAAAAAAAAAGTTTTTGAATCTTCAAATGAAACAGCAAAAGAAGAAATATGAATTAATAATTCTTCAGACCAAAAAATAGAAACAGTAATCAAGAGAGCCAAAAAAAACATTATGCTACTTCAGCCCAAACAGCATTGCAGAATAAAATTGACATCTTTTCAAATAATAGGATTTAATGCCAGAAATAGAGGTTCCTGGTTCAATTCCAGGTCGCAGACTTTTTCTTTCTATTTTTTCAAATCATATATCATAACCTAATGTTTGGAGGATCAGCTCCAGTTTATATTCAGTATTTAGAAATATTGCTAATTTATTATTAGCAAACCAGTACGAAGAACTGAAGAAAAAAAAAACAGGAATTAGAACAAGCAGAAAGAAGCTGGTAGCAAAGAAAGAGTGAAGATAGATCCAGCAAATATAGACAAAATGAAAAAAGAAAGTTTGATGAAATACTAAGTGGTTATAATTAAAGTTCCCCACTTCTGCAGACCACTTTATTGCATGGATAATGATGAAACTTGGCGTATAGGCTATGCAGAGCATGGAAAAAGAATTCCAACGGAAAATTTATTAGTGCATACAGTTGCCACCTGGGGAAAAAGTGGCGCTGTATGCAAAAGAGCAATGCGTCTGTAAACACCAATCTGGAAAAGTCACCATGCCATTGGGGGGAGAAAAAAAATGTGTGCTCCTGGTGAAGCTCTTACCAGAACAGCAGCAATAGTGCAACATCCCTGCTAGAATATCGGCTTGTGAAGGGATTGCGAAAGGTTTATGAAAGATGAAGCAGAAATTAAAGAGACAGGAGTTTGATGTGCTGCTCGTTCACCAGATCGTGTGACTTTTGGCTATGAGGAACCCTGAAGGATTGTGTTTATCATGGAGGCGTATAGATCTTGCTCGAACTGAAGGCCAACATCATTCTTCACAATGCAGCCATTTCAAGGGAGACATTTCGTACTACTGTTGAGCACACTATCCTTTGCTTCCAGCTTGTCTCCGACACAGATGGTGTGCATATTGAACAGTCTCTCTTAACTACATTTCAGTAGTGCATTACGAGGTGCATTCAAGTTCTAAGGCCTCCGATTTTTTTTCTAATTAACTACTCACCCGAAATCGATGAAACTGGCGTTACTTCTCGACGTAATCGCCCTGCAGACGTACACATTTTTCACAACGCTGACGCCATGATTCCATGGCAGCGGCGAAGGCTTCTTTAGGAGTCTGTTTTGACCACTGGAAAATCGCTGAGGCAATAGCAGCACGGAGAGTGTCTTTCATTGTTGGAAAAAGCCAAAAGTCACTAGGAGCCAGATCAGGTGAGTAGGGAGCATGAGGAATCACTTGAAAATTGTTATCACGAAGAAACTGTTGCGTAACATTAGCTCGATGTGCGGGTGCGTTGTCTTGGTGAAACAGCACACGCGCAGCCCTTCCCGGATGTTTTTGTTGCAGTGCAGGTAGGAATTTGTTCTTCAAAACATTTTCGTAGGATGCACCTGTTACCGTGGTGCCCTTTGGAACGCAATGGGTAAGGATTACGCCCTCGCTGTCCCAGAACATGGACACCATCATTTTTTCAGCACTGGCAGTTACCCGAAATTTTTTTGGTGGCGGTGAATCTGTGTGCTTCCATTGAGCTGACTGGCGCTTTGTTTCTGGATTGAAAAATGGTATCCACGTCTCATCCATTGTCACAACCGAAGAAAAGAAAGTCCCATTCATGCTGTCGTTGCTCATCAACATTGCTTGGCAACATGCCACACGGGCAGCCTTGTGGTCGTCCGTCAGCATTCGTGGCACCCACCTGGATGACACTTTTCGCATTTTCAGGTCGTCATGCAGGATTGTGTGCACAGAACCCACACAAATGCCAACTCTGGAGGCGATCTGTTCAACAGTCATTCGGCGATCCCCCAAAACAATTCTCTCCACTTTCTCGATCATGTCGTCAGACCGGCTTGTGCGAGCCCGAGGTTGTTTCGGTTTGTTGTCACACGATGTTCTGCCTTCATTAAACTGTCGCACCCAAGAACGCACTTTCGACACATCCATAACTCCATCACCACATGTCTCCTTCAACTGTCGATGAATTTCAATTGGTTTCACACCATGCAAATTCAGAAAACGAATGATTGCACGCTGTTCAAGTAAGGAAAACGTCGCCATTTTAAGTATCTAAAACAGTTCTCATTCTCGCCGCTGGCGGTAAAATTCCATCTGCCATACGGTGCTGCCATCTCTGGGATGTATTGACAATGAACGCGGCCTCATTTTAAAACAATGCGCATGTTTCTATCTCTTTCCAATCCGGAGAAAAAAAATCGGAGGCCTTAGAACTTGAATGCACCTCGTACTAATGCCTGTGCAGGATCTTGCAGCACCACTTTTTCTTTTGGCGACAACCGTATGCACTAATAAATTTTTCATTGGAATTCTCTTCCCCATGCTCTGCATACCCTATACACAAAGTTTCATCACTATCCAATGCGGTCTGCAGAAGAGGAGAACTTCAATTATAACTACCTAGTATGTTCAGAAAACTTGGATCTCAAAAATGGGTTGCATTTAAGGGAAAAAGGGGGTCAACCTTCTTTAGAAAAAGATTAGCCAGAACTGTCAAAAACCATAGATATATACAGGAATTCTGCTGATGACAAAAGTCGCAATGAAGCTTTTAGAAGTATAAAAAATTTAGATAAACTAACTGAATCAGTCAAGAATGAGTATGGTTTAATGTTAGTATAAGTGGTGTATGTATGCAACTAATTCCACATGGAGCAGATTTACATGAAGAGAGAAGGCATTTCACAACTGTACCAGTGACACTTATCAAGTCACAGAATGAAAGCCACAAACAGCATGTGGATGCTACATTTGCTGCTGTGGCAATAAAAAATATTGTAGAAATTGCTTCAATTCTATGCCCCAAAGAAGTGTTCTTCATTAGCCAAGATGATAAAGCAAGGGTTCCTCTAGAGATGACAGCAGCAAACAAACAAGCAAAAATGGTCGTTATAGACAGGTTCAATAAAAAAAATTACAAATCAGCAATGTCAGCAATCCCTAGTGGGCGATTCTGTCAGTTTTTGCTTTTAGACTATTTTAGACAGCTTTGATGATGATTATTCGGAACTGAAACTTCGTCATTAGAACTCTGCAATTATGATATGATTAATTTATTTCATTATCCGTATTTTTCTTGAATTTTGGTTACCATTTTGATTTCACTTGACCGGTCTTTGAGTCCGGTCTTGTCCAGTCTCGATATGCACGACCGGTTGCACACGGAGTTAAAGGATCGATATTTTAGATAGGATTTTTGCAACCGCCCTCGAACTATTGCGATCAATTGGACTTTATAAAAACACTGCCAGGGATTTTAGAGCAACATTTGCTTCTCCAAGACAGGCCTAGCATAGTAAACAATATCAGCAGGCTAATAGGGTCAGTGGTTGCATATTTTGTATCTTTGACTCTGACAGGTCGATTACAGAGAATAGTGTAGTGATGTAAGTGATAGTTAAGTTAGGACTTGATTGGTTGCATAAATGGTCGTTATAGACAGTTTTTTTTTTGTATAGGTTACATACAAAGGTTGTTGAAAATGCTGGTCGCATTAGACAGGTGGTTGTTACACTAACAGATTTCCCATGCAATATTTTCTGCAGGACCAAGCAAAGGTGATCGTTAACACAGGTTTTACTGTGCCATCAGTTTATCCTGGAATAATTATTAATGAATGTGGATTAGGAAGTCGAAAAGCGGTTACATACTCTGGTCCTACGCAGTGCTCCCGCTAGCCTATTTTAGGAGGGCGCTGCGCCCTGCCATGAGAGTATTGCGTTCGTTCCCAAAAACATTGCTTTAGCTAAATTATTTACCCATTTAAGTAGATATTTTATTTACAATGGTTAAATAGTTTTCAAACATATTTTTCTAGAAACGTATATAGATGTGAGCATTATTGAACATCTTTCTCTTTTGGATTTGGCTGATCTTGAAAATATCCCGTTCATTTATGGGATGTCGGATATACAAGCAATAGCGAAACATTTTGCAGAAGATGAAGAACGGCTCCCAAACGAGTAGCAAGTTTTTTAACCCTAATACAAAACTTAAAAATGTTAGACAGATAGTTAAAAGCGATCGTCAGATCTATTTTATGGATCTAAACATGTGATTCAGGGATTAATAAATTTCTTTCCTAGTTTAGCAAAAATATATGCTACTGTTACTGTCATTCCTTTAAGTATTACGGCAGTGGAAATGGTTTTCTCTCAAATTAAATTAATAAAAACAACCCACAGAAATGCACTGATAGAGGAAACACTCGAACATATTTTATGTATTAAATTAAACTGTGATATAGATTTATTTAATGAAATTTACCATTTGCAGTAAAAGAATGGTTTAAAATTAAACATAGAAGAATTGCCTTATATTTTGTATTTATGTTTTATTAAGGAATAAAGTATTGATTTCCTAATATAATGGGTCTATATATAATTTCATTCCATTTTGAGCCTTGCCCCTGCCTCTCGCCTCCGTTCCCCATGAGATGCCTTGACACTGCATGATGCCGTCTTGCTACAATTCTCACCCTGCCCTCTGTCAATTCTAATGGGAGCACTGCTACATATGTGGCAATTACAGGTATTGGACATTGAAACTGAAACACCTGGTAGAAATCCAAAATCTTTATTTAATAAGGTGTTGGGGCACCGTGGGCAGCCAGCACAGCAGTAACACGTCTTGGGAAGGATCGGTAGAGGTCCTGCACAGTTTGCACCCCAAACCATTACTGATCCACCCATTACTGATCCACCTCTGTGTTTGACTGTGGGTGCCAAGCAGTCTGGGTTGTAGGCATCAGAGGGGCTCCTCCAGACGAATACCCTCCCTGTTGTTTGGAAGACAGTGTAGCTGGACTCGTCCGAGAATATGACGCGTTTGAGGTCATCCAACGTCCAGGTTTTATGCGTCCGGCACCACTGAACCCGCTTGGAGGCATTTGTACTACTGATGAAAGGCTTCGGTATAGCAACCCTGTCATGGATGTTGGATTTATGCAGGTAACGACGGATTGTCTTCGTGCACACAGGTTCCTGGAGGTGTGTATTCATTTCTGCGGTGATTTCTGCTGCGGTGGTTTTCCGCTTTCGTGCAACAATCCTGGTCAATGTCCTGACGTCTCTTTCCGACAACTTCCGTTTTCCCCTGCAGTTGCTCCTCCTGGACGTGGTTCGTCCTTCCTGTTCATATGCACACATCACCCTGGATACTGTAGCACGTGAGACATCACAAAGTGTGGCAGTTTTGGACACAGATGCACCTGCTAGACGCGCCCCAACAATCTGCCCTCTTTTGAAGTCGGATATGTCTCCCATTATTAGTGATTTTTTTAGAAAATATGTATAACCGGGTGCTCCAGTGGAAACACCGGAAGTAGCCCTAAAAATGGGACCTCCCAAAATACCGGAAGTAGTCCCAACAGCGAGACTTGCCAAAATACCGGAAGTAGATTTTGCCAGGTAATGCTTGAAATTTAATACAGAACCTGGATAAAAATACAAAGAGAACATATGAAAGTACATTCAACATTTTGTTGGACACGGAACCATAGGGTAACAGAGCTTTTCAATGCTCTATACCGGAAGTATTAATCACGTGGCTGCGAACGACAGGAAACACGTGATCGTTGCGCACGGCTCTAGAGGAGGGAGGCGTTTAAGTAAAGAAATTTGTTTGTACAGATTAGTATCTATTACTGACTACTGTTTTAAAAAATGCCGGGCGCAATAAAAAAATGCCGGGCGCAACGAAAAATGGCCGGGCGCAGCGCCAGGCTAAAAACGCCTAGAAAAATCACTACATTATAGCGCTCTGCACAGACAATTTGAAGCTTACTATCGAACTTTTCTACTGGAGTGACTACCAAGACCTCTGACACGTGATTCATTCATATGCATACGATTAATTACCTAGCAGAAGGTTCTATTCAGCCCTGGGGGTATCCAGTGCTATTTGCGAAGGTGTTACAGTTTCAATGTCCAATACCTGTAGTTCTGCTAAATATTCTTCCTCAACAGCTTATTCTCACGTTTTGGATATGAACAGATATGACTTTTCGACCTTCTCGAATTTGAGAATTTGATAAGAACTTATCTGATGATCAAAACCCAGTAAAACCAATTGCTATTTTCACAGTTGATGGTGGTCCAGATGTGAATCCACGATACAGTAAAGTGATTGAATCAGGTATCTACCACTTAGCTCGCAATGAGCTTGATGCTCTGTACAATGCTTGTAATTCACCAGGAAAAAGTGCTTTTAACAAGGTTGAGAGACGAATCGCACTATTAAGTAAAGAATTGGCTGGAGTGATTCTTCCACATGATCATTATGGAACTCGTTTAGATAATCAAGGAGGAACAATTGGCATGGATAAGGAAAAGAATTTACACATGCAGGAAAAACTCTTGGAGAAATGAAATATCAGACACATATTTTGGCTACCAAGTAGTTATCTTAAGCGGTGAGAGACAAAATTAAAAAAAGATTCCTTTTTTTTTTTAACTTTTCTCTCACCTCTGAAGATGGCCGAAATACGTATCCAGTATTTCGTTTCTCCTTGTGGATTAGAGGTTTCCCTTTTTAGTTAAGCCGTTATTTGCTGAATTTAATGATCTGCCATATGAACTAGCAAGCCCATCACTGAAAAATAAAACGAGAAAAAGAATTTGTAGAAAGTGTGGCACCTATCATGCCTCACTTATTGAGGTGTCATTGAAAGAGCTGTGTTGTAATTCTGTTACACCAAAATATACGGCCATCTTGTATTGTGACAAAACAACATGGACGTTTTAGCCATAATCAGGAGTGGATCTGGAATTCTTATTTTTATAGCCATTGTTTAGCCACTGTTGGAAATATTGTAACACACGGCGCCATCTATTGGGAGAACACTATGATCTTTTTACCCAGCATTCTTTTTTGTTCTTCTTCACTTCCTTTCTATGTCTGTGTATGGCTGCATGGCCAAGTAAACATGCCTAATAAAGTACCTTCTTGATTCTACAAGCATCTTCTACAATTCATTTATCTTATCAGTGGAAATATCCAACAGGTTATGGGCCCAGCATACTGGAATAATGTTTTTTGGATCTAGTGACTATATTAAAAGAAAAGAGGAAAAGAAATCCTGTTTGCTGCATTCGAACGCACGTGGAAAACGAACGTACACGGAATTAAATACAGCTGACTGAATGGACTCGAAAAAAAAAAATAACAAACTGTAAGTGTTTCTCCTTTACATTATACGATTGAAAAAGTTAGAAAGAACAGTGTGTGCATGTAACTTTTTTTCTTCTTCCCGAACTGGAAATTGGAATCGTAGTCAGACACTTCCTACAATTTCCCGACCAGGAATCTCAGTGCTAGAATAGAACTTTTTTTCAAAAGAAAACTATAACACATGGCGAATCCAGGCAGAAGCAATATGTAAATGGTACCATCACATCTGTAGTACTAACGGCAACAATGACCATAGTGTGGAAATAGATAGCTGGGACTCCATTGACCAAAAAGCAAAGTGTGACCTTGTGCTCTCAATGTCACCGGCCGAACTGAAGCAAGTAAAACATTGCAAGATGTCACGGGAACTCTGGCTGAGACTGGAGGAAATACATCAGTCGAAGGGACCTGCACGCAAGGCAACGCTCTTGAAGCAGCTCACTCTTTCTCGAATGAAAGATGGGGAGGATGTCTGAAATCATCTGGCGGAATTCTTCGATACAGTCGACAAGCTGGCTGAGATGGACCTGTAAATCAACAGCGACCTCTTGGCAATCATGCTATTGTATAGTCTTCCAGAATCCTTCAAGAACTTCAGGTGTGCTATCGAATCTCGTGACGACCTCCCAAAACCAGAGGTGCTCTGCATAAAGATTGTAGAGGAGTATGACACGAGGAAATCGAAGGACAGCGACTCGACATCAGGAGCAATGTATGCTGGGAAATGCAACCGACGCGACCAAAAGAGAAATCATCAGAAAGGGACCAAGGACGACTCCCGAGGGCAGTGTATCAGATGGTGGCGGCAAGAAATTCAACTCCCAGTGTCATTGATGCCGGAAACCAGGCCATAAGATATCAGTGTCCCACGAAGTCTGCCAAAAGGGATCAAAACTGAAGTGCAACATCCCTAATCGCAATGGAGTCCGTCATGCAGTCAGCGTTCGGAACCGACTTGGGATGATGCTTGGATAGTGGGTGCATGTCACACATGAACCCACAAAAGGAGGAATTCAGCAACCTGGAACTGATCAAAAAATCACTGAATCTAGCAAGCACTGACGGCACCAAAATTGAAGGAATTGGCGACATAACCCTGAAGGTGCAGATGGGAACTCAAGTGAGCAGCTTACACTTGAAAAATCCTACTTCGTGCCTCAACTGCGGACCAAACTCATGTCCGTGCCCAAAATTACGGACAGGAACTTTGACGTACTTTCAAGGACAAGGCGTACATACTCTACGAAAACGACTGGCGAGTACTCTTCACTGCCGGTCGTGTCGGAGACCTCTACTCCGTGCGTCAAGATAAACACACCGCAGCAACGGCTGAGGGAAAGGCTGAAGGAAAATTGAAAATTGAGGAATGGCACGAGAAACTTGGTCACCTGAACGAAGGAGACCTGAAGGAAATGGCAAGGAAAGACGCAGTGCACGGGCTAGAACTGGAAGACAGCATGAGTTTGCCGACCTGCGAAGTTTGCACCCGGGGAAAGATGGCTCAGACCCAATTTCCAAAGGAGAGAGGTGAAGGTGCAACCGAACTCTTGGAGATTGTCCACACATACATTTGTGGACCAATGAAAACCACATCAAATGGTGGCGCAAGATATTTTGCGACGTTCATCGACGAGGCATCCCGGTGGTGTGAGGTGGTTCCTCTGAAATCCAAGGACGAAGTTTTTGAAGCCTTCACGTCCTACAAAGCGCGCATCGAAAATCAGCTCAACAGGAAAATCAAGTACCTGCAGAGCGACAATGGAAAGGAATACCAGAATGCGAGATTCGACGCTCTCCTCAGGGAAAGCGGAATCCAGAGAAGACAGACTGTCCCGTACACACCCCAGCAAAACAGACTCTCAGAACGTTTCAACCGGATGCTCGTAGAGATGGCCAGATGCGAGCTGATCCAGTCTGGACTCCGACCATCTTTCTGGGCTGAGGCAGTGAACACGGCTTGTTATATTCAAAATCGATGTATCACAAGAGGGCTGAAGGGAGCGACTCCACACAGCAGATGGAAAGGTAGGCGACCAACAGTGCAACACATGCAATTCTTTGGCAGACGATGCTATGCGTTAAGGAAGGGTCCAGGGAGAACAGAACTGGACGAACGCGGAATTGAATGCAGATTTGTCGGCTACTGTGATAAGTCAAAAGCCTATCGACTCTGGTCAACAAAGGAAAGGAGGATCATCATCAGTCGGGACGTAAAGTTCGTTGGCGACATGGAGCTCGACAGCTTGTACGAAGACTTCATGGAAGGGCAAGAATCACCATGCCCAGGGACAATCCCAACGACTTGTGAGTTCTAAACCAAACAAGTCGACTGCCTCCGGGATGGAACAAACAGAGAAAACACCACTGCAGATGATGGAAGTGACTCCGTTGTTGAGCCGGAGGTGGCAGAAAATGACAGACAAGCCACACGACACGGACCAGGTCGATCCACCTTCGTAAGGGACGGGAAAGTCGGAAGACCACGAAAGAAATTCCAACCGGCAAAGCAAGATCGGAGCGGAGATACCAACGTCAACGAGCCAGAAGCAGAGGAGTCGGCAGGGTCCTGTTACCAAATTGCAGAAGTGGACCCCCAAAACGTGAAGGAGGCACTAGAAGGACCTGACAGGGATGATTGGAAGAAAGCCATTTACGAGGAGTATGTCGCCCAAATCAAAAATAAGACTTGGAGGATCGTCGACAGACCCCAAGGAAGAAAAGCCATCGGCAGCAGACTGGTGCTGCGAAGTATGTATAAGGCAGATGGACAAGTCGAATGACATAAGGTGCGATTGGTTGCGAAAGGTTACGCGCAAGTCCCAGGGACGGGCTACCATGAGACATTTGCACCAGTGGCAAGGGCCAGCTCGATACGCACCATTCTGGGCATTGCTGTTGAACGTGAGATGACAGTCCACCAGATGGATGTGGTTACCGCATACCTAAACGGTGAGATAGAGGAAGACATCTATATGGAGATACCCGACCAGCTGGAGGACATTCTGTCTGAGATCGTTTCCGGAAACGGAGGGAAAAAGCGAAATGACTGGAGGCAAGATTCAGTCTGCGATACAGCTCAAGACTGGCTGAAACAATTGAACAAAGGAGGAAACAAAGTCTGCAAGATCATAAAGGCTTTATATGGACTGAAGCAATCCGGAAGGCAATGGTTTAAGAAACTGGATCACGAACTCAAACAGCTCGGAATGAAGCCATCCATAGCGGACCCGTGCGTGTATGTGGCGAATCGCGAGACAAACTTTTGATGTTGGGAATCTATGTCGACGACATCATGATCGCAAGTGACAGCGAAAGCTGGATCAGGGAATTGAAAGGAAACCTGAGCCGCAAATTGTAAATGAAGGACTTGGAACCAGTGAGTTACTGCCTTGGCGTGGAGTTCAGTCAATCCAGCAGGGGAGGTCCAGTGAAAATTTCTCAGGAGCTATTCACCAAAGCAATCCTGGAGAAATTTAACATGGCGAACTGCAAACCGATTAAAACACCCATGACCCTGAGACCAAACTCAGGAAGCCCATAGAACCAGATGTGGAATTTATGCGGGATCATCCATACCAATCCCTGATAGGGTCACTGCTTTACCTGGCTGTTTGGACGCGACCCGACATCGCATACGCCACCAGCAAGCTGAGTCAATTCAATTCGTGCTACAACGTAGAATATTAGAATGCAGCCAAGCGTGTACTAAGGTACCTGAAGGGAACCACGAGCCACGGAATTACTTAAAAAAAAGACCGGGGAGGAACTTGTTGGATATGCCGACTCTGATTGGGGCGCCTGTCCCATGGATCGAAAATCCTACAGCGGACAAGTATTTAAACTGGCTGGAGCAGCAATTGCGTGGGAAGCAGACCACGGTGTCACTCTTGACTACAGCGTGGTCTGCTTCCCATGCTGTACGACCCTCTGAGTACATTGCGCTGAGCAAAGCAGCAAGGCAGGCAGTCCACCTTAGACGTTTTCTCAACGAGCCGGAATGTTGAAAGGAACGACGATGATTTTCAATGATAACCAAGGCGCAGGGTGTCTGACAAGGAATCCGTTGCATCATGCACGTACAAAACACATTGACATCCGCTACCACTTCGTAAGGGAAGCATTTGAGAGGGGTGACATACAAGTGGAATATCTGGAGACGCAAAAGATGACAGCAGACATCCTCGCAAAAGGACTTCACAGACCTCGCCACCGGGAGTGCATTACCGAATTGGGTTTAACCAAAAATAAACATGGATAATTGGCGCCGAGAGCTACGAGGGGAGATGTTGGAAATATCGTAACACACAGTACCATCTATTGGGAGAACACTATAATCTTTTTACCCAGGATCCCCCTCGTTTCTTGTTTTTTACCCAGCATTCTTTTTTGTTCTTCTTCACTTCCTTTCTATGTCTGTGTATGGCCGCATGGCCAAGTAAACATGCCTAATAAAGTACCTTCTTGATTCTACAAGTATCCTCTACAATTCATTTACTGTAATTTTCGGCGGCGGCTGATATGCTGCAACGGCAAAAATTTAACATAAATGTAAAATCTCCGACAGTAACTCCGCGGCGGCCGATACACCGCACCCCCCTCCCACCACACACGCAATCAGTAATCTAAAAACAGTTTTCTTATATGCTTCAATAAAAGTAATATGCATTTCAGTGGGAAAAAATTTTTAATTTCGTATATATAATATATTTCTGCATACATTTCTTCCAGCGCTGAATACATTTTTCGTCGAGTCCTAACTGCCTCGCTGCTGCACGATTGCTCTTAGGCCTTTTCAATCTTGGCTGTTAGTTTAAAAGCTGCTGTATAGATTGCATGTCGCTTTGGCGAATTTGAAACGTACTCTGCTCATGGTGAAGATATACTCCACCATGCCCTTGCTTATAATAATAATAATAATAATAATAATAATAATAATAAATAATATATAATAAAATACTGGTGTTTCTAACACCTCTCAAGCACTCTCGTGACCGTTTAGCCCCGCGCACGTGCTCGTTAATCTTTTTGATAGTCAGCCCCGAGCATCGAGATAAAAAGTCCAATCAGTAAATAAGAGTAAGAGCGTACCTTCATCTGTTCTTGCTAAGAGTTAACTGCCACAGAAACTCGTTATGCTTTCAAACTTTCTGTTTTAAGCATAATTATTTATTTTCCTATATTATAATCTGGTGAGGATTTATTAGATTTCAATGCATTTATTCTTTTATGAAAAAAAATACGAGCGTTAAAACGCAAAAACCTACGTATGAAAAAACGAAACTTTAAAGAAAATTGGAAACCTAAGAGAAAAAATTTTAAAAAATAAAAAATATAAAACAACCTTCGCTTTTATCTTCAGCTCCTTCGCCCCTACCGTGTATCCAGCTAGAAGCGAAATTAAAAAACAGAAAAGAAATACGGCAACAGGCAACTTGTTCTCCTTAAAGAAAAATTTCTTTTCCTGTTTTCAGTATAACCGTGTGTGTTTGTGCGCGCCAATCATAAGCTGGCTGCGGGAGTTGGCTACATAGCGAGTGCGCGTCGCCGTCACCTAAATGGGAAGATTTATCCTAAAAAAAAACGTGTATCTGACATGTTTTGTGCCTTCAGATTCATTACAAAACTATAAACTCATTCGGAACATACTTCGAGGTGGGATACGCTTTCAGTGTCGACCATTATTGCAAAGCGAAAGTGGCGAAAGTGATCAGGCGCACTTGAACGTGATCAGATTTGAAAGTTGATAATGTTGGTCGTGTAGTGAACGATGAGAACGATAAGGGTAGGAAGTTTTTAGATGCAGTGCTCACGTTGATCGATGAACATGGGTGGACTGGCAGTCTAAATCGTACTGGGCAGATGCCAGGAAAAATCGGCGAAAGTAGCCCTCAATCAGGAGAAAGTAAAGGCATCCATCCGGCCCACCGGGTTTTTTCCTGATGACCCAGTGGTTCAATCCGCCGTTGTCGATGAACACTCACGCTCGATCGCTATCGGAGTGAATTTTTAATTTATAGGGATGTGAATTCATCGATAAATTTATCAATAAATATAAATCGAGGAATATATATTGTCACTACTCATTTTATATCGTTGAGAGAACGATATGAAGTAGGCCTAAAATCGTGGGTAGAATTTTTTTTAATTTTTGTAAAATCTCCGACAGTAACGCCGTGGCGGCTGATATGCTGCAGACGCCAAAATTTTCACTTTTATTAACAGAAACGCCGCGGCACTACTGCTGAAAATTACGGTATCTTATCAGCAGAAATATCCAACAGCCACTTTCATAATTTTTTAGCCACCAGTGTTGCTGACTCAAAATTTTTTTTCCGCTAAAACTGAGAAGAAAAAAAAATCCACTGAGTTCTAATGAAATTTAATCTGCTACATTCCTATTTAATTTGGTGTAAAATCCGTTAAGTTGGCAACACTGGTGCCAATCAATGCATGTGTCAATTGCCATATATCGGATAATGCCATATATCGGATAATGCCATAAACCTAATAATTATGCCTAAAAACTACGTGGATACGTGTATTTAACTAATAAAAAAAAGTTGCGTGTGACGACATATTTTTGGCTTATAAAATTACTTTTATAGTTATTTCCAAAAGATAAATACATCAAGTTCACATTAAAATGAACCGAATAATTTTACAACTGGAAGACAAAAAAATGGAATATTCGATTTGTTATGACCCCAGCACTTAAAACCTTGGAATTGTACTTACAAGGGAACCCCAATAAAATTCCGATGCACTTTTTTTGCACGCAAGCACACCGTGGAAGCGATAGCGTTGCACGGCAGTGAAGCGCCCCGGAAGTGCGCAGAGTTCAAAAAACATGGCGGAAAGAGGATAAGCGAACTTGTTAGCGGCGATCGATAAAGAATTGCAGTTAGAGCACTGTTATTAAGCATAAAAGCTTAATTTTGCTGTACAATTATTCGTCTCGAAATAATTTTTAAGATGAGGTAGGCATCCATGAATACTATTTTTATTTAAAATTATAAAGCACTGCGATACATACCCCCTCACCAACGCAACGTATTACTCGACGTTGCACATGAAGCCAGCCCTGTGTTTGATTACCGAATTACTTAATAAAATGAAATAATAAATTAAGGAAATGGCTATTAATTACTCTAGACATTTTTTACTGGAAGGCAATTAGCTAAATTAATAATCCATTTTAAAAACTAAGTTTGTTTAGAAATTTGAGAAGCCATTCAATTGCCATCTGCTGGTGTCTATTTCATCTGAATTGGATTCGTGCTTATTGCTGTGAGTAGTGGAAGAAAGAAGTTCCGTTAAGCGCATTAATACACCACTTTAACAATGGAGTCCTTGTATGAATATGTGAGCTCAAATTTTTTCGTTTTCATGGTTTATTTTTAAAGAAACAAAAATCCGCACGCTCTTATTTTGCAAGCATCTATTGTAGCTTCAATTGAGTAACATATTTCAAATTGGTGGAAATCTCTGACATACATGTTCAAGGGATTCCCTTGTTAGTAGAAAAACTGATAAAAATTTAATTTACATTTTTATGAAAGAGCAAATCCTAAGCTTTATTTTCATAATTGAACCTTTGTTGCATTTACATAAGTTAACTTTTTGGAATTTTTATTCATTACGACAGAAAAATGGAATAAGGTTTCATCAGTGACAAAAAAAAATGGATTATTATAACTTTGCGGAAAAATAATACAATTGTAAACTTATTTTATTTATTTTATTTATTTTTATTTTATTGAATGTAATCCAATACGTCTGTCCACGACCTGTATGGCTAGAAGCCGACGAGTTGGGTCCTTGGATGAATCTGGATTAATGACTGCTGTATGATGGTTGCAGCAGCCGGGGGGGATGAAGTTCGTGTGTCACTGATGGTCGCCCATCCAGTGACTGCCGTGCCAGATGTTGGTTAACTTCACAGAAGTTGTGTATTAAGTGAAAGCCCACCAGACCACGGCCTTCCCCAAACTTTGGGAATGCAGCTTTTAAACTGCAATTCACGAATTCGCCGAAGAGTAGTTCGTTGTGACACGTTGGTGACTTGGGACCACTCTTGATGATGCTGTTTGGATGCTTCTCCACCATCCGTCCCAGCTTGCGACCATCTGTAGTCGAAGTCTTTCGTTTTTTACTGTACTTGTATCCGATTGTTTCTGATCCCATGCCTTGTTTGTGTTTCATTAACACTTTGCTCACAGTTGATTGCGCTTATTTAACAATATGTAAAATTTCAGATTGCTTCTTTCCATCGTTGGATAACTGAATAATAAGTTGTCTTGTGGAAGAGGAAAGATCTTTCCCTCTTCCCATACTGAATGAAATAGTGATAAAAGTTGTTCTACGGAGCCTTAATACAATTAGTTTATCAAGAGCTTACAGTAAATAGCCATCTTTTAGTTCATTCATTAGCATGACTGAATGTTTTTTACTATACTGAGACTATTCCATTTTTTTGTCATTGGTGAACCAGTATTCCATTTTTTTGTCGTAATGAAGAAAAAAAATTCCAAAAAATTAACATATGTAAATGCAACAGAGGTTCAGTTATGAAAATAAAGCTTAGGGTTTGCTCTTTCATAAACACGTAAACTGAGGTTTTATCCGTTTTTCTACTGAGTGCAATTCCTAAGGTTTTAAGTGCTGCGATCATAACAAATCGATTATTCCATTATTTTGTCTTTCAGTTGTAAGCTCACTAGGAGTAATTCAAGAATAAACCCAGCTGAGAATGGCGATTAGAAAAGATTATGGTGAAAATGTGAATTTTTTTATTTTTTTTATTTTGTCCACTGACTTTTGTCACTTCGAATTTTTTGGGGCCATTGGCACAAGTGGCAATCAGCAGCATGGTCCCTGTATAAAAAAAGCATCAGTGAAAAGCAATATGTTGGAATGGGTCGATGAACAGTTCGTTGATAAGGATAAAATTATAATCCCAATCATTGAAACTAGTGAAAATGTAAATTTGTTATCAGTAGAATCCCATTTTAGAAATAAAAATATAAAAAATAGAATATAAACATGGTTCGGATAACACACTGTTTATGACATTTCCGCAGTTAAAATTTGTAGCGCCCCGCCACCCCCACAATAATTAATAGTGTTACCCTCGGCTTCCGAGTAGGTGTCGGGGTAGAGGAAGCTAGGGTTCGGGACCGAAATTAAATGGAAAGAATCAGTCTGAAACTATGGTATTTGGTTTAATGTGGTTCGATTTATTCATAATACGAGCATTAATTCCTATTTCTATTATAACATTTCCTAAAATCTGCATATGCAAGTACCGTATGGGGCCCCAACGCTAAACTTACAGTTTCTCGATCTACAGATATGTAACCGGGCACATTAAAGTATTATACATGACAATTACTGGCACTCCTGCCGTGATAAAGCTTACTCATGCATGTTGGGATTTTCACTAATAGCATGGGCGTGTTACCGTATTTACTCTGCTGGAGTGATAGTCATGGGCACCTAAGTACTCCCGAATCAAATATTCCAGATATCACGCTCATACGCGCAAGGCACCTCCTTTCAATCAAATAGAAGGGGGGAGAGGTGCTGGAACCCCTGATGGGTAGTACCGTGCTCCCTATCACTCCAACCACTGGCGAGCCTGAGTGTTGGTCATGTGCGCAGGCGTATCACCTTTGCCTGTATACATGCACTAACCAGGTCACTCTACGACACGATCCTCATCATAGCAAAATTCTTTTACCATACCGCATGGTGATAATTCCACAGCAAGGTGCTTAATAGATTTAACTTATTATCTAGATCAGTAATAATAACAGTACAACAACTTTTTTAAACATTAAAATAGTCTATTTGGAGCGGCGCTATAGTTCATTGCGAAAGAACAACGCTGTAAACAGTCTTTCCTTCGTTAATGCCAAGGGCGGGAGGACGAATGGCATCAGCGGGCTTCGCGAGGAGTATCTCGTTCGAAGTTCTGTTCTCCGCGATAAAATTATAAATAAAGTCACTCACCAAATTGTTCGCTATTTGCATTTGGTTACCATCCGTCTTGCGTCCTAAGCTCTGGTTCACACGCTCACTTGCGGCCGCACCGTTCATGGCCGACGGCTCGCTCACAGCTCTGGGGGATCACGCCTCGACATCATCGAAACTGGGAGTCTAATTCAATCTTATTCCTGTCTTGCAAACTAGATTACTCACTGTAGCTCAACATTAAACCAAATAACTATTAATAGTACACATGACTTAATTAATAACATAAAATTAAAGTTTGTTTTAATTTATAAGGCCTCATTTCGAATGCCAAGGCCTATAATTACTCCGCGACATCGTTACATCCGTACCGCTCAGATTTTTTTAACCCCCAAAAAAAACTTACTTTTCAAACCCGCTTATCTGTTACGGTCGCGGGGGCGGCAGCCCTATGGAGGATCTCCAGCGATCGCAATCTTACGCCATCAGGCGCATGTCCTCCCTGGTAATACCGGCTCAAACCCAGATCCTCCATGTAGTCTAGCCACCTGGTTCTAGGCCGACCCCTTGGTCTCTTACCCACCGGCTTGGAAAATAACAACTGTCTAGGAAGATCAGTTTGCAGCATCCGCATCACGTGGCCAAACCAGCGCAACTGAGATTTTTCAATGCGGAGAAGTAGCGGCTCAACACCTAAAGACTCCCTTATTGTGCTGCTGTGCACTCTATCTAGTAGGGAAACACCTGCCACACCTCTCAGAAATCTCATTTCAGCCGCTTGTACCCGCGATCGCACTCTTTCGGTCATTACCCAAGCCTCATGACCATAGGTGAGGATGGGGACAAAGATAGATTTGAAGACGAAGAGCTTGGCTTTGTTACCCAGCTCGCGTTTCGTTACCACTGATCGCCACAGTTCACGTCTGACACAGCTTGCTGCACCGATCCAAGCATCCAATTCTTTCTCCTGCCGTCCATCACTCGTGAATGCAATCCCGAGATACTTGAATTTCTCCACCTGTCTCAATGAGGCTCCCCTAACATACTGAGCAGGCTGTCTTGAAAGGACCAGAACCTCAGTTTTAGCCACACTGATCTTCATCCCAGCTTCTTCACATTTGGCTGCAAACCGGTCTAGTGCATGCTGAAGGTTCGTGCAAGAAGACCCATCCTGATTTAAGGAAGAGCAACCTCTCCACCAGGCAGTCACCTACACAAAAACGCTCATCGCCTCGGCTGCCCCTGTCTATCCAGTCCATAAAGATAATGAACAAGAGGGGCGACAGTACGCACCCTTGGCGGAGTCCAACACCCACGGTGAACGGTCTTGACTTAATGCCATTTATCCGGACACACATCTCAGAGCTTTCATACAGAGACATGATAGCAACCAGTAATTGCCCATCCACTCCATACTCTTACATCACTTTCCAGAGCTTCTCCCGAGGAACTCTGTCATATGCTTTTTCGAGGTCTACAAAGCAAGTGTACACATTATTTGCATAATTATTTGCATTATTTCTCAAAGATTTGCCTTAGAGCAAAGATGTGATCCGTCGTGCTTCGGCCAGGTCGGAAACCACAATGCTCCCCCGACAGTTTGGAGCAGACTATTTCCCGACTTCTGTTCTCCAGAAACACAGAGTGTACACTTTCCCAGGAATGCTGAGCAAAGAGATGCCTCGATAGTTGTTGCAATCTCTCCGATCTCCCCTTTTTGAAGATAGGGATCACAATTCCTGTCTGCCATTGCTTAGGGGCTTCAGCGTTCTCCCCAGAAAATTTTATCGGCTGGGTGGAAAGATAAAGTAGCCGGGCGGACAAAAATTAAAAACAAATAAAATATAATGCAGTGGTGCGCAGTTTTTCGTGTATTCAGCCGGGCGGTCACCAAAATCTGCCGGGCGGCGCGCCCGTTAAAAAGGGCCTGGGGAGAACCCTGGGCTTGTCCAGATATCCAAGCAACCTGACACACTCGAGTCAGCCACAGGATGCCATCCTGATTTAAGGCCTGTAACATCTCTGACCGGATTTCATCATCACCTGCAGCTTTGCCAGTCTTCAGGGACTTAATTGCCCATCTCATTTCTGCTTCAGTGATACTACCATGACTATTCCCCGCTCCAAGGTGCACCTCATGTGCCTCAGTTGTTGCTGTCACAAGATTAAGAAGAGATGCAAAGTATTCCTTCCACCTATGCAATACGCTCTCCTCCGTTTTCAGAAGCCTCCCATCTGAACTCTTAATAGTTTGTGATGAAAGAGACTTCTTTCCACGGAGGCGGCGCATGGTCTGCCGGAATACCTTGTTTGCCAAACAATAGTCTGCCTCCAATTTCTCCCCGAACTTTTCCCAGGCCTTCGCTTTAGCTGTTGATACTGTTTTTTTCGTGCCTCAGTGTACCGCACTCGACTCGAAATTGACTTATTTGCAAGCCATAGCAAATAGGCTTCCTTCTTTGCCTTGACGGCTTCTTGGACTTCACCGTTCCACCATGCAGTTCTTTTCTCACCGCCCTGCGCCACACTCAGCTGCTTACGACCACAGCACAGTGCAGCCGAAGTAATCACAGCAGTTTTAAACAACTGCCATTCCTCTTCAGCAGTACCACGATCACTGGGTAGTTCTTTGAAACTTGAAGATATGTTATCTGCAAAGGTCTTCCTCACAGCTCTATCCTCCAATGCCTCCCATTGGATGCAGCAAGTTTATCTGAACCTAGTATTTAGCTTGGTTGGCATGGATTCAGAGAACTGCAAAGTGCAGACAACAAGGTGGTGATCAGTTGATAGTTCTGCCCCTCTTCTCACACGAGTATCCAACACTGATCGGAATAAGTCGGCTGAAACGATTACAAAATCAGTCAGTGACTTCTGTATCAGGTATACTTATGGACATCCCTGTGCTGGAAGAAGGTGTTTGTGATGGAAAGTCCATTGTTGCAACAGAAATCCAACAAGCACCTCCCATTCGCATTTAAATCGGGGTCACCATTCCTCCCAATCATGCCTCTCCACGTTTGGTCATCAGCCCCTACGTGTGCATTGAAGTCACCCACCAGGATGACAGAATCTGCACTCCCTCTCCTGCTAAGAGCAGCATCAACTTCATCTAGAAAAAGTGGGTACTCTGTGACTGCATTCGGAGCATATTCAACGAATAGAGAGAGAGGCCGTTTCCGTATCTGAAGCCTCAGGAGACACAGTCTTCCACCTAAGGGGGTCCAATCTGCAACATAATCTGCCAGCCAGGGACTTGTGAGTATCTTCACTCCTGCCTGGGCAGTCATGTTAGGGTCGACGCCAGAGTATAAAAGCTTCCACCCTCCTAAGTCCACAGTTCCAGAACCCGGACGTTTCGTAGAGGTAATACCTATGATATCCAGTCGATACCGTTTGGCTTACTCCACTAACTCTGATTCCTTTCCTGTCATGGAGAATATGTTCCAAGTGCCGATTGACAGCACCCGATCCCGTTGTCGCTTTAACCGTTTCTCCTCCTGGGTAAAGGCATGCGCTGCCCCCGATCATTTCCCCAAGCGCATAGCGAGTGCACTGGTGGGGCTTCTCGGAGGCATTGCTCCAAGATAACAGCCGGGAGACTGTCGACTGTTTTTTGAACGAGAGCCTCTGCCTAACTCCCGAACACGGGTGGCTTTAACCTGCGCCACACCCAATGCAATATGAATTCTCTCATTCGTCGACATCATGAGATATATGTTTGTTTGGATACTCTTTGTCTCACTTCTCAACCATGACCTTTCTGGTAAGGCTGACCGTAAAGTAACAGTGCTACAGCCAGTATAGCTCACAGAATCCCTGAAGCACCCAAACCCCTGACCCATGGTAAGGGAGAATCCACTCGGGGCCAAAAAACGAATAAATTTTTGAACAAAAAAATATAAACATCACGTATCCAAAATTCTCCAAAAGCGATCGCAACAATCCCCTCTCGGAAGCTGGGCAATCTTCTTGGAAAACATCGAAACAATTGCCTCCCAACAGAGGACTAGCTACGATCGCTCACGAAACTAACAATTACACTTTTCAACAAATACACGAACTTCAACACACTTGTATATTTCTTTATAACAAAACAAAACTCCTATAGTAAACAACACTCATTTATTAAGACGAACGAAACAAAAGCATAATTCCCTTAACAAAAACGCTGAATTTCCAAAATTCACTCTCCCCTTATATTCCCTCATCGGACATACATGACGAACCTTAAACTGGGACGTCACAAATTAAAGTTCCGACAGCTGGTTTTTCTACTCTGTTGAGGGCAGATAACATGTGGAGAAGCTACAACAAATTCTTGAAATAACATCCCATTTAGTGGTTATTGATAGGTGTGCTTGCTAATAACTAGGTGTACCTAAACAACCATTCAGGGGGGTGAATCAGGTACTGTAGTAAATGGTCATCATTTCGAACATTTATTGTAGCTTCTTTGCTTGTCGCCTGCCATCCACAGAGTATAAAACCAGCTACTGAAACGTCACTTTCATCTGCAGAAATCTCAAACGGTTCATTATCCGAACCATGTTTATATGAACTTATGTTTTCATCTTGCTATGGAGAATCACCACCAGAAGTTTGTGACAGGGGTTTAGATACACCCTGTATATTTAAAATTGGAAAATTCATATTTTCAACACAAAAGCATGATCTATAGAATTTCTTTTTAATAATGAGCGATGATTTTTAAGCCTCCTAATGATATGGTTACTCATAAATTAAAATGATCTTAAAAATTTTTCAGAACCAACTACCGTATATATTCATGCATAAGCCGACCCCCGATTTTTGACCCCAAAAAGTAGGAAAACACCATGACTCGAGCATAAGCTGAGGCAAAAAAAGGAAAAAAAGGTAAAACGTCAGAGGAAAAAATTTATTATAGAACACAAATATGAAAAACAATTTTTGTGTAATGAGAAGAAGATTAAATTAATAGTAACAAATTCATTGTGTGGGAAAGCCACAAACATAGCTTCTTCTTCATCTGACTCTCCAAAAAGTTGATGAAAATTTTTCATTCTCATGCTCGTCATCCACATTGTCTTCAGTCTCGTTTTCATCGGCCTTACTTTCATTATTTTTATTTTTCGAAGCAATGCGTTAATTATTTACTGTATATAAAATAAATATTCATTGTAACTGTATTATATTTCTTTATAAAACATTTTCTTGGATAATTTTCAAGACGCACTTGGTATAAACAAAGTGACAGTTTACCAAGGTTGGTGCCATCTTGTTTTCGGGATTTGACTTATTCATTTGCTTTCTGCAATGGAAAATTGAGGAAAAAGATGTGAAATAATACACTGATTAATGCACTGTATTTTGTATGTACTTGTACAATGTGCTGTAAGGTATATTAAATTTTATAGGTTAATGCTTGGCAGTATCGATGGTAGTCTATGTATCACTGTTCAAAAAGATTCGACATCAAATTTTTCAGTGTTCTTGAATGTTTGATGATCCATTTTGAATTCATTATCTATTGAATAACTGTGTTCGTTAATGTGTACAATGTTACAATGTAAGAACATGTAATAGTGTGCTGGTTTAGTTTGTGCCCCCCCCCCCCCTCCCCTCGTATGAGTGCTTTCATCAACTCTTACATAACCCGAACGTGGTTTTTAGGGATCGTTTTTTGGAAAAAAAATAATTTGGCTTATAGACGAGTATATACAATCATGACTAGGATTAGGAACCTTGGGTAAAAACATATTTTGTTTATGGTTTCAGTATTAAGAGATATGCACAAAATGTTGTTTTTTAATATATGAATTGTTAAAGTTAGTTTAAGAGCTATAAAGACCTAAAAATTCATATTTAATGTTTTGTGACATATTTGGGCTTATCAGAGCTAAAAGGCATATTTTGATTGCGTTTTGTCCTTCATCAACAGGCCCATTGGCTCCTTTTGTTATCGCTGTTGTGATCTATGATCAACTGGGCTAGTTTCCGCCTTCGCCACTGTCGTTATTAGTCTCGATCGATCAGAATACTTGACACCTGTTGGTGCAGCATCACAGTGGTGGGGATATATAAGGTTGACAGCATAAAAAATTTGGAAAGACGATTGCCTCTTCATAAAGAAGTTGCTATTGTGTTGAAGGTTATGGAAGCAATTGAAACGGTGCCAGTTTCACCTACTTATCCAAGCAAAACTAAAAGGTGTTCTTGATAAAAGCCCAGGTTGGAGTGCAGTGCAATTTCAAAAATTTTATCCAGATAACAATGTCACATCTCAAACCAAAACTACACGCCAGAAGAAATTGCTGCATTTTCCAAAGCCCCTATTACTTCGTGTGAAGTAGAAAGATCATTTTCACAGAGCAAATCTATTTTACGTTCAAATCAATGGAAAGTCACCCCAGAAAACTTGAAGCTATACGTTGTTAGTTACTGTAATGTTTGAAACTAATAAAATGGTGAAATTTCTAATTATTCATATCATTTGTTTGTTAAAGAGTACCTAATTTTAAGAGAATATTTATGCATTTACAGGGAATGTTCCAGTAATTTTAAGGGGATATGAACCTACATATTTTACATGTTTTTAAGACCTAAGGTTTCTAACCCTAATCATGATTTATCATAGGAATGAATTCTCCGTCGCAAATTGTCTTGTAAAACGAAATGTCGATAATCCCTATGTAGGCAGGTGGCTTCACTGCAGACACCAAGCTAATGGGTATGACAAATGAATTGATGACTAACTGCATTAGAAATGTCTGGTGTAAAAAATGCCCAATATCTTTTATTATAAAGAAGAGATATATCAAAAAAAAAAAAGTAAGGGGGTCATGTTATAATCAGATAAATATATCAAAAATGCCTTGAAATGAAAAGTAAATGTCAAAAATCGCAAAGAGATTCCTTAAGTGAAATTGGAAGTAGAAGTCCAAAACCAAGAAAAAACCTCAGAGCTGATTTCATGTTGCAGCACACCGCGTTCGATCGGGTCCATATGTGTAAAATAAAAAAAAATTAATAAAATTAAGTTTTTAAAATGCTAATACGTTCTTTATTCAATTTAATTAAGTGTGTTAAGTGCATTAATTATTTCAAACCACCCACCGCAGCATAAAAGTGCGGCCATTGGCTACAATTTCAACAGGGCACTTAGCTACCCCATTACGGCTAAGGACAGGAAGGAGGAGATAAGCCTTACCTTTGACTTGGCAAGAAACAACTCGTTTCCTGATGCGATTACATCGTCAATATTGAAAAGAACCAGACGGCCGAGAATCAACAAACCAAGAGACGACAGTGGCAACAAGTACGCTGTTTTCACTTACACGGGACCTGAAGTGACAAGGATCAGTAATCTGTTTCGTAATAAAGATATTAAGATTGCACACAAGACGAATAACAAATGTGGCCATATACTCAATCCGAAGATTAGTGACAATGAGGTTGAAGATGGATACGGATCTTGTGGTGTGTACAAATTATCTTGCCCCAATTGTGGAGCGTTTTACATAGGATCATCCAGGAGATCATTCAAGGAAAGATATGATGAACACCGCAGGTCTTGGGTTAACAACGATGGCAAGTCAGCTTTTGCCGTCCACCTGATTAAAAACAAACATCGGTTTGGCACCATCGAAAACATAATGACCATTGTTAAGAAGGAGCGTGACCCAAAACGGATACTAACTTTTGAGGCCCTGGAAATTAGAAAATATGTTAAGGCAGGCGATAAACTTATGGTGAATAATCAAACAAATTTTATGAATAATTCGTTACTAGATATGGTTAATGATGTGTTAAGGAACACTGAGAGAGACGATGCATAAAAGACATCGATTAAAACGCCGATTAAAATATGAATAATCGATGATTTTTATTTTTATTTTTGAATTTTAGAAATTATTCGTATACTGATAACCAATGTGTGCAAAAGATACAGCTTTTGTTTTTTGTATATTTTTATACTTTTTTATACTTTATTATTATTGGTTGAATCGATTATGTTTGTATAAATTATAAAATTCCACTATCCCTGTACTGGTCTTGCCAATGAATTATAATGTCTTATTAGTAACTTGTTTTATGCTTGTTGGTGACCAATGGATGTATTGCACTTCATGTAAACCCCTCTATTGGAACTTGTTTCTGATTGGAGGGGTAAGGCCATAAGTACAGGCAACGTTCCTGGACTGAATGTAGTTGTGTCCTACCCTGATGATGTGGTTACCACGAAACGCGTAGGTTTATTAAATATCAATTACCAATTTGCTATTCAAGTCCTTTATTTTTCATTTTAAGTCTTTCAGCAAATTAGTCCAAGATGCAACCTTTAGATTAATTATTTGTCTATATTTAATAAATGATTAGTGTTTGTACAGGGTGTATCAAAAATACTTTTACAAACTTTTGAGGGCATGTTCCTCACACCAATACAAAAAACATAGTCTGGATTTGAGTTTTACTGTATAGTGTAAAGTTACATAGATTTGTTATAGCATAAGATGGTCCAAGGTTAGGCTTAAATTTACAGAGATTAAGTATGGACTTAGTTTAAGGTAATCCTCTCATTTATTATAAATGAATATATGACTCCAGCCATAGCATTATAAACAATCTCTGTTGCAGTTAGCATTAAAAATTTTTAATGATTAAACTTGGAATGAGCTCATTGTTTAGGGTTGGTACGGGGGACATTGTGATATTTTTTTTTTTTTTTTTTACTTTTAATTGGGTACATAAAATTTGTTTCATGATAATTTTTATTGAAATTCTATCAGTTATTTGTTTTGTTTTTTTTTTTTTTTTTAAAAGGGGTAATAAAGAAGTTCTTAAAAAGCGATTAAAGTCCTATTACAAGAGACAGTCCTTGGCTAAGTTAAATTTAACTAACTCTGTCCATCATCGCCATTCGAATTATTTCTGCATCATAGATTTTGAAGCCACTTGCACACAACAGAATTCATCCACTTACAAACATGAGATCATTGAATTTCCCGCCGTTTTGATTGATGTTGCTGAAAAGAAAATAGTCAATGAATTTCATCAATTTTGCCGTCCAGTCCTCAATTCTACACTAAGCTCTTTTTGCATAAACTTAACTGGAATTACTCAAGTAATTTGTTAAAGCAGTCTTCATTGATAAACTACTTTTAAATTTACCCAAGTAAATGTGTTTTTTCACCCATATTATAGGCTGAGGTCGATAATGCTGCCTATTTTCCTAAAGTTCTTGAGGAATTTGAAGAGTGGCTTTCCAAATACAAGTTGGGGAAAAGTTACTCATTTACAATTATCACTGATGGGTAAGTATTATGTTAGTTTTCTGGAATTAAAATGTTGAGAACCTTATGATGCAACAAATTAGGTATATATTAAATTATTTATTTATTTATTTATTTATTTATTTATTTATTTATTTATTTATTTATTTATTTATTTTTGTTTTTATACCTCAAGTATCTCTTTATAATGTAAATAAAAGAATATAAGAATTTAATCAATGATACATTTATCTCTCATTTTGAAAATTGATAACTTAAGCACATTACAAGGATAGAACTAGACAACAACTGTGGAAACTATACCCTGTCTCAGCTTCAGTTGAGTGACATCGCCGATAAACGTCAGACATAGTATACTACATCGTATACATCCTTCATTAAAGTTTTTTTTTTTTTTTTTTAATTTCATCAAATGACTTTTCTATCTGCTGTTTTTTTTTTATTGGGCGGGGGGGGGGCGCGCCTATGAAATATGATTGCAGACAGAAATTTTGAACTTTTTATACGGAAATTTATTCAAACTACATGTATTTCTTCACGCTTCACTCGTAATGTCACTCTCAACTAAACTTGAGACAGGGTAAAGATTCTACTTCTTTTATGTGGACAAGACGTTCCTTTATTTCTATTATTTTAAGCACATTATAGATTAATTCCCAAACCTAAAATTTATGCAATCCAAATGATTCTGAATCCCTGATTTACAGTCTTGTAGCTAATATTGGAATCTCATTTGTACATATGGAATATTTTATTATCTTACAGTAATAAATATTGTATTGTACAGTCATCAAAGGGAAATAATCCACACTTGAATTTAACTCTAAGTTTTACTGTTTTGTGCCCCCCCCCCCCTTTAATTATGTATGCAAGACGACCCCATAACCCATTGCTACTGTGTCGGAAGGCGTGCATCAACTGAGTTCGGAACTGATACCGGAGGAGTGAAATATCGTGAATCAGAATACACAAATCAACCAGTCAAAGTAAAAAAAAAAAAAAACAAGTAATGATTTATTTTAACCTTATCAGCTCGATGCAATTATAGTCCAAAATAAACATTACTTTTACAGTACATTAAATTGCACTAATCTTAGTTTACGATCAATTGTGTAATCACCAGCAAATAGCGATACACTAAAGGGGCCCCTTAGCTATTGCGCTACTGCTCCAAAACTGCCACCAGGCGCGCGGAACACATGCAGTTCCTCACAATACGAAAACAAAGGTCTAGATCAATCATCATTAACCAAGAATACCCATAACAGAGGCATCGGACTTAAGGCAATAATTCAAATGTAAATGTGCTTATGAGTCTCAATACTACGGGTTTGCCATGAGCAACCATCCACTTAATAGCTATGGCGTAACGCCGGAGAGCGTCGCTTGATTCTTTTGAATTAGTGAACTCGTTGAGAGACACGGGGAGAACCACGGAAACCCCGCCGCTGATTCCCGCGCAGTTAGCTACCGGATCGCAAGAGTACTCAGTGTAACGCTTATTGAATGAATTCCCCTTGTTTCTTATTAAAGAGAGAGAGAAGCAAGGGATCCACAGCGAAGTTACACTACTAATTTATTATTGCTACTTCAGACCAACAGTCCTCTGCTTGGGAGTGTTCCTTAAGACTATTTCAACTTTCATAGCAAAACAGACAGTTGGTAGGAGTAGCAAACTGCATTTCCAGTGAATTTGCAATGACTTGGGCCTTGACCTGATCAGTTTGCACATAGTCACCATGTGGTGTACGGAATGGAGGAAGCGTAACATTCTTCTTCTTCTATTACTATACAGTCCAGGCTGTCTAAGACGGTCTTCCAAGGGCGACATGAATAGGGTCCTTTATAAAATTAGTCCTTTTTGGGAATAACGGTCTTGACTGTTATAAATTATAATGGTCATGGCTGTTATAACGTATAACGGTCTTGACTGTTATAACGTATGTCAGTCAAGACTGTTATAAATAATCACGAGCTACTGACACTCGTAAGGAATGGTAAATCCCCGATAGGGAATCCCAATGGGGAATCCCCAACATAAATAAAATGATCTTTAATATTTTTTCCATCAAAACTTTAAATTCTTGAATGATAATTAATTTAAATTTAAAGATTACAATAAATAGCAGCGCTTGCTTTTATAATACATGGCTACTAAATGTTTTCGAAGAAGAACAAAAGGAAAATTGCAATACTGCCACTGGCTACGAGAATAAAATTGCAGATACTGAAAAATGAGTTGGTTTTTTTTTTTTTTTGTTTTTTTTTTAAATACATTTTTATATTAAATTGTCGATTAAGTTAAATTTATAACATAATCCAAAATTTAATATAAAAATGCCTTTAAAATTTCAGTACGAAAAGAAAAAATTATATGTAAAAATCGTTCATTAATGAGCAATGATGCCTTGATCGAGGGTATGTTACTCACGAACAAGTTCCATTAACGAACGTAAAATTCGTTAAGGAGATCACTATGCTGTCCTTGGACCACATTTTTTGGTCCTTTATAAGGTTGTGACTGTTATAAGGAGTCTGTTATAGGCATACAATTTAACATGGGAAAGCCTATTCCCAAATCCGGGCGACATAATTTTCGACCGTTATAATTTTAGTCCGTCTTGGAGGAGACCGTCTTAGACAGCCTAGACTACACATAAACAGCTCGTATAGCTTAAGCTAACATTTTCCATATTCTTTTATAACCCAAACAGTGTCATGTCCAGGAGAACCAATGCTCCTCATGCACCATAAGTGATTATATGTACAGCGACACACATCTCTCTTCCCGTAGTTCGTATATACCTCACGTCACTGTTCTAGTAAATCTTCGCGTCGTCCACAGTCAACGAAATAAAATAAAGGAAAGCAACTCACCAATAGTTGTCATCAATTATGGAATACTGCAGAATTTGAATGCTGGTTCAGAATAAATACTTGCAATCAACATCAGCTTCTTCATCAGGATAATTATATGACAACACACATCGGACGTTACCCACGAACATTTCACACCGCATCTGAAATACTCAAAACTTCGTCTTATATATATGTCAGCACAAGGAAAAATTATAGTAACTTATCTTCTGTTGCCATAAATATATTATTCATGGAACTTATCTTTGTAGATGATGGTAAAACAAATCGAATGTTGAACAATCTTGTTCTCAGACGCCATCATAAACAAAAAGAACATCTATCTCCAGACAACATAATGACGTCCGTCCCTGACGAACTTTTTTATTCCAAAAAAAAAAGCAAACTTGAATTTTCTCTTACAAACGAGCAACACGTACCCAACAATTAAGGGATGAATAGGACCTCATCTTCCTAGAATTTCTCACTCACAACAATAATAAGTGTCAAGAATAACTCACTCTGTTACGTTTCTCTACTGACGCAACCGGATCGGAATTAATACATTAAAATTCAACAATTATACACAAAAAAAACAAAAATAATACCCTTTAAAACAAACATATTTCCTAAAACAAAAATATACCACATCAGGAATTATATCGAGCTGATAATTATTTTAGCAATATTATCTTGAACAAATTATTAATTAATTACATGGAATTAAAAATCTATTTTAAGTAATAAAAAAAAATATTTAAGCTATTTATTTCTCAATAGTACCCAGAACAATATTACACAATAAACAACGTGACTTGTCACAGTTTCAATATTAATTTATTTTTAATAATTTAATATTACATTTAGAGTTAACATTATTAAATTTAAATCATTATAATTAAAAAAGCTATTAAGACAACACATTAGCATGAATTGTAATATTAAGTATTAAACTCGTGTGGATTATTTCCTTTGGTTGATTGTACATAAAATTCTGTAATCAACTTTTGAAAAGGTTTTTAAATTTTATTTTGTACTTGTTAATGATTATAAATAGAAAATATATTACCTGATCCATTCTGACATGACACTGAAGAGGTTGTTCCAGAGTGTGCTAATCCTAGAAAAAAAGGAATATTGCAGAACCTTTTAATATGAACAATATATACTCCAATGATTCATTCTTTGAGTGATGGTGAAAGAACTGAAATGGTTTTTAAATGAAGATTATGAATTCAGTGACATTGAGGATGAAATTGTTAAATCTGTGGTAAAAATCCAGTAAATTGTGACAGCTCACGCCATCACTTTGGTTTTATATTAAAAAACCATCTTTAATTTATTTCTCTGTTCTGTTGCACATTGCTCTTTTAATCATCATTCTTACGAAGTTTACTTATCAATCCCTTATATTTCCTTTGTATTTTATTAATCTTTTATGAGCTTACATATGAATTAATTATTTTTACTTACTAATTGTTGTCCCAAACAAGTGTCTTTACTTTTGGAGGGGGGGGGGTGCCATCTGCATCTCACACTGGAGCTCATGAGGCAAAGAGGGCAGGCAAATGATGACAGACGTGAGTGGATGTGTCTGCAGGAGCTCGAATGCAAATAAGCAAGAGTGAAAGATAGAAGCAACGAGCAGTGAACAGGAGTGACAATGGAGTTGTGCATCTTGAATACTCAGCAGTAAAAAGGAACTGAATTATCTATTGCAAGAAGATTTGTCAGATAACTTACATGTTATCTGAAACATAGAAGAATTCGGCAGCGAAAGAAGAACTTCATACTGCAACTGGTAACAAAAGATCATTGGACAAGATTTCGTGAATACTAAATTTAACTAAGTATGCACATACTTCGCAAATATATTAGTGGTAAAATTATGCGTAACATTTAAGAGAGAAGAAAGTGTGGTTTTCTCTTAAGATCCAAGTAGTGATAAGAGGATCGCAGAAACCGCCCCCTCCCCCTTTTCCCTGTGACGTTCCATGTCAGTTGGAAGTCACGTGGGTTCGGCGAAGGGTATTTAGTAATTTAAATGTACGCACCTGATTTTAGTTGGAGTTTATGCTTAGTTTTCAGCGTTCACCCACATGGATGGGGAAGGTAGTGAATGTGGCTATTGATTCTGTTGTATTGTCCGTTTTGTGGGTTTTGGTGATTTAGTGCGGTAGAGCATAATTATACTGTATTTATAATAAAGGTGGATAATGATTTCACTTGTTGATTGTAGTTTATTATTGGCGGTGTCGTAATTGTTGTTATCGCGGTTGTGTTGCGAGTGTGTTTTGTGTTCCGTGTGTGTGTTCTGTTGGGAGCTGCGGTTGTTGCCACTGAATTCTAGGAAGATCATCACAGCTTCCAGCAGAGTATTGTTGCGTGGAAATTTTGGCAAAAAGGTGCTTTTGGAATGAATGATTTGTTTGTTGTGTGTGTTAAGTGTTTTTTTTTTGTTTTTTTTTGGTTTTTATGGGCATTCCGGCATCAGCTGTTGAGCCATGCGGATGTATTACTTTTTTTTTTGTTTCACGTTTTTCGAACGCCTAAACACGGAGTTCGCGCTGGGATGACAGTTTTAAAAATATGCTTTAAGTTAACGTTTGTTTGCTTGATAATAATTGTTCACTGAATTAATAGTAATTGAATTAAGATGAGTTTAAATAGAAAATGAATACGTTAGTTGAATGAAGAGATGTTAAGCAGAGCAACGGCGTAGCGAGGTTTAGCGATGTCAACATGGAGAGGCAACTCACATGGGACGGCATTAAGCAGATCGGTCAATGACTCGGCGGCCAAGCAGAGAAATAATTGGTAATGGAACGGGAATCAACTTCTTTGGTGAGTGTCAGTTTTATTAACTTTATCAGCGTAGCAAGTCAGCAAACATAGAGAACTATAAGTGGGACAACCTGTACGAGGCTTCGATTCCTCCCATTGGAGGCTACGGAACTCTGGGATTTCCTCCCACTCTCTCGGCTGTGACTTTTTCGCTTCGCTGTACTGAGAAGCAGCTCCCTTTGAAGGACCCTATGTGTTCTAGATGACAATCAATGTCACTGTCAGTAGTAATTACCAATAATTAGGATAGTGTTTAATTATGCTACACCTTGGCATTGAACATGACGACGCTGTGTGGGTATCCCAGTGAGCAATTAGTACAAGGGCGAGCATCAACCCTGAGCGCCGGCTACTGCACCGTGTGTGTGTGTAATCACGTGCTGCAGACTAGACACTGACGTTAACTCAGGAGCTCGCCAGTGGCCGACGAGTTACTAGCACTCGCTCCCACCAAGAGGGGTCACTGTACCTCCCCCCTTGCTCTTGTAACAAAGGAGGTACGGTACGTATTCCTGCGTGCGTGTTTGGTTTATTTTATTTGGGGGAGCGTCGGCGCTCGGTTCGAACTTACGGCACTGTCTGGGGCAATCCCTCCTCCTGGTACAGTGAGGAAATCTCCTGGGTGTCCCTGAGGCAGTTCATGGCGACATGCACCAGAGAGCAGGCACCTCTTATTAGAGTAGAATACCATTATCATGTATTTAATGCTATTGCTTAATGTGTATTTCATAGGGGCTCCTCAAATTTTAAGTTTTAACTGATTTTGGTGTCATAGTGTATACATGTTTAGAGAAATAAAAGGAAGTACGAATTGAATGTACCAACCTGAGTCAGCGCATTACTCTATATCTGATCCCGAATCCTTGACTTGCCCACTCTCCAGCTTACATTCAGTTAATATCTGTGCACATGCATTCTAACTGGACGTTGGACCCGTCACATGCTGCTCTTTTTATCGTTCGCTACATTACCGAGGCCTATCTGTGTGAGAAAAGGTGTCAGACTCTGCGTAGAGCTAAGACTGATGAACAGTGAACTTTATATAAGAATTTTGGGGCAATACTTTGAGATTAATTTTATAATAAGTGTAAAAAACAGTGACTACTATGGATATAGCATTGCTTAGTGTATTTTAAAGTATTGTTCAAATTTTAATCGTATCCTTATTCCTTTTACTCAGTTTAAACAATATACAGGGTGAATACAAAAGTCTGAACCCCCCTTTTATTTTTTGAACCGAAGCAGATATGCCAATTTTGATGAATCCAATGAATAGGAAGTTGTGGGTGGCCTATCCCATGGTGCACTTTTCATCATCCCAAATATGCAAATTAGGACACATTCAAAATTTATCTCAAAAACCGTAAGGGATAGAGAAAAAAACCCAATTGCAAACTTGTTCAGCATAAAAAAACAAACAAAAAAAAAAATCATCCAAATCGGACCAACCAATCACCCACAATCACGTGGTGAACTGTTTGTAGGTTACAAACAGTCACACTGCACAAGGAAAACTGAATGTTGATATTTCCACCATGTAAAGCATGCAAATCAAAAAATTAACACATTCACTTTCATGCGGAAAAGCAAATAAAAGGCATGTTTCAGCACACAGAAGACAGAACAATTCCAGGATGGCAAGCTACACTGTTCGGAAATGGTCAACATGATCTTCTGCTTCGGAGAGGCTAGGAGAAACCTACATGCTGCAGCTTAGGTTGTATCGAGACAGATACCCTAATGAACGCCATCCATCTCGTCAAACAATGCGTCACATTATTCAAAGATTCGAGGCTACAGGAAATGTTAATGCAGAACAAGGACGACCAAGGGCACAAGGCGACGAGGATACAACAACACTAGTTCTGGCTGCAGTTGCTGCAAATCCCCACACAAGCAGCAGAGCAATTGCTGCAGATGTTGGGTGCCATCAGAGAACTGTTCTCAACATTCTACACGCACATCATTTTCACCCATACCATATTCATTGTCACTAGGAGTTACTGCCATTGGATTATGTTGCTAGGGCCGCCTTCTCCAACTGGTTACTTATCTGCCTGGATGGCAATCCAAACTTCATTCATGAGGTGTGTTGTGGACAGATGAAGCCCAGTTCACCAGGGATGGAGTTATCAACAGGCACAACCATTATCATTGGGCAGACAAAAACCCACGATGTCTGCGAGAAACAACTCGTCAAATGAACTGGAGAATCTGTGTGGTGAGAATTGTACAATGACACTGTGGTTGGACCGTATATTTACGATGGAACACTGACTGCAGAATGCTACCGGGCTGAAATTCTCAACGTGGTAGTCACAGACTTCATTGACAATTTGCCATTGGCCTCGTATCAGCGCACGTGGTTTCAGCATGATGGAGCTCCTCCACATTACGGGTTGGTCGTTTGCGAGCGTCTAAGTGAGATGTTTGGACAACAATGGATTGGCCAAGGAGGACCAGTTCGTTGACCATCCCGCTCCCCTGATTTTACACCACTTGACTTTTTCTTGTGGGGATACCTGAAGGACAAGGTTATGCTACTCAGCCCGCCTGACTGGAGGATCTGGTTCAACGAATCCAGGAAGCGTGCCGAGGAGTGATACCAGCCATGTTTGCCGATGTTTTGGCGTCAGTTAGTTTCCGTGCCCAATTGTTTTATGGTGCCCACGGTCGTCACATCGAGCATTTTGTTGATCAACTTTTTTTTTAAACTGTTTGAAGTAACTTCTTTGTGCAGTGTGACTGTTTGTAAGCTACAAACAGTTCACCACTTGATTGTGGGTGATTGGTTGGTCCGAATTGGATGATTTTATTTTTTTTTTTTTGTGTGTTTTTTTTATGCTGAACAAGTTTGCAATTGGTTTTTTTTCTTTATCCCTTACGGTTTTTGAGATAAATTTTGAATGTGTCCTAATTTGCATATTTGGGATGGTGAAAAGTGCACCATGGGATAGGCCACCCACAACTTTCTATTCATTGGATTCATCAAAATTGACCTATCTGCTTCGGTTCAAAAAATAAAAGGGGGGTTCAGACTTTTGTATTTTCCCTGTAATATGGACCCGGTCAAACGTGGTCCACTACAGCACGAAATCAGCTCCGATGCGGTTTCGGCATGGCTCCTGAATTCTATTTTCTGTTTCGCGAACGGCATCTTCGCTCGATTTTTGACCATTTCACAACATTTACGATATATGTATACATTTTGTTCGCCCGAAACTTTACAGAAAATTAATTTTTTTCTTGAATTTCTGTTGCCAAATGAAGCCAGCACGATAGAGTTTTGTGACGTGATGTCAGTGGGTCTTATTTTGTTTGTATTTTTTGGTCGGTTTAATTGAGGTCCGCCTTCTTGTTTCTGTGTTACTTAGAAATGATTTAAGTTAATTTGAGCTCTGTTTGTTTTGCCTTGAGTTGTTTGTTTTAAGCTTTTAAATAATTTTAAGATATTGTCCTGCATTGTTAGAGATGCATTGGTTCCATAATAATGGGGAGGAGGTGAAAGGACAGCAAGCACTGCTGTTGCCTTATGGGGATTGCTTCGTTTTTTTTAATAATAATTAAATAGAGTAAAAAAAAAAAAAAAATAAATTTCTTGTTGTTGAAGCCAACATGAGTGATGCCATGTTGATCAAGCTGCTCTAGGTTGTTCTAAAAAAGAACTCCAACAGTCGTTTCTATTTAAAAAAGAGTTTATTATTTTGTTAGACATGCTAAACATTTAGTTACTATGCCTTGTGGATGATATTTATTTCTGAACCCATCAATATTGTGATGCACATTGTAATCGTCATGGAGTAGCCCAAGTTGAACCATGACTTTTTTTTGTTTGATACCAGAATCTACTGATCGCTGTGCTTTTATTATTGCTAAGGCAGCGAAATGTGCATTAATGGAGTTACGGGCAGATGATTTCTAATGGTGAGTGTGTTGTTTAATTGTGTTGACGGGTCTGTCTACGTCGTGGAACTTTTGTCCAATATATTGACGTGAAGTTGGTGCTTGCTGATCAGCGCCCGCCGGAATGCCGTATTGGAACAGCCTTGCATTGATAGTCATTCGTGGGCGTGTTATCTGATTAGTTGCCTAATATATTTCAGCCCCATAACTGTCATGGAAAGAATGATTTGCCATTCGATTACCTGTGTTAGACAGAGACATTTCTTGATGTATTTCGGTTAACTGTTTATTTATATTGCGCCTATCTTGCCATTTGGCTGTTTTGCATTGGGTCATTGATGTGGAGATTTATTGTAAGGTGGAACAAGGCTTCTTCCGCCACCAGGGTAGCGTCAGTTGACATGGGATTTTTGAGCTCTGGTCGTGTATGTCTGGATGTGGTCGTGAGACTGTGAGAATCGTGTAGCGTGTTAGAGGTGCTGGTTGAAAGCTCTCCGTACTTGTTTATGGGAACTTGTTAATTTGTATACGTTCGTTTTGTATTTGCTGTTTAAGCCTGCAACGGGCTGTGAAGGGTTCCAGTGCCCCCCCTCCCCCCTGTGTGGCAAAAATGGGACCACACGATTTTATCCGTGTGTTGAATAGACGTTGTCTGGGTTGTCTAGGTGTGCTTCTGGGTGGTCAGTTTTGAGGCAGGCTAGGAGGCCTGAATGAGTTGTTTCAAATGAGCTCAAACTATCTATGCAAAAATTGGTCACAGAAGGTTGCATGAGAAACCTGTGAAGCCAGAAAGGGTTACAGGAGCATAAGTTCCTTGGTGGTGGTCAAGGTGATACAGACCTACATTTGTCAATGAGCTGCAGAGATGTCATATAATTTGGTTAATATGTTATTGTATATGTTTATGGTTATTTATGAGGCCCCTTAGTTATTAGTTTAATCTTTTGTACTGAATGATTGATTTTAAAATGCAATAAAATTTTGTTAATATTTATTACTCAACAAGGTCGTGTTTAATAATCCCAGTACAAGCTCAAGAACCCCTAGTGGACATGCTTCCACGTGGATGGCTATGGCCTCTGTTGGTCCCTTGGACCAACGCCCCACAAGGACGTCAGTTTCAAAACCAAAATGGTGACAACCAATCAGAAGTGTATGGCTAAATCTAAAAACTGTTGTAATTGTTTACTTTCAACATAAACACTACATCAACTCAAGATAACTGTCATTCACTACCTTTAAAAATTCTCATACCTAGCCACCATTTTTTGCATTCAATTCTAATGCTCACATTCAATTTTGATTTCCACAACTGCAAACTACTGCGAAAAATTACTGTATTTTCTTTGCCATGTGGACGTAAATTGAAGTTTAAAAATGAATTAAATTTTCAACGTGCCCAGATTTAAATGGCAAATGACACTAACCCGGAAGTTGATTTTATGTAGTTTTGAATACCTTACTGATACTAAATATCAATTTTATTTTTTTTCTGTTATTTTTAATAAAAAAAAAATCATAATTTAAAGTTTACTTCTTGTAATCAAATTCAGTTTTATTTTTGTCAAAAACTGCCACAAGAGCACATTGCTTATAGCTGCTCCTGCCACTATTATCGTGGATGAAGAAACACACAAGCTCAGAAATCAATCTTAAATCTGCTTGAAAAATTCGTCTGTTAAATTATGGTTTATTGTTGTGAATTTAATTGCAAGTTCATCTATGATGGGGGGAAAAGTAAGTTTTATCATGTTTTAAAAGATCCAACTTTAAAAAAGGAGTGGCTGAAAAATATCAACAGAACCAGTTTCCAACCAACGAAAAACTCTAAACTTTGCCAGGTTCATTTTACTGACGAGTGTTTCATAATTAATCTGCAAATTATCAAATCAATGGGATTTTCATCAGGAAATCAGAGGCTAAAAAATGATATTTTCCCTTTTTAAGTTAACTGTGGCCGCCATGATTGATAATTGATGGCTGCTCGCTACGGCTAACTCCCGCATTTCGCTTTTTTTTCTTTTTTTTTTAATGTAAGCAGCACAGTTCAAACTGTATAATTTCAACAACAAAAGATACACAAAGTCTGTTGTGTTAAACACCGCAACTTACAAGTAGAGCTGCAATAGTGTTCAAAAATAGAAACTGTTTAGGGATACCACCTTAACACTCGCTTAAGAGTAGCACTGCTCCAGTGTTTAAATATAGAAACCAATTTCAGGGATTGCACAGTTTATTCTTTGGAAAGCGACAAAAACCAGTTTTAGTGTTACGGCCTGTTTTTTTGCTGGTATGCAACTAAAGTTAACCATTTTGCTCCCGTCTATGCAAACTGATCGGTCCTACGTGAGTTTAACGTTGTAAAATTCTCACGATCACCCTAAATATGTCGAATTTCGTGATGATAGCACCAGAAAAGCTTAGTGGTAAGTTGTGCTAAGGATACACAAAAAGAGATTTCTTAACAATTGTGTGTTCTGTTTTGAACAGTTATTGAAATCGTTAGTACAATAAATTAATCAGCATTGATTAGAGGTATTTATTTCTTTACATATTTATATTTCATTATGTTAAGACAAGCTTTTGTATTAATTGTTCATAATTTTTCAACATAGAAATAACAAAAAAACATTTACATTGCACAAAGTCAATCCAGTTTCTCATTAACTATTACAGTAAACTCCCGTTACAACGTACCTCACATTAACGTACAAATTTCAAATCCCCGTCCCAAACGTAGGTATTTTAATGCTAAAAAGTTTCAGAATAACGTACCTCACTTTAACGTACATTTCAGAATAACATACTAATTTTACATTCTCTTGGTTAAATAGATCCCTTCAGTACAACGTACATCGTTCACATGTCTTGCTCTGCTTAGTCAATGCAGCTCATGCGAAAGTTGCAACTGGGCCAATGGGCTAATTAAGCTGAGTTCACATTTCATTGGTTGGTCAGTGTAGCATATATAAACTCGGAAATCTCTGCATGCTACTCAGTCGGGATCCAATTTGTGCTGCAATAAAATGTATTCATGTATTCTTATGTTTTTCTATGAATATATGCATTGAAAATCATAACATCATAAAGATATTTTGGCTGAAGATATGTTATTTATCATGATTGGTTCCTATTTCCTGGTTTTCTGCTAATCAAAATTCTTCTCACACTCATAGTTTACACTCACTCATCAAAAGTCATGGCACACCCTTCCAATCAGGTTCCCTGTCCGTGATGAGACAGATCCCGCTGCTTCCATTTTCGGAATGCAGGTGCACAGGACTCCTGGATATCACACAATCATTGTAAGCAAAACTAGCTGCAGAAATGGCAGCACTCCGAGAGCTGTCTGCATTTGAGCGAGGGATGATTGTTGGTGCCAGACGGATGGATGCCTCAATATCAGATGTAGCCAACACCCAGCAATTTTCCCGCACAACCGTTTCAAGGGTCTATCGAGAGTACACCCAACGAGGGGTTACAACCCATGTCGGACAGCGGACGGGCCGCCCATGCATCATTGACACCAGAGGTGTTCGCCAGGTCACCGGGCTTGCAACTGCTGACTGAAGAGCGACAGCGGGCCAAATCACCATGCGGTACATCTAGGAACGTCCCACAACCGTGTCTGTGCGAACCTTGGCAGCTACAGGCTTTGGGAGCAGGAGGCCACGACAGGTGCCACTATTGACAGCTGCACATCGTCAGCAACGCCTAGCCTGGGCCAACCAACATCGACAAGGGACTGCTGAGGGTTGCCTGGTCCAACAAGTCACGGTTTCAGCTGTATCGGGCCGATGGTCGTGTCCGTGTCTGGCGCAAGCCATACGAAGCCATGGACCCTGTTAGTAACTTTATATAATATTTTATAAGTTTATATTTATTTCGTACAAAAAGAAAATAAGAGAATGAATACAATAATAATATTTATTGTAAATTAATATATGGTAATTTCAAATTATATTTCATGAATGTTTTAAACTAAATAATAATTAATTACATTTACTTTTGTTAACAATGAGTAAGTGCTCACGAGAGTAAATCACGTGAACACATTGTTGTATATAGAATTACACAATAACGAAAAAGACTTCATTCACGATGGAAGGGACAAGATGTACTTCCAGTACACTTTATTAAAACTATGTAAACTTCATTATTTATATTAAACCTTTTATACAAAACTTCAAATAGAAATCTCCTGCTTATTTATTTATAAAAGCCATGCAGAACCAGAAGTAAATTACCACGTCGTAAGCAATTGATGCCGACATAGGCCTAACCACGAGAACATGTTCGTTTTTCAACCTTCCCAGTAGGCCTACCCGTTGCAATAAAGTTCCGGATTCAATAGATTTTTGAACCATCGCTCTGCGGACACCAACAGAAATCGGTTATGGGCCAATATACCTAGAATATCCACTACGACAACTTTTATTCAGCGGAAGCTTGCTGGGCCTAAAAGAAAAATAAAAACAAAAGAACAGTTCATTCGATTGGGGCCGCACTAAGAAAAGAAAATCAAGCATGGATGAAGCAACTACAACGACGTTTCCGAAGTTGAACTTTTACAATTATAACACCTGGAAAAAAGACATGAAAGTCTTACTAATGGACAAAGGGTGCTGGAGTTTTATCACCGACGAATTGAAAATCTCTTCGGATCAACTCGTAACGGAAAAGGAAAAACAGAAGTTTCAACTCCGAAAAGACAAGGCCTATACGACAATATACTTGGGAATCGAGAGTGACATCAGACCACTCATATCAGACACCACAGACGGTAAAGAAGCGTGGAAAATTCTCCAAGACAACTTCGAGCCAAAATCAAGAGCGAGACTCGCCTGCCTTGTTGACGAATTCTTCGAACTACGTTATCATCCCGAAAATGAAACAATAGGCTTATATTGTCAACGACTAAAAGAAAAAACGAAACAAATCAAAGACGCAGGATTTGAAATCCCGGAAACTCTAATATGCTTTCAACTGATCAGACGACTCCCTAAAGAATATGATAACCTGGTCCAAATCATATATAGACTCCCCGACAAAGAATTTAACTTCCGAAACCTGGAGGATCAACTGATAGCGGAATCTGGCAGAATAAACCAAAAGAAAAAAGATGACGAATCCAGAGAAACCAATGCGTTCAACGTAAACGAAAAAAAGATGTTTTCCAAGCCAAATTATGGATCCTCATCATACCTATCTAAGAAGAAGGCCAACATGCGATCTTCTAACGAATCAACGCCAGAGTCATCCAGACACAGCCAACATCAGAGACAGAAAACCTGCACGTATTGTAGAAAGATTGGTCACTTACGAAGAGATTGTTACAAACTACCCGAAGAGGAGAAAAGAACTCATAGAAGACATCCTGACGATGAATACAAGCCACGGGAAGCAGGAAATAACATTCTGTACACTGAACTCGTAGGTGAAAATGTAATTCTAAATAGTGAATTTTGTGACAAAAATAAGGTAAGAAATATCTTATCATACTGGTTAATAGACAGTGCAGCAACTTCACATTTCTGTAATGATAAAAGTTTCTTTAAAAGTTTTAAATCAATTTCACCAACTAAAGCTTTAATAGGGGATAAAGATTCTAGCTGTGAGATAATTGGCATTGGTGATGTAGTTTTATATGTTAAGGATAAAAGAAAACGTAATGTAAAAATGACACTTAAAAATGTTCTTTATGCACCAAATATGAGAAAAAATTTAATTGGAGGAGCTAATATAGATATAGCAGGGTATAAGGTTATATGGTATAAAAATAAAATGAAAATTTTCCGTCCAGATGGGACATATTTTCTTACAGTGCATAGAAAAAATAAATTATATGTTTTAGAAGCAAAAGTATATCCTTCTGTAGATCATAATCAGAAAAATGATCAATATGCACTCAATACAAATGTAGATATAGAGTTAATTCATAGAAGAATGGCTCATATAAATATACCCCTTATTAAGAATACGAATAAGACTAATTGTGTTTATGGAATTGAAAATTTAAAAGGTAAATTAAACAATTGTAATACTTGTAGAATTAGCAAATCTACAAGAACTTCCTTAAAAAAGGATTATGTAAAACTAACGAAAAGACCATTAGAAAAAATTCATATGGATGTATGGGGGCCAGCTCCTTGTAAATCTCATGGAGGTAGTTCATATTTTTTATCTATGATAGATGACTACACAAGAATGGTGCATGTCTATACTATAAAACATAAAAATGAAGTATTTAGCTGTTTCAAATCTTATCTCAAAAAAGTAGAACGACAATTAGGAACAAAAATTAAGTCTATTAGGACAGATAACGGATTAGAATTTTGTAACCATGAATTTGGAAATTATTTAAATAATCTAGGCATTAAACATGAAAGAACCTCTGTATATACACCGGAACAAAACGGTATAGCCGAAAGATTCAATCGTACGGCATTAGATGGTGTAAGATCAATGTTAACCGATAGTGGACTACAACCACAATTTTGGGCAGAAGCTCTGCATGCATTTGTACATATTAGAAATAGATGTCCTCACAAATTAGATGATAATATTACTCCTCATGAACTATGGTTCGGTAGAAAACCATCCATTAGACATCTAAGAATATTTGGTTCATTGGTTTATGTACACATCCCAAAAATTAAACGAGATAAATTAAGTCCTAGAGCGACTGAAGGTATTTTAATAGGTTATGCATTAAATACTAAAGGATATAGAGTATGGATACCTAAAAGTAAAAAGGTAATTGAAAATATACATGTAAAGATAGACGAGACTAAAAAAGGTGTAAATTGTTTAATACAAAATGCAAGGAAATATAATTATATCAATTTCAAAATGGAAGATATATATTCAGAAAGTAGTGATGAAGATTCAATAGTTGATGATGATAAAATGTGTTCTAAAGAAATAGATCATAAAATAGAGGAAGTAGAAAAGTTAGACATAGATGAATGGAGAAGAGAAGAAGTAGAGAGAAAAAATAAATCTCGAATTGATGTTTATTATTACCCACCTACTGGTGAAAGATTACGTTCACTCAATGATATAGAAAAGTATTGTAAAATGAAAAATATTAATTTTGATAGAAATTTATTTTCCTTCAAAGCAAAAACAAAAACTTCAGACAAAAATAATGACAATTTTGAAGAAATAGAAGAAAACTATTTTGATTGTGATATTTGTAATGATGAAGTATATAATATAGAAATACCTATGAATTATAATGAAACTAAAAAGTCAAAACAAAGTAAACATTGGGATATTGCAATGAAAGAGGAAATTTCAATGATGGAAAAAAGAAAAGTTTGGGAATTGGTAGAACCTCCAAAAACAGGAAAAATAATAGGAAATAAATGGGTATATGTAATAAAAAAGGACGATAAAGGCAATGTTAAAAAATATAAGGCACGTTTAGTAGCACAAGGCTATAAACAAAAACAAGGAATAGACTATGGAGAGACATTTTCTCCAGTGGTAAACTTTTCCATTGTAAGATTTTTATTTATCTTACTAGTAACTATTTTATCATGGAATCACATTCAAATTGATGTGAAGTCAGCATATTTATATGGCAATTTAAATGATATAATTTATATGAGACAACCTATAGGATTTGAAGTAAAAGGTCAAGAACATAAAGTTTGTTTATTAAAGAAATCTATATACGGTTTGCATCAAAGCGGACGGGAATGGAATATAGAACTAAATAATATTTTAATAAGTCTTGGATTTAAAAACTTAAATTGGTGTAACTGTGTTTACCAATGGAAAAACAAAGCTGTTTTAATTGTATATGTAGATGACATAGTCATATTTGCTGAAAAAGACTATATTTTATCCAAACTAGTCTCCTTAATTAAACAAAAGATAGAAATACAAGAATTAGGTGAAACCACATTTTTATTAGGAGTTAATTTTGAAAAAACAAACAACAATTGGTATTTACATCAAAAAACTTATATTGAGAAATTACAAAACAGGTTAAAAGAATTATATGTTTCAAAAGTTAACCTACCATTAAAAATAGGATATAATATTCCTAAGAAAGTAAATGAAAAAGATATTATTGAAACTAAACAAATGAAAAAAATATCCTTATAGATCATTAGTTGGTTGTTTATCATTTTTAGCCAATAGAACTAGACCAGACATATCATTTGCCATTAATGTACTATCTCAATTTAATAATGGATACACTTATGAACATTGGTGCCTTGTAGTAGATTTATTAAACTATGTTTTCAATACAAAAGAATTAAAAATTAATTTATCCAATGTTAACGGTAGTAACCTAACTGGTTTTACTGACGCCAATTGGGGATGTATTCTAAATGACAGACATTCATCAAGTGGTTATATTTTATTACTATGTAACATTCCATTTATGTGGAAGACTTCTAAACAAAAATGTATTGCTTTAAGTTCTATGGAATCAGAATTTGTATCACTTACTGAAAGTATAAAAGAATTAATTTGGCATAAAAATGTTATATCTGAATTAGATATCATAAAAGTTGACAAGCCAATAATGTACTGCGATAACCAAGCAGCAATGTATTTTTTAAAAAATAACCAAGAAAATTTTAAAACCAAACATATTGACATAAGATATAAATTTATCAGACAATACCTGGAAAATGAAGAGTTAGAATTAACATATGTTAACAGCTCAAATAATTTAGCTGATTTTTTGACTAAAGCGATTCCAAAACAAAAGTTAAAACAAA
>JAHWFO010049835.1:201998-217997 GCA_023313115.1 Rhysida immarginata
CATGATGTTTTTATGTGTAACTTCCTAATTTCCAGTTATTGATCTAGTTGCGTCAATTATACGAACTTGATTGTCAATTTCTAGATCAGCCGATTTGACATAAATCTTCTAGGCCCTATTCGCCGATTCTTTTTGTTGGTCCTGAATCTTGTCACAGAGACGATCAACAGATAGCCCAGGACAAGTTTTCTTCCAAGAAGAAAACTACTATTCTGTTTACTATGATAAGAAGTAGCATTTGCAAGTAGGAGAACAATCGTCAAAAATCAATTTTTTCTACCAACAATTTGTTGGCCAAGATATAATGATATTGAACTGCTGGAAAACATGTTCATTTTCTATGGTTCTTGCACTCTACATGGGAGTGAACTGATTTTACTTATTATTTCAAAAGGAAAAAATATAAGTGGTCTATATGAACAACTTAAGTTTTAAAAAGCATAATTTTAGTTAATGTTAAATATACTTTAGACATTCTTAAAAATGCTTGATTTCTTCAGCTACTTTTTTGTAAAAATAGTTAACAAAAATAGGTAATTAAATTATTGTCAATTACTGGTGAAACTGCCTGTCAATTTCTGGTACATTAACTGTCAACTACTGGTGATTCCTGCATTAGTTAGGAAAAAATTTAATTACTTAATAACTTTTAAAGATATAATAATTGTTTAGAAATTGGCACATCCTGCACTATATTTGCAATTTAATGGTATAACTAGAAAAATTTCAAACTGCAATTTGATTTACGTACACAATTTCGTTTCACAGCAATGTCTTAAACTGTCAATTACTGGTACATCTACCCTACGAGAAAATTAATTTTTTGATTAATAAACTTGGGGAGAGGTAAAAAGTGCAGATAAAGGGGTAAAAATAGATGACTGCAGATCTGCTACTTGTCTTACCCTACTCGGGTGGAGGGGATTAATTTCTTTTTAATAAATGTATAAATGTATATCCTCTTCACTGCTAAAGACTCCTCCTTGGAATGTTTACAAGATTTTATTTTCTTGGTAGGATTGTCAGGCATCCTGAATGAAATTATCTGTCAATTGTTAAAACAAAATGAGCACATGCCCAAGATCATGTCAGTATTGCTTAAACAATAAATAGAAAGTAACATTTTATTCATTCATGATTCGTCATTATGAACCGATTGATATACATAACATGCAATGTCTTGGTTATTTTAAACTGTTTCTATAAAGTTTTTTTGTTTTTTTTTTACACATACTGGCAATATTGTATTGGTGATGACAGTGACACCAGATGTAATGTAATCTAATTAGAGCTCTTTCACGCATAGCCCAGTCTGGGAATTATCACAGGCAAGAGCAGCTGATGTTGAACTCGATAATCAGATGCCAGATTGATCTCCGACGCGTTGCTTTGAATGTTTTCTTAGGGCATTTTCATGCATTCACTGTTGTCCCGTGCTGCAGGAAGTCTATCAAAAGGAGGCCGTCTTGGTCAAAGAAGAACGTCAGCATAACCTTTCCTGCACTTGTGTGGATTGCCTTGGATTCTTTTTTGGTGGTGGTGACCCTGGATGCTTCCACTGGAGACTTTGTTGTTTCGATTCTGGTTCGAAGTGATGACACAAGACTCATCTCCAGCCACCACTCGTGCCAGGTACTCGTTCCCTTCCTTTTAATAATGCTGCAGATAATCAAGACAGTGGACCATTTGACATGCTTCCTGTTGTGGTTGAAGACTGTGAGGTACCCATTGGGCGCACACTTTGGGCCAGTTCAGTTTTTCCGTTATGATGGTGTGAATACTTCTGACGCTCAATCCGACCTTGGCGGCTACGACTTTCACTGTAACTTGGCGGTCCTGGGTAACGAGTACATTAACTAGCTGGATGATGTCATTGTTAATGTGGTTTGGTGTTCCAGACCGTGCATCATCGGCTAACGACACCCGTCCTTCCCTGAACCGCTTGTACCACGTCTTTACCGTTGCAAGGGACATGCAGTGTTCACCGTACACTTGTGACATTCTTCGATAAATGTCCATCCCCCTACTCCTTCTGCTGTCAGAAAACGAACAACACCTCTTTGCTCTTCTTTTGATGCTGCCGTTTCAGTTATTCACTGCTTATACAACGCGAATGACCATTGGACGATTGACGCTTGCTTCTGTTTCCTTTGTATAGTCACGTGACTTCCACTGTCGCCCTCTAGTGGCGGGCTGTGAACTTCCGCGCTCTTGTCGGAACCACTCTTTGTTACACACACAATGATACACCATTCTGTCACCAGTTTGCACATTCCAGACTACGGCTCGTTTCTTTTTGAACGCTCCTTATACAAACTATTTAAAGATTCATTAAATGCAACTTAACAATAGATTTACAATTTATTTTGTGTTTACGAAACTTCAATAGTCTAACAATTTTATTTGCCGAGGGTGTACATAATGAAATGGAGAAAAATATTATAAAAAAAAAAAAAAAAAAAAAATCCATGAAGTTATCAGAAATGAATTAAGTTTTTACCATTGTGTCTTAAAGTTCGTGGATTCAGTTTATCGAACAGTTAGTTATGATTCGGCTTAAATTTCAAACCACAAACTTAAAGGCTGATACTGTTCCTCTGGATTCAGTTTAGACGACAATGGCAAAATGATTTGTAAAGCTAGTGCTTGCGACAGTTCTCAAACTGGCACAGCATACGTTTTCTAGGTGACAATAGTAGGAGACAAAATCTGCTTTTCACCAGTCATTTCCATTTCTCTTCACATCAGAGTTCGAATCGTCGATCTGCTTAAGTAGACAGCACTGTTGTGTTGATTTCTTCCTACACGGAAAGGTAAAAGAAAGAGATCATCAGGAGGGCTTCGTGTTGACTCATTGGGTCATGCTTGCTTCCACCATTTCTTTGGAAATAAATGGTACTTTATGCGAATCTAGTCGAGAATAGCTATTACGATCCAATTCAAATTTTGTTCTGCGTAGTCGCCGACGGTAGCGGGCATTTGGTTGAAGTTTGAACACCACTAAGGAACAAATACAAAAGAAAACAATACAAATAACAGGAACACAAGGGAAAATAATACAAAGAAGAATGGGGATTAGTAAGGGTTACAAGCTAAAGCTAATTGAAGATTCGAAACGACGCGTCAAATGATGAATTTGCAGCTTGAATTCGGCGTTGAGGAGGCCTATTTCCAACGTGTCACGGAATGATCAAAACTGCGAAATAATCATGTAACTGAATCCAAATACGGCATCAAGGGCAACAAAAGCCATCATCTAATCCGTTATCGCCCGGGACCGCTGGTTTCCTGAGGGAAGAAATAACCTAAGACAGTATATTCTATCAGACTAACTAGTAACTTTGATTAACAATAGAACAATAATTAAAAATTAAGGTAAACCAATTAATTAACCAAATCAATTACTCATCTGCTTTTCATCGACAACGCACCAATGCGATTTGTCTCATTTCTTTCTAGGCGAATTCCATTGGTAGTAGGTTCGTTCCAAAAGCTCAGTCTGGATGCATAGTCCTTTTGCACGGGTAGCCAGTGTTCCATTTCCATTGTCAAGACGAAATCAAAGCAAGGCCAGGAATGTCAGTTGTAAGGTTTACATGACGACTGAAGAATGACTAGCAGGAGGCATGGGATCTGTTTCTATAATTGTTGTACTGTCTTTCGCACTACCACATTGAGAAGTAGGTTCCATGTCGACAAATGATCGGAAAAGCAGAAGAGGAGAAGTGATGTGGCTGTAACCAAGTCAACAAGTCAGAGTGACAAAAAATTCGAAGCCATTTCACGTTGCAGAGCACAGCACGTTTCTCGAGAGATAAAACATCATATCTGCGCACAACCATGTTGTCAATCGTGATCGTTGTTTCTCAAACACGATTACCACCCAAAAGCAGTACAATAAAATATTTTACCTTTTTACAACGCTTGTATAAATTTAACCGTTTGGGTCCTGTTTGGTGGATGAAATCTTGTGATCAATATTTTCAACCCCCTTCCACTAGTCCGTCTAAAATTTTGTACACATACGTAAAGTCGGTGACAATGCATGAATCTAAAAAAAAATTTCAAAAAATCCAAAGGAGGGGGGATTAATATGAAATAGACTTGGTTTATGTTTGTTGGTTTGCTCAAGAGATGGAGCCATATGAAAAAACTCTTGTAAAGCTGGGGGGAAAACCTTCAAAAGCGTTGTTTTTGAAAAAGTATTTTTTCATTCACTTGTTCCAAATTCCAAGCTCAGTTAAGGTTTAATTTCTGTTTTCTTCATTAGCGCTCTAAAATAAAACAAATAAATTCAGAAAACATACCATTTCTTCCTAATAAAAATTTAAACATTCGATAATGGAGCAAAAGCGTTAAGTTTTCCTTTTCCCTTTTAATTCAAATCTTCACTAATGGCTATTCAAGAAAAAAAATATTTACATCTCCATTTATTTTGTCCCCCCCCCCCACCCCACACCCACACACACTCCATGTCCACGTTTATCCACTGTTGCGTGCAAAAACTAATGTATAGTTTGTTGTTTTTTCCTTAAATATAATATTAATATTTTATTTATTTATTTTTTTTCTAGTTTTCTGTCCTTTGCAATTGTTGCTTTAAGATTTACCGTTTTTATTATGTTTTCTTGTTTCTACCTTTAATCTCTTTCTTTTTAATTGTTTCCTTCCAGCTTTCTCATTATTATGTTTTTTGCTCGTCTCGAGGCTTTAGATTGTCGCGTACGCGCGAACTTTTTGTGGCTAGTAGTTCTTCATTAGTTTGGAGACAGTCTAGCTCAGAATAGTCATCCCGTCTACTTCTGCTCCTGGGCAAGAAGTAGTTTTATCAATTATCATGACTTGAAGCAACGGTTTTTTTGCCTTGTTTTGTTTTATGCTATTGGGCTGCGATGGTTTGGGCCCGGAACATTTCACCCTTCAGAGTTGACATAACTCGATAGTTATGTTTTGGATAATCAATTTTACCAGCCGCCAGTTCTTGTTAATCTAGTTGGAGAAAGGAAGTTTTTCCATGGACATCTGTGTTCCGAATGTTTCAGCTTGCCACAATGGAGCCGGATATTTCCCTCGTTGGGCACGTCTTTAGCAGAAACAGAACCCGTCATGGAACAAAAAAAAATAAAAAAAAGACTAGATTCGTCTTCTTTTCGAACTGTTGGGCGCAGGATGCGGATTTCCCCTACGGATTTTTTTGTTGCCTACGTTCGTTGTTCGATTCTCCTTTATGGCCGTGTATCCAACCCTGCCGTGTTGTAGACTTTAAAGAAAGACTGTAAAAGGCTTCTTTGTAATGTGATGACTAAACTGCTCCTTTGTTCTTTTTCCCTGCTAATTTTTTTTACTGTAATTTTAACTTTTGTTCCGTTATTTACTTTTTCCCTCAGCGTCTTTTCCTACGATTTCTGTGTTGTTGTGAGCATTTTCGTTGTTGTTGAATGCTGTTTAAATGGGTATGTCTTTGTTGTTATATTACTGTATTTGTTTTTTTGTTTTTGTAAAGTAGATGTGGTCATTAGTTGTCAATGGTTATTGAACCCCGTATTTTGTCGATGTCGTTTTGTTTTATGATTGTTTTACTTATTTTTGTTTAGACCTTTACCGTTCTTTTTGCTTTTCTTTACGAATAAATCTTTTTTTGTTTCTTTTGAGCATATTGTTCCACATAAGTGAACTTTATCGCCTAGAATTCTGTTTTCACTGGCATGTCAATTCAACCCTTCGCTCTAAACGTTAATCTTTGTTGCATCGGATAGATTGTTTATCCATTTAACTGAGCTTTACCTTCATAGATTGATTTGCTAAAATTCTTATATATCTCTTTTTTTGTGTTTTCGTCTCCAAATAATTGGATTCTTTCAGAATTTTTTCAGTGCTTTGGACTTTCGCCCATTGCTTTAGCATCTTTAGCGGTTCTTCATCATCTGACATCCTTTACTACTGCTGCCTCCTTGGAAGTTCTTAGTATTAATAGGACACAACCTGGAAGAGAATGGGGCTGTTCAATCTAGTTGTTACCGATCTCCTTTGATCCCTCGGGTGTTATGCGTCATTGATCATTCTCCCAAGGCTTCGTGCTTCGATTGACTGATTGTTCTGATTTTGTGTATCAATTAATTTTTCCTTATTTATTTGGTTGTAATAAAGGAAACATATTATTTGGAATAGCTTCATCTAATTTAACTCAAGGGGGTGTTAAGATTTTTATTACTTAAATATTTATCTAGATATTTTAATATCTATCGACGCTACTTTATCTTTAACGTGATTTAGTTTTTCTGGGGAATTCAATTAAATAGTAAAACCATTAATTGGGGTTGATATTTTAGTCTTAGAAGGGAGGTACTATTAATCACAACAATCTTTATTTTAAATAATTTTACTATTAACTTTTTGGGACCTGCGGGAGTAGTTTTTTTGTTCCTTGCGGTAGGCTGAACGTGTAGAAAGGAATTTCCGTTTCTGCGCCACACACATTTGTTGATACAGTAGAAGTAGTTTGTTTACATTAGCATTTTATTAACATGCCTTTTTGTTTATATTTGCAGTAGAAACCTTAAAGGAAATAAAAGTACAGTCAATTCTCGTTAATACGAAATCGTGGGGACCAAGAAATTTTTTCGTATTATTCGTATTTCGTATAAACCAACAATACTAAAAGTGTTATAAAATAAGCACGGAAATAGAATACTTTAAGTTAGAAATAATTTTTATTCATCTCTCCTAAAAAAATCTGTAATAACAGTTTGTTTTCGCGCTAAAACGATTTTTTTTATTGTTGAAATAAATAACGGGCAAATTTTTTACGTTTTTAAAACAGCGTGGCCTGGCGAATTTGCCAATAACTATCGGCTTTTTCTTGTAAGTGCCATCCATATTTGTACATAATAATACTGACAACTGTTCTTTGCTACTTTTCCCTATGAAAGATACTGTAAAAAAACATTAGATACATGTACAAAATTATCGGTAAAAAATACAATAAAGTTTAAATGACGCATGCATACCTCCATGACACTTTTCACCTTTTAAATGATAAGATTTCTCGGGTAGAAGATTATAAAATGCGGGCGGTTTCGTCAGCGTTGTAACTTCAGATCTAATGAAAGATCCTTTCGTTTCCTTTTGCTTGAAGCTGACATTGAATAAAATTCCTGACAGTAGATAACTGCGTTGTAGCGATGAGAAAATTGATTTTGAAACAATACCGATATTGCGCTTGTTTAAATAAAGATTTGAGCGCCATGTGACAGGATATCAGATCTGAATAGCTGAACCAATCAGATTTCGCGAATCAGATTTCCCGTTAGCTTCAAAGCACATGATTCAGATTTAGCGAATCAGATTTCCCGTTAGTTTGAAAGCACGTGATTCAGATTTCCTGTTAGTTTGAAAGCACGTGATTCATTAGTTTGAAAAATTTGACTAAATAACCGATGTTTTTTTATCGACTAAAAATCATCGAATAAAATATCGATTGATTAAAAAAAATCGAGTATTCATTTATTCGAATACTGTAATTCAGAAGCAATCACATATGAAATGACTTTGAAAATTATTTTTATTTAATTTACACTTCGAAATCTGAAATTTTATCATTAAAATTGTTCCTAAAAGGACTATTTTTCAATAAAATTATGAAATTTTCCTTCGTATAAACCGTATTTTAATAAAAATATGTTAGTATAAAGCAGAGAATTTTACATAGTAATTGCTTTTTCGGGGCCGGGCCACACAATGTTTTCTTATTAACCGGAATTTCGTATTACCCAGTTTCGTATTAACGAGAATTGACTGTATCATATTTTTTCTAATATTGGCTGCATTCACTTTAGGCCGCAGCCGCAAATTTGATAATCGAATAAAAAAATAACCATTTATAGGCCGCAATTCACATTAGGCTGTAAAAAAATCTTAGCCTAAAAGCATCGAAGTCCCATGTTATTTTAAATAATAATTTAGATAGTAATTTTATTATTATTTATATAGACATCTTCATTATTTTTATATATTTAATGAAACTTTTATAAATTTATTAATAAAATTTGTAAATAATTATAGTAAGCTCATTTTAATGAACTAGTATTTCATAGCGGCGGCCATAAACTAACTGCTGACCAATAGTGCGATAGAGCATGCTGTGACATAACATCTTCTAGTAGATTGCTTCAAGTGGGCTGAAATCGCTGACAGTAGCTTTAACATGTGAATACATAATTAACATAATAATTTAAGAATGAAAATATATGTCACTGGTTAATTATTGTTCCAAAGGATTGGAATAATAATTTTATTGTTAGAAAAAGATTAAATAAAGATAGTTAATTTAAAGCCATGAACTCAAATCCACTACATTCTTTATCGGATAATTTGTGCTGAAAAACCCATTTGCGATCGATCTTCCAAAGACTCTTAAGTGCAACAGATTTTTCCTTTAAAAAGATATAAAAGAAAATATCTGTATATATGTACTGGCTATCAGGGATACATATACAGGGTGATTTTGTGTGTATAACTGTAAGCAATGACAGAGGTGACCAGAATGAACATTTTCTTTTAATACAATGTGGGGTCGCAAGTACACTGTTCAGGAGCTATCACGTTTTATATGCAAGACACTTTATGTTAATGACAATAATAATGGTTTCGTGTACATCATGTGTGTCCTCTGGTTTAGACGCCAAACAAAAGCTGTACACATTACGTACAATAACGACACCAGTTCAAAGCAAATGTTCGAAGTGATGGTCACCAGTGGTGCGGCATAGCTGACATTGGATACACTGATGAAGGCAGGCGAAAATACCTCTTCGTGGAATCCTGCGATTTGGAAAGCGCTCTTAATAGAGTCTTTGCGCAACACTATCCCTTCCATGTGCTTCTCCGTAAATCATATGCATATCCGCAAGTTCTGCCCAACTGTAATGTTCTATTTTCCGCTGGTGATTAGCAGTGATCTCAGTGCAATAATAGTGGAATAGTCCGCAGGAATGTGATAATTCAAGCAATAAACACCATTTCCACTGTGCAACAGTGGAATTGTCAGCAGGAACGTGATAATTCAAGCAATAAACACCATTTCCATCGTGCAACAGTGGAATCGTCAGCAGGAACGTGATAATTCAAGCAATAAACACCATTTCCATCGTGCAACAGTGGAATCGTCAGCAGGAACATGATAATTCAAGCAATAAACATAAAACGTGATAGCTCCTGAATAATGTACTTGCGACCCCACACTGTATTAAAAGAAAATGTTCATTCTGGTCACCTCTGTCATTGCTTACAGTTATACACACTTTTTCAGACTAACCCTGTCTATACGTACAGGCTCTATCGCGCTATTGGTCGGCAGTTTATTTATGGCCGATGCTATGAAATACTAGTTCATTAAAATATTACTATAATTATTTACATATTTTATTAATAAATTTATAAAAGGTTTATTAAATATATAAAAATAATGAAGATGTCTATGTAAATAATAAAATTTCTTCCTAAATTAATATTTAATATACAGGGTGATTACAAAAGAACTTCACACTTTTAAAAATTTATTACATCAAAGCTATTCAGAATATAGACACACCACACACGGATTCTTAAAGAAAAACTCTTGAAGTTTATTGTGACACAGTTCAAGATGTTCAATATGCCCCCCTGTCGTGACAATCCTGCATCAAGAGCTGCGGGAATTTCTTGATGCCACTCTTCCACAGCGGTGGATTGGTCGAGCAAACAATAACCTGGAACTTGCAAAGTGGCCACCGCGGACCCCCGACCTCACACCTTGTGATTTCTTTTTATGGGGGTGTGTAAAGGACAAGGTCTTCACCCTAACTCTTCCCCGTGACCTAGACGAGCTGAAAGAACGTATTACGATAGCGATACGTGGGATTGATGGAGACATGTTAATGCGGGATTGTCACGACAGGGGGGCATATTGAACATCTTTAACTCTGTCTCAATAAACTTCAAGAATTTTTCTTTAAGAATCTGTGTGTGGTGTGTCTATATTCTGAATAGCTTTGATGTAATAAATTTTTAAAGGTGTGAAGTTCTTTTGTAATCACCCTGTATTATGGGATGCTAAAACTAAATAGTTCGATCTTCTTTTGTTAAAATTGTTAATTTAAAAAAAAAATAATAATTTTTTTTTTTAAGGCTGCATTCCTGAAGTTTTTGAGTTTCCTTTTTTTTTTGGTTTAGAGAATAAAAAAAATGCCTTCAAAACAATGAAATTGGGTATAAATCTTAATAATATTTTTTGATTTTTCTCTTATTCCACGAAATTTTAACATGGAGCAACCCAATAATAAAATAACTTAAAAAATTAATTAAAAAATAATTTTACAGAACTTTATAATGATTAATTTTAAAAATGATTTATTTTAAAAAATTCTAGAATAAACTCCTCGTCCTTCCAATAAATGTTAATATTCCAGTTATTATTAACTTATGACTTCTGGTACTATAGAAAATTCATTAATTGGGAAATGGGACTATGCTCTTCAGCTGCAAGGATGTTCAGTTTTTCATATTGAATACAGGATTTAAGGATATGAAATGCGTTGTTTTTAGATTTTAGAAAAAACTTTATTCGAAAGTCTGTACAGATTTTTTTTTTTTTTTTTTTTCGTGATAGCAGTAAAATAGTACTAAAGCAGTAGGAATTCAGTCAAAATCTGAAAGTAACTTAATTATAATGAAGATTACTTCTTTGTAAGGGGAGAGCACTGTAATTTGATTTTGCTAAATGTAGTTATTTTTTAAGTTGTAATCTGTTAATTTTTAAAAAATTTTATAGTCAAATCTTCAGCAGATGTTGGAGTATCTTGGATTGCGTTTTGAAGGTAGACCTCATAGTGGTTTAGATGACTCACGCAACATTGCCCGGATTGTGATTCATTTGCTTAATGATGGAGCTCTTATGAAGGCTAATGAAAATATTTCAACACACCAGTTAGTCATATTTTATATGCTTCATTTGTACATATATTTTTGCATCTTTAATTTTTGTGTTAAGAGAAGTTAACTTAAATATTTTAGGCCCAGATTCATAGAAATGTCTTTATTAATGACGTTGTACAGTAACGATAAAAGTAAGTTTATCAATTTTATGATTTGTCTTAAGTGCAATTCACAATACGCATCGTTACGACGAGAAAACGTAACGACGAGAAAACAGTAGTCTTGATTTCGAGAGTACAGAAATGACGTCTTTGTTTTCTTGAATAAGAATCCCGACTACAGCGGAAGCTAGAAAAATGAAGAAACAGTGAAAGCAACAATTTACTTCTTTGGAATTGTACTTGATGACTACGAAAAAAAAAATAAAATAAAATAAAAGAACTCTTTCTAGAAAATATCAAATGCTCAAAATTTGAAATTATTTTTATGAAAACATCAAATGCTGATAAAGAAGCATTTGATAGACAGAAATTTATTCGAAACCTTAATACCTTTTGGCAGGACAGGTGAACGATTGAAGAAGTTCACCAATTTGCTCTTCCATTTATACATTGGCTGAGCCTCTCATTCAATTGAAAAATCACATCCCTAGAAAATCTACAATATCGAATATGTTTGATCATGTTTCATCATTGATGCGCCACGATAATCGAAACATTTGAATACACCATCTTTCTTCGTTGTATGCAAGCCTTTTGCCATTTTAAACATTCTGTAACAACGCCATAAAGGCAGCTTTGAGCTCTCGTTATTTAACGACGCTAATTGATGACGTTTTTTCCTTTGCGACAGGTTTTGTGAATAGCAATAAACGTTGTTAGATGCCATATCAACGAAATGTTGTCGATAAGTCGCTAACAACGCTTTTGTGAATCTGGGCCTTAGCTCTTAGCATCTGTGCATCTCATGGTTAGGGCAAAAGATCATTATGTTAAAAATGCTAATTTTCAGGATGAAGAAAAACTTATGGCAAATGGTTTAAAACTTACGGGGAAAACCCTTTGCTGTTGCGTTCATGGTATTCTCAAATTATACATTTTTTTTTTTTTTGGTATTACTATTTTATATTACCATTGCTTAAACATTGGACAAGTCTTTTCATTCAGTCGGCAAAGAAATCTGATATCTGTTGCTGGTACTGTTGATGCACTGCTGCTTTCATTCTCATCACTGATGTAATGGTGATCCTTCGAATGTTCCTTCAGCTTTGGAAAAAGGGGAAATAAATCAGAAGGTGCGAGATCCAATGTGTACTGCAGATGCGATAAAATCTTGTGAAATGGGAGATTCCACAATGCATCTTGTATTTGCCAGACTCAAGAATTTCCACATATTGGTCTAAATTCAGTCAAGCCACGTTCCAGAAACTATATGGACTATATCATTTTGTTCCCAGAACAGGGTTATCAATACTTTTCCTGTCAAAGCGGTAACCTGAATTTTCTGAGGACAGGCGATTCCTTATGTCTGTACTTCATTGTGTGTCGCTTGCTTTCTGCTTGATGTGTTCAGGATTTTTCACCAGTAACAATCTTGGAAGAATGTTAGGTTAGTTTTACATTCAGTTAAAGCAAGCATCGTATGACTTGCCACAAAAATATTCTTATTCCACCAAGACAACACCATTACATAGATCAAAAATAGAAATAGCAAAACTGTATGAATTAGGCTTTCAGTTAATTCCTCATCCACCCAATTCTCCAGACTTAGCCTCATGTGACTTCTGTTCTTTTTCAAAATTTGATTCGGTGGGGGAAAACTTTTATCGGATGATGATGGCATCACTGCTGTTAATTAACATTTTGCAGATGATAAAATTGGAAACTTGCTGGACTAACAAGGGTATCCCTCGAACATGTATGTCACAGATTTCCACCAAATTGAAATAGTTATTCATCTGAAGCTACTATAGATGCTTACAAAATAAGAAAGTGTGGAATTTTGTTTCTTTCAAAATAAACCGCGAACACGAAAAAATTTGAGTACACATAGCCAGTCCAGGTTTAGAAATGGTGATGATGACTGAGTCCTTCCAGGCACTAGGGAAATGGCTGCTAAGCCAGCAGTCATTCATGATCTTAGTGATGATGCAGATAACACTGGGAGGCAAATTCTTGAGAGTACTGTTGGTAATGGTGTCGATGCCACCTGCCTTTTTGCTTTTCAGGCGCTTTATGATGTCCAATATCTCTTCAGAATATCTCTTTTCTCCAGAATTTGTAACTTAAGGTCTAATGAAAGATCCTTTCGTTTCCTTTTGCTTGAAGCTGACATTGAATAAAATTCCTGACTGTAATAAAATTAGATAACTGCGTTGTAGCGATGAGAAAATTGATTTTGAAACGATGCCGATATTGCACTTGTTTAAATAAAGATTTGAGCGCCATGTGACAGGATTTCAGATCTGAATAGCTGAACCAATCAGATTTCCCGTTAGTTTGAAAGCACGTGATTCAGACTTCGCGAATCATATTTCCCATTAGTTTGAAAGCACGTGATTCAGATTTAGCGAATCAGATTTCCCGTTAGTTTGAAAGCACGTGATTCGTTAGTTTGAAAAATTCGACTAAATAACCGATATTTTTTTTATCGAATAATCGACTAAAATTAACGAAATTATTTTTATTAACTTTACACTTCGAAATCTGAAATTTTATCATTAAAATTGTTCCTAAAAGGACTATTTTTCAATAAAATTATGAAATTTTCCTTTGTATAAACCGTATTTTAATGAAAATATGTTCGTATAAAGCAGAAAATTTTACATAGTAATTGCTTTCTCGGGGACGGGCCACAAAATGTCTTCTTATTAACCGGAATTTCGTATTAACCAGTTTCGTATTAACGAGAATTGACTGTAGGTCTTTTGTGTAGAACTTGTCAATGCTCTCTGTTAATCAAGTCATCAGTTACATAAGGGTTTGTCAGTTCTCTCCTAGCTGTAGAATAACTTAACTGTAGTTTTACATCTGATATTGGAATTAAACATAAGAATATAAAATTTTTTATCAAAATATTTTCCATAATAATGCAGATGTGTGTATTTATACCATATTTTTGCATCAGAATCCAATGTGTTTTACATCCCAGAGAGGGGGGGGACGCATGGATTTACAGCAGTCTTGGTTAAAGTTTTGATGATCATTATCAATTTTCCCAACCAGATGGGGCTGCCTTAATGAAATGTACCTCTGGACTAATCATAAAGGTCCTAGAGAGAACCACCGACATTAAACAGGCGAATACAGAGGGTTGTTAAGGATCTATGATAACAAGTAACAGAGGGCCAGAAAAGATGAAAAAACCCCTTTCGCCTTCATCAAATGTCATTAATCGGGTATCCAGGTGCTTTGTTCTGCATCGTAGTTTCCATTGCAGGAGGCTGGAACGCAAAACACCGAGATCAATTCATAACCACTCCTGTTGACATGCTTTCCAAAACTCTTAGCGGTTTTCTTTCCGAGGGCCCATTTAATAAGTCAAAGCCACAAAAATTCATAAGCGATACATCTGGAGACTTGAAGGGTATGTCACTAAATGGAATGGAACGCTGGTATCTTCTTGCCTGTGTTCCAGGAACAGCCAAGTTGACATGGCGGTGTGACTTGACACCTTATCTTGTTGCAGCTATACCTTGTTTACCTCTGTACTATACAAACCGGGAATGTCACGGGTAAATAATATTAGAACATTAGTCTCACAGTACATGGCGTTAACTTTGGCCTTTGACTCAACACTGGGTAAAGTTAACTTGCCGTTGTAGCAGTATCATGCCACGATCATGAAACTTTTTGAAAGTATTTTCTTGCTTTCACAGTACCATTTTCTGAAGTCCTTAGAACCCCTTGGGCAGTAAAAAATCGCTCTGCTCTTGTTGCAGTCACTTAAATAAACATACACCTCATCTAGTGTGACCATAAATTTTCACTTTTCATCCGTCAGGTATCGTTCATGCAATTTACGGCCTTTGGTCCATCGCTCTCGAACGTGGCTCTTGTATGGCTTCTCCTCCAGTTGAAAATCACGGTTGATAATCGTGTTTACCGTGTACACAGATGTCCCTGCCTTCTGTGCAGTTCTCTTTGTGCTGGTGGGTGACATCTGGTTAAGGCTGGTTCCCATAGCTCCGATTTTAAGTGCAATCATGCGATAATCGCATCTGACTGAGTCTAGCCTATGGAAACCGATTTTCTTATCCTCCGATTTTTAGCTGCGATTCGAATGCCTGACTGAAGTCGCGTCTACAAATCGTCAGTCGCAGAAGTTTGTACCGTACAAACTTTTCTAGGTCCGATCCTGCGATTTCGATCACGTGGATCACTGTATTGGATCGATCTATTTGGAACTGTGAAGGGAACCCATCTGTGAATGCTTACGTGATGATAAAAATGTGATTTTCGTAACTCCCAAAATGTTAACAATCAATGAATGTTGAGGAAGTAATATAATTTATATAAAAGAATTGATTTTATGCATAAAAAAATTATTGAAATGAGCAAATCAATCAGACATTATTCAGAATTACAAATTTAAAATTCAATTAACTAAAAAGAGACATTGAGATACTATTGGTTATAAATTTTAGTAAATTATAGCATCAGTTGAGGTTTTTAAACGCATTATTTTACTAATCAATATTCTATTTTTTTAAGAAATAACAAAATTGATATTTTATACAAAATATTAAAATATTTATAAAATGTCTAGAAAATTTGGATTCGATCAGAAAAGAATACAAATATTTTCGAAATATATAATTAAAATGTGTAAATATTTAGTTATGTAAAAAAATTCCACATCACAAGAGTTTTTGTATTAGGATGAAAGTTAAGTTAGTTTATTGGAATTAAAAAAAACCCTTTTATTGTAAAGAGGACTTTTTAAATAACTAAATAAATATCCAGTGCAATACAACGTGAGTAAAACAATGGATCTAAAATGTGCAACTAAAATCTTTATTTAAATTGCATCAAAATGTTTTTTATCAAAAATAAATTCATAATAAATCTAAATGATATAGTAAGCTAG
>JAHWFO010049835.1:218097-291149 GCA_023313115.1 Rhysida immarginata
TTTTTTTTTTTTTTTTTGCCGTGTAAAATATTGAATTTTAAACTTGTGAACTTTTATAATTATTCATTTTGGGTGACCTTTTAAACATTATAATTCTTTTTTGTGAAATAAATGAATTTTTAATTTTATCGGCGCCAAAGCCAGCTAGTCGGGGAGCGTTGTCAGCTCTGTCCCAGCTCTCTCAATAGCCACGTGCTCACTTGCTCCAGCAAAGGGGTGGGGGTCATCGAATCGTCGCTGTGATTTCACATGCTCTTGCCTTTGTGTGTTGAGGAATGTCAAATAAATTATCACAGATGAATGTATAACTATTCCCCTCTATTATTTGATAATTTTTAAGGGGGTATACGGCTTTTTTAAAGCTGTATACAACGTAAGAAAACACGCTCGCTAACGTATCGATAAACTAGACGCCATGTTTATTCTCTCTCGACAAGAGGCTCTCGCTCCAATCCGTACATGTGCAGTGTTAGATCGTGATTGCAAATCGCGCCTATGGGAATCGGCACCCTCTGCCGATAATCGAGTACGACTCGCCTCGATGCTTATCAAATCGGGCTTCTCAATCGCAGTCGTAGTCGTATGGCCGGTAGTAGCGACCAGTCAGAGCTATGGGAACCAGCCTTTACAAAAGCCTGAAATTTCCGGACAACATCAGGAGTACGGCTAGTGGATGGTCTCGGATTTGTTTGCTTTTTACTCTCAGGAATGGCGCTGCTTCTTGTTTTGCCAATATTATTTAGTACACTTGATATCGCTTTCTTGGAAACTATGAAGCCTCGCTTCTTGCATACTTTCATTATTTTGGAATAGCTGAATTTCACACTGGAAAGGGCTGTTATGTACCCCTCCCAACATCTGTCAATTTTCGGTGTAACTCAAATGTTTTTAGCTTACTGTTTGAATACTAACTATTTTAATACCAACCTTAAAAGTACTCCACGTGATAGCTTACGTGAAAAGAACGTGATCGCCATATTTAAATATGCTAATTGGTACTATAGATCCTTAACAACCCTCTATATTCACATGCAAAATGGTAATTTCCTCTAATGCAGAGTTTATCTATACAGTCCCTTTTCTCCCATTATTCACATGTGTAACTGGATAAATTACTTAATTTCATCAATAAAATTACAAGAATAAAAGCTATTATGTGCTCAAAGATCACCTCCAAATATAACTGGCTCTAAAATTTTGCTATGCTCAAAGTATTTGTTGTCTTGTGTTTTCTCTGACGAGAACTACCCTTTTATCAGAACTAGGACTTATAACGAAGGTCCTCATTCACCACAGTGCGGATTGTGCCTGCCGGTTGTGCCTGCTTTTTGTGCTTGGCTACAGGCGACACATATCCACCTGAGGCTTCCAATTCCTTTCAAACTTTATTCACAAATGATCTAGCAACTCTCATAAATGTTGCAATTTCAGCATTGCTAAGATGTATGTGTAGTGCAACGATCATGGCATATCTTTTCATTTCTTGTGTTAGCTGATAGTCTGCCATTGATGCTCTATAAAAATGAAAATACAGACATTAGTGTACACATAATTGCAGGTGCTTAATCACATTGCTCAAATGCCTATGCACCCTGTACATAAAAACGGAATTTTTCCAGAAAATTACGGAGTGCAAGTTTTCCTTGTTTACTGGATATTGACATGAAAATACACTTTCTTATATTGCTATTAGTTGTGAAAAACATGGGTGTAAATACTCTTGTAACTGAACACTTTCAACTTCTTGTCTCACTTCCACAGAATAGTAACTTTACAAGAGCCCATTGCTTTTGCAAAGTTCAAGTGCAGTAGCCATCTTGAGAAAGAATTATGTCTGTGCTCTGCATGAAGGGGTTGGGTTATATTTTAATACAAGCACTGATACTATTACACTCTATTTATAAAGTGGAGAATAAAAGCTGAATTTAAAAAATAGTCCGTGCATTACTATTGGAGTGATCCTTGTAATAAGATGCTAAACAATGCATAGTTGTATCTGATTGATATGGTTTCAGAGTTTAGCTTTCAGAAGGCATCTAAACAGTTAAATTATTTCAATGATTATTTTTTCCCTAAATAAACTTAATTATACAGGGTGATTCGAAAGTTCCCAAACTTCAAGTTTAAAAACTCATTTGCTGCAAAATCATAAGATATCCAGGTATTGCTGCTTATGGTAGTTGTGTGTCACCTTAGGAATGCGCTACGCAATGTAAGAACGCCAAGTGACATGATGCTTGTGCAGTGGCGTTATGTCAGTCCTGTTGCTCACGTAAGAATAGAAGTTATTTTGCAGATGAATTGTACCAAGACATACAGCGCTTTCAAAGAAAATTTCCTGATGCTCCACGGAAAACTACAGAGTATGATCTTGTATACCGGTTTCAAAAAACAGGCAGTGTGTGTGACAAGCCTAAAAGTGTCCGATGGTCCGTAGTAACGACTACGTTTCAGGTGAAAATTCAAGTTTCCCTGCAGCACTTTCCACGGAATTCACTTGGGATCGTATTCAGGCTGCCAGAGGGCTTATAAACATCTAAAGCTACGGCCCTACAAAATTCGGGTAGTGCAAGAGGTTACTTCTTTGGATTCAGAAAAGTACATTGTTTACTGCAAATGGTTAAGATTTTAAGCGGAAAAATTTTACCCACAAGAATGTTACTGCATAAATTTGAACTTCATTCCCCATCAGCCACTTTTAAACTTGTCATACATACAGCTTGTCTAGCGAAACCAGTTTACAAGATCATAAACAGTTTTCCTTAGTGTAGGAAATAAGGAAACTTCCTTTGAAAGCGCTGAATCCAATGTTGGTACAGTTTTTTCATAAAATAAACTTCAAACAAAGTGATTCTTCTTTTCTTGCATGAGAACCATGACTGACATGAATCCCTGCTTGCCGCACGAGCGTCATGTCACATGGTGCTCTCACGCTGCGGATCGCATTCCTAAGGTGACACACAATACCACAAGCAACAATATTCGGATATCTTTCATGGTTTTGCAGGAAATGCGTTTCAAACTTGGAATTCGGGGACTTTCGAATCACCCTATACAGGGTGGTCCATAAGTCTGTCCCCCCCTTTTATTTTTTGAACCGAAGCAGATATGTCAATTTTGATGAATCCAATGAATAGGAAGTTGTGGGTGGCCTATCCCATGGTGCACTTTTCATCATCCCAAATATGCAAATTAGGACACATTCAAATTTATCTCAAAAACCGTAAGGGATAGAGAAAAAAACCCAATTGCAAACTTGTTCAGCATAAAAAAACAAACAAAACAAAAAAAAATCATCCAAATCGGACCAACAGTTCCCAAAAAAAGTTAATTGCAAATGCTAATTGGCACTCGCATTGCATTTGCATCTTCCTGTCCCCCCCTGTTGGGTTTTATCCACTAGCCCTTTAAATGCTGAAGCTTTTTGATGAATGGGGAAGAAACTGCCAATCAGGTCTGAAAAATGGCAGAATACAGTAGAGAAGAAATGGTTGGTATGGTTTTATATTTTGGATTTGCACATAATTACAAAGGTGCAGCCAGGGAATACCAAGTTAAATATCCCAATGCTAGAGTTCCCACTTCTAAGACAATTCGCCAAGTTGTTCAACGATTTCAGTAAACAGGAATTGTCAGTTATCAGACCCGGCAAGGTAGACCAACAACTGTCACATCAGAGGACTCCAGCACAGCCATTTTAGCTGCTGTTTATGCTAATCCTCATTGTAGTACTCGATCAGTTGCTGAAGAAGCTGGCTGCAGTCATCAATCAGTATTAAGATTACTTCATATGCGTGGATTCCACCCTTATCATGTCCACTGCCACCAAGGATTGAAGCCAACATACTAAGATTTTCGTCTTGAGTTCTGCAATTGGCTGCTAAATCACATCGACGATGACCCAGGCTTTCTCAATTGGGTCTTGTGGTCAGACGAAGCCAGCTTCTCTCGAGATGGTCTGGTTAATAAACACAATCTCCATTATTGGTTAACAGAAAACCCTAGATGGTTACGAGAAGCTGTGCACCAGATGAATTGGAGAGTGAATGTCTGGTGTGGAATCATCAATGGTGGATTGGTTGGTCCATTGTTCTACGAAGGGACGTTGACAGCTGCACGATACAGAGACATGATAATAAATGTTGTAGTGGCAGAATTTGCAGATGAGCTTCCTTTAGCATCACTTCGAAGGGTATGGTATCAACATGATGGGGCTCCAGCCCATTCAGCGGCAGCTACTTGTGATCATCTCGATGTAATGTTTCCAGGTCAGTGGATCGGCCGGGGTGGCCCAATTCATTGGCCTGCACGCTCACCAGATCTTTCCCCTGATGACTTCTTTTTGTGGGGTTACCTTAAGGACAATGTTTATGCCACTCAGCCAACTTCTATGCTGGATTTGCAACAGAGAATTCAGACTGCCTGCCAATCAATTACATCTGATATGGTAACAAGAGTGATGGCATCTTTGAAACTACGTGCTCAGTTGTGCATTGGTGCTGAAGGGCATCATGTGGAACATACCCTTTAGAGTGTTACCAACATGATTCGCTTTGGTTTGGCCCATTTGGCTTTTTTTTAATTTGAGATGGTTATTTACTTTTTTTAACTTTTTTTGGGAACCGTTGGTCCGATTTTTTTTTATGTGATTTTTCTTTTTAATAATTTGCCACTTGATATTAGAAGTTACCTTGGCACTAAAACTTTTTTTAAATGTTTAAAATTTTTTTGATTTTTTTTTTTTTAGATTTAGATTTTTTATTTTTAATTTGTGTTTGTTTGGGGTATGCATGAAAAAAAGCCTTTGGCTTACTGCATCCCTATTTTATTTACCATTGTTTTTTGTTCTTTTTTGCTTTTGAGAAAATCTATTTTGATTTTCTTTTTCATGTAATTTTGTCTGTGATTTGATTTTTGGTAAATTGAATTGAATTGATTTGGATGATTTTTTTTTTTTTTTTTTTTTTTTTTTTTTTATGCTGAAAAAGTTTGCAATTGGGTTTTTTTCTCTATCCCTTACGGTTTTTGAGATAAATTTTGAATGTGTCCTAATTTGCATATTTGGGATGATGAAAAGTGCACCATGGGATAGGCCACCCGCAACTTCCTATTCATTGGATTCATCAAAATTGACATATCTGCTTCGGTTCAAAAAATAAAAGGGGGGGGGGGACAGACTTATGGACCACCCTGTATAACATACTGAATAACTGAATTAGTAAATTGAAAAAGTGACACCAGCAGCGAAAGTCTGTGGTTTCCTGGCGATGTCAAGAGATTGTTTTGTTAGAGTAAGAAAAGGTCTGAATAATTAAAGAATTTTTACAATAAAAAAAAACAAAAAACATTCACCATGGGAAAAGTTCAGGTGAAGTCCAGGAAACTTGAACCTTGAAATCAGGTTTATGAGACCACCCTATTCAGTAAATCAGTAAATTAATGTTTTATAAAATCAAATGGACACATCAGTTTTAAAATATTTCCAGTACAAAGAAAATTTTGCACACAATAACTTTCCAATAAAGAGACTGATGGTATCTGACTACTTCATCACTCTTTCAATAGTAACCATTTGAGCCTTCGAAATGGCTACAACAATTGAAACCATTTGTAGCATGATGTAATTTGGTTTTTCTCAAAAGTCTGCTTTATCTTTACAGATGAAAAATTATTTAATTCATAAACATAGAGGATTAACACAGACAAACAAAAATGGCTTTGATGACATCTGGTTTTAGGAAAGCTTGTTGTGCTAACATGATTTTGTTTGATGTATTGTACTTTTGAACATTGGCTCTGCATCAAATTTCTGTTGCCAGAGACTAGATTACATGTTCATCAGGTATTTCATACCAAGTCTCCTTAATAATGTTCCAGAATATTTCTTTAATTTTCCGTTGTTGTCTCGTTAAGGCCTTACATCAGTCTTTTATAGGATCCAGAGTCAGGGTATTTTATAGGAAGTGAAAATATTTTATAGTTCTGATTTCATGTTGTTTCTGGCTCCAAAAGTAGTAGATCATCAAAGATTTTGCTGTGTGACTGGATGCTTTATCCGTGTGAATGTAAGCCCATCCTTGAGATGTCTTTATTGAAAATAGAATTCATAACAATCTTCTGAAGTATATGACTTACAGGAGTTGGACAAAATAATATGAACACTTTTGATATTGGGTGTTTTGTCGAATATTTAGAAAAATACTTGACGAATTATCCTGAAAATTCAGGGGTGTAAAGAGCATGTTACAGTTCATATATTTCAGGAAGGTTTTATCCGGAAGGCAAATAAGAGGACCAACAACAAATATAATAAAAAAAATAATATATGGGATCACCCTGTAAAAGATAATGTTTGAAATGCGTTGTAGCTGTAGCATATGATCGTAAGGGTTCTTTTACTTATCTGTATTCATTTGTATGAGGATAGCACACATTCATGGAGGTATAAAGGTTTCTTTAAAAGAAATCGAAATTTATTTTGTAAGTTTTTTGTTTATTCCATCCTGGGTTTTGAGCTTAATGCAGTGCCATTTAGAGGTATCTTGACAAATTACAGCAGAGACAACACCCTGCAATCAGAATATAAAAATATTAAATATTTGGTGGAATATGAGCATTTTTACTAAATATTTTTTACGAATATGACAATATGACGAATGTATTGTTGATAAATCTCAATTGTAATTATGTAGCAGACAAGCCGATATGCAAGGAGTTGCTTTTTGGGGTGTGGATTGTTACTTTTTACAAAGGAGGGGAAGAAAATGCATGAAAATTGTATTTAATTTTTTGTATGCAATAGAGCTATTATTTTTTATTCTGAATTATTAAAGATTTTCATTTTTATCTTATTGGTGCCATTAATTATTGCTATGTATTTGAATTGTATAATATGCCAATTTAAAAATGGTAAAGTTATTCTTTTAATTTCTAATAAGGAGTTTTTATTTCAGTTATCACTTTATAATATTCTCTGCTTCTTTTAATGTTTTTTTTTTTTTTTTCATTGTTTGCTTTATTTTCATGTTTGTACTTCTATCTTCTGTGCAATTATGTTGGATAGCTGTGTAAAAGACGTTGAAGAAAATAAGCAACAATAACTCATTGGTTTGCAAAAGTGAAATGGAAAGGATCAGCTGCATTTATATCCAAGTCATCTCAGTATTTGTTTGAATACATTCAAATGTTATATACATGGATAAATTTGTGGTCAAAGTTATAAATGTAAAAATTCTTTTTTTTTTTTTTTTTTTTTTTTTTATTAGATATATCTAAATGTTGATTAAAACTTAATATTGTATTTTCTCAGAGAGATTTTGTTAATTTTTATATTTTATTTATACTATATATCTAAATATATTTTTATACTATATGGCCTATATTAAAGTGAATTGAGAAGTTTTCATGTAAATAGATAATCCCTTTGTATTTGCAAATATATGTATAATCTCAAAACTGTATTGGCATTTACATGTATTAAGATTGACAGATATTATAGATGTAATGTTAAAATTCTTTCCATAAGCTTTTTAACTGGCATATATATTTAAATATTTTGCTTTTTTCGTCATTACCTAAATGTCTAATCAAATTGTAATTTAAATCATGTTTATAATTAACTTAATGAAAGATGACACAAGAGCAGTTATGAGGTTTTTAAGTAATAAATATAACAAAGATATAAAAAATGCGTGCTCTGTTAAAAATTAAATATTTTATTCAACTAAATATCTTTATACATTTATAGGAGCAGAAGCATTGATTTGAGTTATAGAATTGCACTCTGAAAAATTAAGTTTATGAGTAATCATATTTAATATATATGTTTTATATTTTATATATCTTGGTAAGCATTCTTGTTTATTTTAAGAAAATTTTGTATTTATTGCCTTTAAAATTTCAGTGTCATCATATAGGATACTGAAAAGTCTTTTGAGACAGCATATTTCTTCAAGAATAAGTAAATTATTCAATATAATAAATAAGTATTTATTTATGGCTATTTTATTTATTTTCATTAGAACTATACAAAACAAACCATTTTAACATGTACTATATTTTCCAGGGTGTAAATTATGCTTTTTTTTCATAAATTTTGGCTCCTGCGACTAATACAGTGAATGCGATGTTTATATGAAATTTACAAGAAAATTCCAATGTTTTATCTCGATATCTAATCCGTTTTATCTCGAAACAGATTACTTAGTAGCCAATGCCTGTAAAAATGCAGAATAGGTCCCCTTAACCTCCTTAAATGATATCCTTAAGACTGGTTGCATTCATGTTCTACATTTATTAATGATTACCTTGTGAGTAATTTGCCTTACATTTTGAACTTTTTAATTACAGATTTCATGTGTAAAAATAGTCTCCAAAGTACCGTGCTGGTGATCGCAAATGGGTGACCATTTTGAGTCACTACTAAGAAATCCCGAAATGTTGCTGCTAAAATAAAGCAGAGAGTTGGTAGATGGGATTGTTATTAGGTAAAATGCGTGGATCAGTAGAATAGAATCCACATCTTATGGCTTTGATGCAATGAGTGATGAAGACATTGATAAGCTTGTTTACTGATAACACAGGTTAACAAAAAATAACTTTTTAAAGACATTTTTAATGTCAAGAGCTGATTCTTATTCTTTTTTTTGTGCTGAATCCTTATCTGACCTCAGTTTTTTTTTTCTTTCTATCACCCACAGATTTCTTGTTTTTCAATGATACCTTTTAAATGATTCAGACTTTAGGACCTGATAAATTTCCTTGTGGCCCAAAAATATGGATTGCATATTTAACATTATAGCTGTTCTTTCCATGCCCATAACTTTAACATCGTAGTCTCTATGTGTATAATGTGGAAGCATAAGGTGATAGAAAAAATAAAAAAGCAGATTTGTATTCAGCACACTAAAAACCACAAAAATAAGGCAGATTTCATTCAAAATGGTTTTTCGTCGTTGGTATGTGTAAGGTCACCTTGAAAACAAGTAGACAAAACAAATGTCATTTGAAAGTACAGTATTGAAATAGAAGCTATTCACTCTAAAACAGATAAATGAGCTGAAATCGGATCAAACACGGATAACAAAAGCCGCGATTTCATCTGTCCAGAGAAGCGTTCCCTAATTTTCTCGGCTGATATCGATCAGTTCCATCACGCTCATGCGCTGAATTTATTATTCTGACATATTTGCTTGATAAGTAAATAGTTTATCATATCGAAATTATACAGGGTGTAAATTATCTCCTTCAAAAAAACTACACTATGACGTAGACGAAATTCAGGCGAATAAAGTGATATAAGACACTTGGGGTCGCAAATCGCAAGCAACTCCATAAATTGAACCTCAAAGTAAGCTGAATGGCGTGGCGCTGCATAGCACGAGCCAAATTTGGGCGACTGTGTTCGCGCGGCGCGGCCCGGCCCGGCACAGCCTGGCTGGTTCTCTCGCTCCCCACTACCTCATCCCGAAGAGGTCTACCTTCCACACCGTGACGTACTCTGCTCTGGCACCGGAGTCGATAGCACGAGCAGTACCAACCTTGTTTAATAGCCCTGAGGTTTTCTGTAAAAATAATTTTAAAAAATCAAAAAAAATAAAACACACATAATAAAAAGACGGTACGCCAAAAGCTAATTGAACTACCAGTATTTGTTCATTTCCTGGATACTTTTTAATGAAAAACATGATAAATGCTATCGGTATTAAACAAGGTTGGTACTGCTTGTGCTACTGACTCCAGCGCGAGAGCAGAGTATGTCACGTTGGAGTGAAAGGCGGACCTCTTCGGGATGAGGTAGTGGGGGAAGCAGCCAGGCCGTGCCGTGCGAACACAGTCGCGAGCCATGCCATTCAGCTTACTTTGAGGCTCAATTTACAGCGTTGCTTGCAATTTGCGACCCCAAGTGTCTTATATCACTTTAATCGCCTGAATTTCGTCTACATCGTAGTGTAGTTTTTTTGAAGGTGATAATTTACACCCTGTATTTTAAGAAATTCATGCAAGAAACACATCACGAATGTCCCGTGCTGGTGAACAGCAGCTAATGAGCGGTCGTATTAGTGTTGGCATGGCTGGCCGTCCTTTATTGTCGTCACGGGACTAAAGATTTTTCCCTGCGTGAATGTCTGCCAAGAAAACTAGGAAACACTACTCTGATCGGATCGAACGCAGCGTGATCTAATGCGGTCGCAAAATCATGGCTCCTGACGACTGCGTTCATCCAGGTCCGTACTATATTTCTGCTTTTCATAAAATTTGCTTAAAAAATATTTGAAATCTGGGATAAAATTTATCCTTGCCCTGTTTTTGTAATATCATTACTTTTGGAAATAATTTTCATATGTATATATATTTGGTGTGATATCTTGATTATTGTTAACAAACATCACTTTCCCATCAAGATACATGTATTTGATGTGCACTTTATATGATTTTGAATTTTCGTTTGATCTTTCCAAATCGCCTCTTGCAAATTCGATCGAAGCACCACCTATGGTGCTCGGCATGAAAGAAAAAGGAAACTGGCGCATGTGTAAATGAATAAAACTTGTTCAGCCAATCAGAAACGGGCTGGAAACGAGGTATTACTTAAACCTGGCATCGGTAATAAGTAATGCCTTGATTCCTGTTCGTTTCCGATTGGTTGAACGAGTTTTATTCATTTACACCTGCGCCAGTTTCCCTTTTCTTTCGTGCCAGGCACTATAGTTGGGAATGTCAGTAAACTATCTGTGCCCATAATATATGAGCGCTTTCAAATTTATCTCAATTTGAACGACTTTATTTTATGTATAAATTTGCTGAATTGACTCAAACATACCTGGTGTGATATACTACATAGTAGGTTGTTCAAAGAAGGAACAAAATATTAATTTCCATCTGAAAACAGGTTTCGTCAGCAAAGAAAGCTGTGGACAAAGCGATTGAAAGGAAGTATTTTAGGTTTTGTAAAATTAAACTTAACGCACTGAAAACCGTATTTAATAAAAACATCCATTTTCTTTTCATTCAACTCCCAATCCCATCGCCGCAAATAGCTTGAGAACCTTCACGCATGGTGGCATGCATGCAGCTTGCAAGAGGTGAATATCAAGCTTAAGCCCATCGCACACTGCTTGTTTTTTCTTGCTCGATCACCTGCATGCATGCAGGCTCGGCTGCTGGAAGTCATGTTGGCTTCTCTTCACATGGGGTTTGGCTACTGTGCAGGTTGAAGGCTTGCCCTCAAGTGAGACGCTGCTGAAGAAAACATTGACGCTGTACGCGAAATTGTTTGTGGAAGATGACTTGCTATTATTGCTGTATTCTTCCACACCGGTTTTAAAGATTCTTTTTGTATCTTATACTCACATTTGTCCTCTATGTAATGCACTATTCACTTTTCGACATAGTCCCCATTCCTTTCCAAGCATTGCGCCAACGCATGACTAGTTGAGTGAACCCGTCGGAGAGGAATTCCGGAGTTGTTGTCGACACCAGGATTGAATGGCAGCGTTTACCTCGCCGTCAGAACCAACTCGTGTCCCTTAAGGGGCTCTTTCTTCTTTGGGAAGTGGTGAAATTCGCAATGTGCAAAGTCTTTCATTTTTGAATTGCAATTTTTCATCTTTGAATTGTAGGCGCTGCAACGCCTCTGGTGTGTGGTGACTCGTGTGCGGGCGGACGTTATCGTACTCCAGAAGAGGGCCCACAGCTGCCATTCAATCCTGGTGGAGCAGGCACATAATCACCAAAACTTCCATTTCTCACCTGCGGTCCAATGCTTGAGTTGGCGGTATCTGTGGAGCGGTACGCGCTTGTTTTAATCTGTGAGGAGCTGGACTTTTTGGACCTTGTAGGGCTTGAGTTTGTGTTCCTCTGTTGCCAGTTTCCACACCGATTCGCGGTTGTTTCCGGTCTCACGAGACCCTCGGATTTGTCTCATTGAGACCCTCGGATTTCGCTGGACTCGCTTTTTGATGATTTTGCGGTTCCTGGACGTGTTGGTGGTACGCTTTCTTCCTCTTCCTGGACGGTCGCCTTCATGGCTAAGCTCTTTGAACCGTTTGACTGCTTTGGAGACGACGTCACTGCCAACATTGAGCAAACGAACAATTTCACATTGACGCTTTCCTTGACGAAACAATTCCAAAATTGCAATGACATTTCAAAACACACATCGATTAACTAATAAGTTGAAACACGGACGACTTGCCCAAGAACATGCAGTGATTGCAATGAATTAAAAAATTTTTGGTGGCGTTTTAATATATTCGCTCCTGGACGCATCCATTTCTGTTGCCATAATTTATTGTCGCCCTGTAATTCGTGAGTAGAAGAGCTCTAGTTTTGGGGAGAATGGAATGTGGAGTTTGGTGATTTCATTCACTTCAATTTGATTTGAGTGCTGTTTTAATATTAAACCACAACCAAGGGTTTTAATACCCACCCCATCAGTTTTTTTTTTAACTTTTGAAAATTAATTTATTTTGTTAATTTCGATATTTGATATTATTTCTTATTTAATAATTACGTATTTTGGGGTCATTTGTTTGTGCTGTGCTGATGCTTTGATGTGGGAGGCTGAGTTGAAGACAAAGAGAGAGAGGGGAGATGCTGTGTTGGGGCGCCATGCAGTGAAGCCCACAGACAAGTTTTACCACTTTGTGACGTTTCATGCTCATTCACATTTTTGCCCCTTATTACTTACCTTCACTACTGCTTCTAGGCAACACCACCTAAAGATAAGGCCTGAACACTTTGTCATCAAACTTAGACAATGTAACTTTCATTGTGTGCAACAAATGAAATACACTGAATGGTTTTTCGTGTGTTGTAAACAATGAAAGTTGCTTTTTCTGTCTTAAGTTTGATGACGCAGTGCCAACACCTTCTAGGGTGCGTTCACTTATTCACTATGAGTCACTCTGAGTGACTCCCGTGACTCTTGAGGTCATTCGGATTCCGTTTCTGTATTCGCTCGGGAGTTAACTCCGTTGACCTCCAACATCAGGGCACGTTCTGAGTCATTCGGAGTTTGTTTCTTTATTCACTTGGGAGTGCGACTCTGGTTAACTCCCTTAACTCCTGCTTTAAGTTGGAGTTATCGGAGTCAAAATATTTAATGAGAAAGACGACGCAACAATTAAGAGTGCCAACCACAGAATAAGAAGCACAGAAGTGACACTCAGGGGATTCCATGGTAGCATAGTCTTTTAATCCCCTGGTCTGTGCACAGGCAACACCTCCTAAAATATAGGCATAGCGAGGCTTCCGAGATTATACAGGCTGAACCATATGAAAAAAATGGCGACAATAAAGATGGCAAAAAGGCAAAACTACCTGGGTAACCATTGCCATCTGTTGTCATAAAACCGAAATAGCTGCCATCTTCTAAAAAATCAGAAACATATAAACTTGAATTCTAAAAATTATCTTATATCAACGAAATAAACATGTTTAATTCTCCTTCAAGCAAGATTTTCATGGGTTCAATCAAGGCTTCGTGCTTATATTACTTGAAAAAATCTGGGAGGTAATGCCTAGTTCAGTTTTATGACCCCAGATGGCAATGGTTACCCAGGTAATTTTGTATTTTTATTGTCGCCATATTTGTCGCAAGTTGAACAATGGTTTTTTCATGATATGGGTTAGTCTGTATAATCTCGGAAGCCTCGGGCATAGTGACATTTACAGAAAGAAAGCCAAACAACTGAATCGTCATACATTGTTACATCATCATAAGTCGACCAAATTTCGAGTTTATTATTGGTGGATATATGATTAACAATGGTCGAACTATGATGTAACAATATATGACGATTCAGTTGTTTGGCTTTCTTTGTAGGTGTTGGCACAGGCATTGAATTCCATTGTTTTAGTCCAACAATTGGATTGCTGTATTTACTGAAGAGTAAAGCACTGTATAGAGAAAGTATGGACAATCCATTGTTGTAGGCAACCATTTTGTATCTTATTTCAAATGATGATTGCTTCTTGTTTTGTAGCAAATTCATATTTCACAGGCAAGTTTCTTTCTAACTTTTGTCAAAAAGGAAGTATTCAATCTGAAGTTTGAATTTACTGCAGAATACTTTCAAAACAAGGTGCAATCATCATATGAAAAAGGAACCAAAATGGATTCCTGCAACAATGATTGTCCATACTTTCTTTATACAGTGCTTTACTGAAGAGTCGTTTTTTGCCCCCTCTCTTGAATGAATTTGGCTACAGCTAAAACATAACAATGCATTTTAACGATCGCACAACGTAACAAAACTGTCAGCTACTATGAAGTGTTCAGCAACAAAACGTAACATTACCTGACAGTTTTGTTACATTGTGCGATCGTTAAAATGCATTGTAATGTTTGAGCTGTAGCCAAATTTCATTCAAGAGAGGGGGCAAATAACGACGCTTCAGTAAATACAGCAATCCAATTGTTGGACTAAAACAATGGAATTCAATGCCTGTGCACAGACCAGGGGATTAAAAGACTATGATGGTAGTGATTTTCTATAGTGCTGTGATGTGGCTGAGCAGACGATCTTTCACAATGCCAATGGAAAACATGCAGCGTTAAAAATATTTCGAGAATTCAAAGTGAATAATAATAAAAAATATAATATTAAGCAGCGGTTTTTAATAAAAGGTATTATTTTTAAGCAAGGTTATGTATTTTTATTAAAAAAAAGTCATTAAAAGTTACTAATACAGTATGTTTCAGTGTTCATTGATCGTAAAATTTCTTATTGTGATTTTACTGACTGAGGGAAAATTTTTAAGCTAACTCATCAGTAATATATATACTTTTTTAGAGACTTTACATTACATCATAGTGAATAAAAGTTGACTAGATTCGCTTTTATTCCCAGTTTTATCAAAGTAACAAGAAGATGAAAAGTAACAATTTGTATACAAATTTTGAACATAAGTGTTATTTTTCCCATTCTTGCCACTTTGATAAAGCTAGCAATAAAAGCGAAATTAGTCAGCTTTCACACTCTATTACCATATTTATTGCAAAGCTTTGTATTATAATTCGTTCGAAGTTACAATGCAAAGACCAAAAGATATTTTGATGTTATTTATCTATATATATAAAAATGTATGTATGTATATTTATATGTTTATTTGTATGTCCCTTATACAAATCTTCAGTTTTATTCCGATCTTGATGAAATTGGGCACATTTGATCTTCAAAGCAAAAGGAAGAGCACTGATTACATGAGATTTCGAAAAAACAATAATCTTTTATATAAAATTCATTCTACGTTTGTTGTTTGATTGTTTGCCCACTGACGGAATTTGCCATTGGATGGCGCTTAACTCGCACGTTCTTAGCAAGGTCTTTTATAGACCTTGGTTCTTAGGATCCTAAATCCTTCCCTTTCCTCCGAAGATTTCGGCCATTACGCCATCGTGCATTCGGTTGCTTTATGTTTTAATCCTCTTTTCTGCTAAATTGGTTTGAAGTGTTGAGATCCTGTTTTTATTCTTTATATTCGGAAAATTCAGCATATGTCTGAAGAGGTTCTTAAAACTTTTGAACTCAGATTCGCACCATATGTGCGTTAGGTTCAGACAAGGCCTTTACTTTCATTTTCAGTTTCAATGAAAAACCTCTCCCCGCAGGCAACGAGATTGGTGGAAAAAACGACGCCATCTTTTGAAGCTAATTGACAGTTGAGGAAAAGAACTTGAAATTTGAGAAAAAGAAAAAATACATTCGGAATATTACAATCATTTTATTCATGGTGCTGCATGCAGGAAATAAATTTAGTCTAAACTTAGCTTACATTATGATATGTTGAAAAGCATAAATTGGTTTTGCTCTGTGAGTCTGTTTGACTGCCCGTCTGTATGTCCGACGAAACCTCGAGAATGCTTCTACACTTTCAAATTTTGCTTATGGTATTCGTATGAGTTCCTACCTGAGCTCACCTGTTAAGCTTGGCATTGAATTCCGACTAACAGTTACGAGAATATTGAGACCAAACCCTCCTCCTTAAAAATTTTTAATTGGCAATAACAGACATGAAAAAGATCACACTTTCGGAAATGACGAGCCCAAGACGAAAAACACGTACTTTTCGAATTTAAAAGAGAAAAGGCTTGGAGTACGTGTCCATCATGAAGCTTAGACGAGGCACGCACACATTTCTTATTGCAGTGCTGTTAGTACTAAACTAAAATGTGGAAAATGCTAGGGCGATTGAAACAAATGGTTAAATAATGTTAAATTGGAAAATAGGCAACAGCTAAAAAAGGCTAGGCCAATTGAAAAATATGGCTAAAAACTGTCAGCCCTATTGTTAAAAAGGGCTAAAAAATGTTAGGCCTATAGTAAAGGCCATAAATGCTAGACCAATAGGAAACTTGACACTATAATTATTATGATTTTAGCGCCACCTAGTATTGACATTTAAAATTATTATATTGTAAAATGGCGGATTCCTAACCAGAAAGGTTGTAACAATTTCGGATACACTGGAGCATGTGTCACATGACCTCCGCCTGAAACTCCTTACTGTGTGTGACACCTAGCGACGTTAATCCGTATCACCATTTCTCAGTTTATTGAATTCTAAAGTGGGGATTTGAGGTAGTTTGATAATTAATATTATTATTATTAGATTTAATAGGTAATTTAACTTATTAATAAGTATATGGCTAATTCCTAGTTTATGTAGGCCTATAATTCCAAGTATATATACTTATACTCCTCTAGTTATGTTTATTAATTAAAATCACTATTTTTTTAATTTATGATGTACATATTGGTTCAAACTTACTTTATGAACGTCTAAATTTCAATCAAAAGTGAACTTTGTTGCAAAACATTGTGAAAATGTTTTCAATTGTTTTATTAAAAAATATTATTGCTTAAAAACATCCATCAACTACTACGTTTTCATTCGGTTTTTTCGTTTCGGTCATCACAAATTTTTCTCCGCATTATTCCGCATTTATTTTTTAATTTCTAAATACTGTAATTCCATCTTTCCAAACTCAAGACTATGAATATTATAGGTATTATTTCATTGTGTTATTCTCACGGATTCGGCATATTTACGATAGTGTCGAAGTTTTTGTTAAACTATCATATGAAATCAACATAACATTTCAGTATAATATATAATAACGATCAATTTATCATTCAATACTACATTTTACTAATGATTTTTGAGTTTATATTTGTAAAACCTATGTACTCATAGCCTCACATCCTTTACTTTACTACAGTATTAAATTTATATATCTAGAAATTTCTAGGTATATCTAAGTATTCTAGAAATTCTAAGTATATCTACGTGATTTCTAAGTATATCTAGAAATTCATTGAAGGTTTTACACTGCATCTTTTGCACTTTGTGTTTGGTTGGTCGTTTTTCCTCTCACAAGTCTCTTCTGTTTTAGTTTCGATTAAGGTGACTGATCGAAACCAGCCATTTCATTTCTGATTGGCGCTGAAGCGGAGGTCACGTGACACATGCTCCAGTGTATCCGAAATTGTTACAACCCAATAGGAAATGCTGTAAAACAGTCACTAAAAAGGACGTGTGGCGGCATCTATTGCTGCATCCTAGGATGTAATTCGAATAGTTATTCGATACCAAAGATATCTATGTTTAATTTGCCAAGTATAAAAAAGAATTCTGAATGGCGAAATAAATGGATTAAAATAATTAGGCAGATAAAGTATACACTCTTTTTAATACTTATACAAATGCATTCATTTATATGTTTTATGCATATTTACATTTTCAATAGTAAGAATAAAATATGGAATCCAAGTAAATACAGCAAGATATGTGAAAAACATTTTTACTGTGGCCATCCAATAAACCATCCAAATAGTGCTGATTACATGCCATCTTTATTCCACCAATCTAAAAATATTTCCAATCAAGCATATGAAAATAAACATCAAGGATTTCATAGGTAAATAAATTTATTTACAATATAAAAGTACAAATTTTACACACTAGATGGCGCAAAATGTAATGCGACTGCAGCGCCCCTGCCAGGTATCTTAATTCCTATTGAAAAATATGGCTAACAAATGTTAGGCCTATTGTAAAAAAGGGCTAATAAATGGAAGGCATAAAGGATAAAAGGGCTGATTAACGCTAGACCGAATTTTAAAAAATGGCTAAAAATATTAGGCCTATTGTTAAATAGGGCTGAAAACTGTTAGGCCTATTGTTAAAAAGGGCTGAAAATGTTAGGGCTATTGTTAAATAAACGCTGGCTGAAAAAAGTTAAGCCTACAGTAGCAAAGGGCTAATGAATGTTAGGCCTAAAATGAAATATGGGTAACAAATATAAGGCCTGTTGAAAAAAATGTCTAATGAATGCTCGGACTTTTGGAAAAAATGGCCAAAAAACGAACCTTTTTTCATGTGTTCATTTTCACTGAATGTTCACATTCAGAAATTGCCTAATTTCATCAAAAAGGAGCCCGAGCAACGCTGGGTAAAACAACTAGTCTTTTAAAAAGTGTGAGTATGTAGTGAAAATTAAAGAGTTGCCTTCGTTCATTCACAATCGTTTGTGCTGTGTTTTTTTCTAATTTGCGGAGTGATGTTTGAGAATGTTTTATATCAAAAATTCGCACTAAGATTAGCCTCGGATATTGTTTTCTTTGATGAATGAAGTTTTTCGTCATGTAAAAAATGGGTCCCAAATCAAAAGGGCATTTTTGTGTAGCCACAGACAACGAAGACACTGCTAAATGACATGCACCATCAAACGAATTCCTCATCCTTATTCAAAGTTGCGAAGATTTTTTTTATGAGCACGTTCGACAAAATAATATGCAAAAAGGGCGTTAAAGCTGAACTGATTAGGCTTTTCACTGAACAGAAAATCTCTTTCCCTAGCAGCTGCACAGATACAAGAGTTAAGTATTATATCGTTGACTTGTTTTTCAGGACGAGAGTATATCATTTACTGAAAAGAAAATCTGATCTTACTTATCTCTGAGGGGAAAAAAAAAAAAGAGTAGGAAAAAATTTCAAAGTGACCCATATCTATATGTACAGGTTCATATTTGAATATTCAATAATTAAAATTCATCCCAACTAAAAAAAAAAACATTTATTGAAAATTAAACAAAATTCTATTACCCTCAATTAAATAGAACACCTAAAATTAATTTAAGTACAATTCCATCCCATTTCTAACAATTTACAATTTAAATTCATTAATAAATTTTATTTTAGAGTTAATTAAAAATTAATTAAAAGCAGCTTTTGACTTTATTTTAAGTTTTGCTTCTTACATTAAAAATGAATTTAAATTGTAAATTGTTGGAATTGGGGTGGAATTGTATTTAAAATAACTTTAGGAATCTCCCATGTTAATTCAGGTTAATATAATTTCGGTTAACTTTCAATAAAATCTTTTTTAATTTGTTTTTTTTTTTAATTTTTAAATTCAAGTTGAGGTGAATTTATATTATTCAATTTAACATAACACATCTTATCCTACAGTGATTGTAAGCGAAATTTTGTGAACCTGCATGCTTATGTAAATTCATTTTTTTATATATATATTTTCCATTAAAAAAAGCTCTTCTGCAATATTAAGTGATATGCTTTTAGAACATTTGTGTGCTTTACTTAATTAAAAAAAATTAAAAATCGACACGAAATAAAAATAAATTCCACGAATTGCACCCGCTGGAATTCGCAATTTGACTGTCTGAGTAGGGTGTATGAGATTCGAGCTAAAATATCTACAGCAATGGAAAAACTTCAACTACCAAAGTTTCACCCAGAAGAATTAGAGTTTTTAGGTGAATGGTTATAAGTTGTATTGCCATTTGCAAATGCCTTGGACAAACTACAAGGGGAAATGAGCTCTGCAGCATATTTTGGTGCAATATTACCATCAATTATTACCATTAATAAAAGGCTAGACTCCATTATCCCTAAGCAAACAGCTGAACTTATTACAGCGCTTAAGGAAGGATTAAAGAAAAGATTTCCTGAGATTCATGACTTTAAAACAGCCTACAACACCAATAAAACTTATATTATTGCTGCTGTGGCTCATCCGTACTTCAAGTTAAGGTGGTTGCAAAATGAAGAAGACAGACTACTAGCCCAGACAATTTTTCTTGATGATTTAGAGAGAATCAATACTTCAGAGGATTTGATATCCCCTCTAGATACCTCTGTGGTTAATAAAAAAGACTGTTTTTTTGAATTTGACACAGAAAGCAATAGAATTCAACCAGACAGTGCTAGGCTTGAAGGCTTACGGTATCTTGAAGAGAATAGTCATTCACTAGATCAATTAAAAAACTTCAAGAGAGTATTGAATCTATTTTTGAAATATAATACTTCTCTTCCAAGTAGTGCACCTGTGGAGAGACTATTTAGTGAAGCTGGGCAAATTCTTTTACAGAGGAGAAATAGAATTGGAGATAATAATTTTGAAACACTTTTATTACTTAAAAAAAATAAAAAATTTCAAAAAATTGTAAATTTTAATAAGTTTATTAAAAGTAGAAAAAAATAAACTCGTAGGTTAGATATGAACCAGATGTGTCAATTTTAGTACTTATCCTTATAAGTAATAAGTAAAATCGAACCACTTATACTTGTATTTGTAAGTATCAAATAAAATAGTTACTTATATTTTAAGTAACTTTTTATAAAGATACTTTGGACTTATACTTAAGTATTCTTATGCAGTATTTACCACAACACTGTATATAACATGTCATATGTTGCCGTAGTTCTAAAGAACAACTGCCACCCCCGAAACTTCGATTCCAGTGGGCCAATCAAAGCCAAACTAAACAGTGAAGATGCACATCCCCATAGCAAGTTACATTTCGAATTCCAACCTTCTACCCAAAAATGTGGAAATTATTAAGGGGACGGACAGACGGACATTGTGAAACCAATAAGTAGCCCCATTCTTCCGCTACTTAGTAATGATGTAAAATAAATAATTCCGAGAGCAGAATGTATATTTCCTTTAGAATCCAAAGGAATAATTATATTATGAAAAATAGGAGAGAAAATATTTTTTCTCTTTTTATCAGTAATTTGAACAGCTGAGGTATTGCGTAGGATAAAACCCTCACAGACCATTTATGAGTTATTCAATAATTATTTTCTCGTATTTCTATATATAATAATACAACCTGTGACAATAAAGTTCGGTGAATGACGTCAAATTGAGTGCACCATTGTCGTATCCTGCCCCAGACAGGTCGAGACATGTTTAAATAAATTTGAGAGAATCAGCACTGCGAGTGTGTTTATTGTGTTTAAACAGGACATTGAAGAGAGAAGGCGTAGTACGCGCGGTCGAAACCCAAAATGGATCAGCAAACGAAAGAGACTCATGAAATGATGACAACAGTTTACAAAGAAAGTGCTATTACTTTGAAGTGTGTTTATGAGTGGTTTAAACGGTTTCGAGGAGGCCGGAAACCGTAGAAGACGCCCCCCGAAGTTGCCAGACATCCAACATAATGTTACGACCCAACTGAAGGCTATTCCTAAAAACGACTATGCCAGGAGTTTCCAGGACTTGTACAGGCGTTCCCAGAAGTGCATTACCATCGACGGGGATTACTTTGAAGGATAGTAACTGCTGTTTCATGTAAGTGAGCAATCCACTCTCAATATGCCATCATTCACCGAACTTTATTGTCACAGGTTATATTATATAAGATAATAAATGGATTAAATTTCACAGAGATTTATTATTTTCATTTTATATTCATTTCCTGCATACAACACCATGATAAATATGATTGTAATATACCGAATGTTTATACTTCTTATTATGACTTCACATCATAGTATTTCAAATTTTTACCTCAACAGCGATGGCGGACATCGCTTCAATTCGCTTCCAATATGGCGTCGTTATTTCCACTCTAATTATATTAATCTCGTTGGGCGCCACAGGCAAATGAGAATCTGCTCACTACAACGATATAAAATCAGTAGATCGCTTATGTGGCCGCCATCTTTGGGCAATTTGAAGTGGCGAAAAGTGGAAACTAATCTCTATTGTTAGCAACGATATGAAATAAGTAGATCGCTCGTGAGCTGCTTTCAGCGCCACCAACGCGTCCCCATTTGAAAGCCTGTCGGTTGGCCTTCATCGTATGTTTACGTTTGAAGTTTGCGTAGAGAAACACAGTTAAACCATGGTCTTTCTATCCCCTGGTCTGTGCACGGCTATTGTTCTCTAGGTTAAAGTTTGGTCCGTAGACAATATTGTCCGCCAGATGCCGATAGCTACGACTCTTCACTAGGCTCTTAAGTAATTCTCCTTTAAATAACGTGAAAGGATTGAAATTAAACGAAATAAATTTAAAGTAATATATGTTTGATGAGTTCACAAATTTTAGTAAATATGTAAATAATTTAGTCCAGTTGTTAGAAGAAAGGCTGATTTTCATTTGTAGATCTTCAATTCATATAATAACTTGTCAACATCTCACATTTCTTCCTCTCAGCCTAAACGAATTTAATCGTGTGACTGATAAGTGGATAAAGAAAGTAAGTTTTTATTAATAACGGAAAAATACAAATGTCTATCCTAGGCGGGACTCGAACACGCGACCAAGCGACTCAGAAGTCAGCATGCTAGCCTCTTCGCCATCTAAGCAGTCTACATTTCATATTTCAACCACTTACTGAATTCTTAAACAGATGAATTCTTTAAAGTTTATTTTATTTACTTTCCATCATTATAAATTATGTAAAGGAGTATTACCTCAATAAAACCTCAAAAAATAAAATGTAAATAAAAATTAATTGATAATAAATTTAATCAATGCTGCAAAACTCTAATAATGTTATTACCAGTAAACAAATAATTATTTAAAAAATTTAAAATTTTTATCAATTTAATATTAATATATTTATAGTTACTGAATTATACTATTGTTTCTAAAAATTATTAATGTGTTTAAGGAAGAAAAAATGATTTTTTCCATGGTTCCTGTAGGGTAAAACTGTGCTATTCCTCGGTAAGAGTAAAGCTCTGGATGTAAAAAGCAAGGTCAGTGAAACGAATATTTCACAGACCTTGGTAAAAAGTACAGACACTGTTTGGTAAGCGCAAAGCCGCCAATCCAGTAATCGGATTGGCTGAGAGGCTACCACGTGACGTCGGTCCTCCATCTTGGGCTGAACGCGGTTAGGCGAAGCTATTCAGTGCCTTACGTTTTTTTTTAGACAATATGCCAGATTGTTGAGCATACGTGTGTAATACAGCAGCAAAAAATGGTAACAAAGTATACAGACTACCATCAAAACTCAGAAAGACGGGTTTGGCTGGAAAAAATCAGCAGAAAAAGTTGGAAGCCGGGGGATGACGCGAGACTTTGTGAAGTAACTATTTTGCAAATTCGAACAATTCAGAATTTTATGTTATATATTTTTAATATAATATAAACTCTGTGTTAAATACCGTATTTATTCCACTATCAGGCGAAAAATTTTGACCCAAAAAGCATGTAAATTTGTGGGCTAGGATTATACAAGAGGATAATATTTTTGAGAATGATTAGGGGGGGGGTTCTTCAAACGAACTTCGTTTTGACAAATTTCAAAGGAAACGAAATCAACGTATAATATTGAATAGACTGGATATACTCAATTAGAATATATTATACAGTATACAGAATATATTAATTCGATTTTTTTTTCTCTCAACTTCTGTCAACTTTTCCGTCGCCAAGAATATTTTTTAAAATTCAAATGAATATTTTTTACAGTATCTTAATACATAAGTATTGTAACGTGCCGTTATGTTTATTTTTTTTTTTTCGGTTAGGATTTAGTAGCCGTTCTTTGAAAATTTTTGAGCCCCCACTTCAACTAATTTCTGGATCTCTTTTGTTGGGTTCCCTATCCCTCTCTAGTAGAGAATATCTTTAACGTTCCCCTCTAGCGCTGTGTCTTTCAAGCTTCCCACTTTACCGATATTCCAGGTTTCTGTCGCGTGTTGCTTATCCCAAAACTGGTTGATCATCGGTTGTCTCGGACGTGAGCTTTATTTATTAGATGCTTTACTAATTATTTTAACGGAGGTTACTCTGTTCCCCCTCCTTTTTATATATTAAAGGGTTCACTTAACGTGCTCTGTTCGCGTTGGTCTTGGGTTAATGATACCTCTTTTGGGGAGTTATTTGTTCTGTTTAATTTTGTCCTCGCGCTAAATAAGTTTTTTCTTCCAGTAGGATTCATTGATATGTTGACTTTGATCGCGGTTCTTTGTATATCGCGTCATTAATGTCGCCATTGCGTGTCCTCGGTCATTTATCCCGTGGTGAATTTTTTCTTGGCGCTTGACGGATAATTGAATATTTAATTTCCCGCTGAGGCAATTAGTTTTAGCATCTAGTTTTGGCCCGTCTTTCATCGCGTCATTTGTTTGACTCGTCTTGTTCGTTATCCGATGAATCTTTTCTCGTCGTTTTTTTTTATTAAACTTTAGATACGTCCCTCCTTTTGATTTCCCACTCTACTATTAGATTTTTTTTTGCCGTTTAACTATTTCCTTTGATTTTTTTAAAATAAAGATTGATTTTAGAGTTTGCTCTCTTTGGCAAAGGATGGATGGAAGTCCTCGCCTTTCTCTATAGATATTGGATGTAGTATTTAACGTTAAAAGAATTATAACTATTCCCTTCTTTTTAATTTGCTTCATGAGCTAAAACGATTTTTTTTTTTACTATATTTAAAATATTTTTTGTTCGCTATAATTCTTTTACGGCGATTCCTTATCAATGCTATTGTTGGTTACTCGCGCGTGTCCGTTGTTCGCCTAACTTTTCATTGTTCAGTCGTCGTCCTTCCAAGCTCCCAGAGATAACGCCTCTTCCTCAGTCATCTCTGGATGTGTCGATGGGTGAAGACGAAGCTTCTGGTGTGGACGACGTAGGAGCAGATTCTGCCTTCTCAGTGGAGGAATTTCCACCTCTTCCTCCACCAGTGCTGTCAACATCTTCACAGCCTGCGCAGTCTACGCATACGTCGTCACCTTCCAGGATGACATCTTCTGCTGGGACCTCGCTTCCATCAGCGCAGAAACAGCAGGGTCTTCTTGTGAGGACGAGGAGTCCCCGCAAGAAAAAGTCCAGGCGGGATCGTGGCAACAGGGACGAGAGACATGCAACTTCTTCATCCGAGAGAGACAGCTGCGCAAGTCACCAGCGCAGCCCTTCTTCTTCATCAGGTCGTCTGCGATCTCCGATGAGAAGATCGACGGAACCTCCCGTATCATCTGGTAAGCCCAAGTCTCAACTGGATACAGGTCAGCAGGTGCGCCATTAAAAATCCTCAATGAAGGTCATCTCCCTGAACGTGCGTTCTCTGGGTTCCTCTTTTAAGCAATCGGTGTTGTCATCGTTCATTGCCCTGTACAGGCCGGACATCTTATTACTTCAAGAAGTAAAGCTCGCCACTTCACAACAGTGCTACGATCTTCCGGGCCTTCGCAGTCAATATACCAACGGACAATTCTTCATCAACTCTTCGTCGCCAAATGGGAAAGGGGTTGCCTCCATTATCTTCAACCCCTCCATTCTGGTGTCGAATTGTGTATATGACTGCGAGTGCAGGGTAATTTCTTTGGACATTTCAACATCTGGTGTCAATTTCCCATTGCTTAATGTATACGCACCGTGTAGATCAGCAGAGAAACCAACGTTTTTCACAGACTTAAATAACTTTTTGTGTTCATCGTTGCCTGTGGTGATTGCTGGAGATTTGAACTGCCATCCAGACGACAACAACATCTTCTCGTCTGGTCATGTGTATCGTCTGTGCCAGCAAAATGCATTGTTCGACCTATGGACACACAATCCACAGAGTAATCACATTGGGGCTACTTTTCATCAAGGGCCCACTACATCAAGATTAGACCTTTTTCTCGTCGACAATGCTTTTGTTGGTACGCCGGGTAAAATGGAGGTAATTCCATGCTCATTCTCCGACCACAGTGCCATCATGTGGTCATGGAATCCTCCATTTTCAGCATCATCCGCAGGCTCTGCAGTCCATCGCAAGTGGTTTCTGAATGTTTCTCTGCTCGACGAAGAGGAATACCAGGGTGCGTTCGCTCAGTTCGTCGACAAACACCTTCGTAATGTGCCTCCTATGCTTGCCTCGTGGTTGGAACTAAAAACTAAGATCAAACGGTTCTTTCGGAAGATTGGGTTAGATGCTGCTCGTCGCCGACGTCGTCATCTCCTCATGCTACAAGAGATCCTCCGGCTCCTCCAAGTATCCACCCCAAAGGAGGAGTTCGAGATGGAGATTCGTCAGGTGAAGAGTGAGATCAACGCTCTAATGATCTGGAAGGCGGCTGGCGCAGCGCTCAGAGCCAAACTTTCCTGGGCGACTGACGTCAGGAATTTATCATCTGCCGCTTTCGCAGAGGAATTTATCATAGTGCCAACAAAAAACGATGTCATCGATTGGTGGTGGAAAATGGGGAAGTGAGTTCTGACCACGACATCTTGTCAGCCTTCCACGCCCATTTTTCATCCTTTTTCGACAACCCAATCATTCGGTCAGTCGAAACGAAGCAGTGGATCGAGGCGCTAAGACCTTTTTCTGAGGATGCTGACCTGTCTATCTCTCGTCCCTTCACCGAAGACGAAGTCAAGAAGTTCCTGTCAGCGGACGGCCGTCACCAGTCCAGTCCGGGTATGGATGGCATACCATACTCGTTCTACAATGCGACATGGAAACTTCTTGGCCCTTTCCTGGTGCAAGTGTTTAATTCGATTATTGAAGACCCGTCTTCCATCACATCGGACTTCACTGTGGGGAAAATTATCTTTCTCCCTAAGGTGCCGAATCCAGAGCTTGTTACCCAGTGGAGGCCAATAACCCTCCTTAACACCGACTACAAGGTCTTCACTGGTGTATTCCAACAAAGACTGAAATTTCTCGCCGAAGATTTCATCAATCCCAGTCAATCCTGCTCAATTCCATCGCGCAGGATGTCCGATAATCTAATTACGATTCGGTGTGTGATGGAAGAGGCGTGTGCTCGTCAGCAAACTCTTGCCGTTTTAAGCCTTGACCAGGAAAAGGCTTTCGACAAAGTGAACCACGAGTTCCTCTTTGAAGTGTTTCGTCATCTTCGTCTTCGGACTTTTGCCACAATTATTTCCGCACTGTATGTTTCGGCTGCATCATGTGTGGCGATTAATGGTTCCGTATCTGCCACCTTCAATTTGTGTAAAGGTGTCAGGCAGGGGTGCCCTCTTTCCCCCCTGTTATACATCTTTTATTTGGAACCATTATTGCAATACTTAAATCGCCACCAAGATGTTCGAGGATACGATCTGCCAGCTGCATCCATAAACATCAGGACTTAGGCGTATGCAGATGACGTAGTACTATTTGCGTCTGACTCGTACTCCTTGGGCATCTTTAAAGAAACCTTCGTCCGCTTTAGTACTTCGACGGGTAGTTCCATCAACCTCGTCAAGTCTAAAGGTATTGCTATTGGGAAGTGGACTGTGGACTATCTCAAAACCTTCCCAATAACATGGTGCGACCGAATTACAGTGTTAGGTTATATCTTTTCTTTTCAACCGACCATGGACTCCATGCACTGGCAACAAGTGGTTGAGAAGTGCATCTCTCGCCTTGATAAAAGTCTTCGTTTTCCAACATCGATGTTTGTCAAGGTGAGATTCATCAAGACTCATGTGCTTCCAATTTTATCATCTAAATGCCTATTCACCTTGCCTTCGCATGATCTTCTCATGAGACTCCGTGGGGCAATTGTGAACTGTGTTTGGGGGACGACTGCTCAGCAACATCATCCATTGAGAGCAGCATTCCTCTTTATTCCCTTAGAGAGAGGGGGGTTGGGTTTACTCGATATTAAACGGTATCTCATTGCGGCCAGGCGGGCTGCCTTGATTCGGGTATTCCTTAGCCCTCCCCCTTTATGGGTGAACTTCCTTTTCTTACATCTAAGGTTGTTTTTCAAGGTGAATAGGCTTCCGTTATCCCCCTTGTTGCCAGTTGTAACGTATCAACATCAACCCGACTTATACAAAGCTTTCAACCAGGACTTTGAACTGATATTACCGATGCTACGCCGTATTGATCCTCAGCAATGGGGAGTGCTTCGGCTTGCATGGTTCTTCCAGCAGACTGACCCTGGTGAATCGACGGACATCGTTTGACTCCTTCCCGTTCGCCCGTGGGCAGCAGTCATGAAGCTTTTAAAGTCATTTGCCTTTGAAAGGACACTGTTCAACTACCAATGGCGGCTGCTGCATCACGGGTTTTATTCCCTTCAGCGTCTGTTTCAGTGGAAGGTGGTCAGGTCTGCTGGATGTTCCGTGTGCGGCGTAGCCGAGACCATTAATCATATTTTTTTCGAGTGCCCGTTTGCTATGTCGATCTGGGATCGTTTGAGGAAGCATTATGAGCTGGTAAATTTCTCATATCATTACGCCCGTGCGCTTCCTCTTAAATGATTCTACTGGCGAGGTATTAAAACCGGTCCTAGCCGTTGCGATCGCCTTCATAAATAAAGAACTCTGGCTGGCCCGTTGGAGTCGATCGCAGGGCCATCCTCTATCAACTTCGATCGTATGGAGGAAAGTGGCCATTCAGCTTCGATCTTTTCTGCTCCTTGAATGGCCACGGCTAGGTCCGTTTACTTTTAAAAAATGCTACTCATCATCAAAGTGTTTATGCGAGGTCATCGGAGGAGACCAGACTTTCCTTTTCACCTTCCCGATGGCCTTTTGATACCTTGTCAGTCGTGAACGGGCCTCGTTTTTGAGGCGTTTGTATAAGCCACGCAGCCCCATATGGGCTGCCCGCCACTTATTGCATGTGCGCCTGGACGCCTAGATTCTAAGATCTCACGATTAGGCGTCCGCTGAGGCAATTCCATCAGCCTCAGCTCCAACATCAGCTCCTCAGCCCTCTCTTGGGATAGGAGATGGCTTTCCTTTGGAAAACGAACTTATTACTTTCGTCGACGTCAAACTTTACTTCGACTCATGAACGATTGGTTCATGTTAGTTTCTATATCAGATCTTAACCGATTGTATCTCCGGACCATGACGTTTATCATAGTTTACTTCTAAGCACTTATCTTGTGAGTGTTCCAGACAGACGAAACGCTACTTCTACTTTAGACCATTCATTGCCTTCCCGTCAACCAGTTCCAGTTGTGAGCAAGTTCGTCTAAGATAAGTTTTCGCCTCATCGGTCCTTGAAATCGTACTTTTCTACAGGTGTTTCGAGAGCGGTCTTTCTCTCGTTGGGGAGCGTCCACTTACGTCTTGCTTTATCTTCTCCTGAGATGACTTTATAAATACGAATCATCATGAAAATTTTTTTGTAGCAATGACACTTTTGCTCGATGAATCAGACTGACCTTTTAGACAATCTCTCGAAGTCATAGTTTTACCTTGTGTTTTTTTTATTTTTTTCTGTAAAATCATTTTTCCTGGTTATATTGTTATAATCGGTTTTTCCTAATAATCGGAAATTATGCTTCTGTTTTAATCAATTTTCTTTATGTCAATTTTGCTTTCTTTTTCAGGACCTCACCGTCTGTTCGTATCCTGCCCTTCGTTATCCGTATGAACTTGTTTGTCCGTCCCGACCTGCGTTTTTGTGTTACTTTCTGTTACTGTTCCAGCTGTCTTTATTATAGTGTATATTTTGTACCTCGTCTTTAGGATTTGTGCGGAGGAGGTCCGGGGTTTGTGTATTTTTATACCTTATTATCTTTCCTGTATCACTTTTATTCACTTATTTTTTTGTTGAAATTATAATTTTTTCTCCAGTATTTCTAATTTTGTTAAAGAGAAAAAGAAAAAGAAAAAATGATTTTTTTTTATTTCCAGTTTTTATTTTCCTTTGGTACTTGCTGTTAATGGTCTTGCTTGTTTACAGCGTGGGCATCACTGCTTGATTTTTCGAACTTCTATCACTCTTCCAGATCTTCCAAGCTTTGCGTGATCCGCCTTCTTCCACTAGCCTAATACGCTCTACCTTCGCCTTGGATCGGACTTTGAGTCTTACTCCCTTGTGCTGATCATCGCGCCAGCTTCCTAGACTTTTGCAAGAGTTTTTTAACCCCGCTTCTCTCCTGAGACCATTTTTTTGCAGTTATTCTTTATTTTGTTTTATCCTTATTCACCTGTTGTAATAAAGGAAAATATTTATTTGGAATTTGCTTTTTCTAATTTCAATTTTATTTATTCTTAGTTTTTTGGGTTTGTCTTGGGGGGGGGGGGGTTAGCCTTTCAAGTATTTATTTGGGGGTTATTTCTCAGTGTAGTATTTTTCTCTAGGTTTCTCTCTAACTGTACCTTACTTGGGGAATCCACTTTGTTCCTTCAAGTAAGTGTAGTACCTTTCTCCGCGGTTACCTTGGGTTCCGGTTACTGTTTTTCTTTTAGTCAAGGGAAGGTTTATGGGTCTTTGATGCTTTGTTTTTTTGAAGCGTTGGCTGTACGTGCGGGTAAACGCAGTTCGCCTTTACTAGCACGTAACAGTATATAATCTGTATTGTAATTTCGAAAAATGAAAATACAAAAAAATATACTGTAACTTTTTCGCTCTTGTCTTCTTCAAAATTGAATAATCTTTTATTATTTTTTAATAAACCACCATCTGTATTGTATTATGAACTTTTTGAAGAATCAGACGATAATGAATCTGAGTTTGAAGATTTTTAATTGTAAAGCGTCCAGGTTAAGATGTTTTAAAAATGTAAAAATAAAGAGGTTATTTTGCATATTTTATTTCTCTTAAGTTAGTAACGAGTCAAAAACTGGGGGATCGCATTATACAAAGCCACATTATAGTAAAACAAATACAATAAATATTTGAAGCACTACATTTATACGTTTTATAATTAATGCAACACATGCGTAGTTAGCTAAAACTTCTAATGCAGGTCCTCTTAGCGCATGATGTAATAGTATAAAGAAATCAGGTTTCTCTATTTTTATATACAATAATTTTAAAATTATTTGTATTATTTCTATGTTGTCGGTTATATTGTTATTTTCCATTCTAATATATTCAACATTTAATGTCGTGTTTTTTTTTTTTTTTACCTCACTTCGCACCAGAATATGCTTTTTGAGTCACAAAACGAAAAATAATCTCTATAAGATTGCAAATTTCATTTGTGGACAAACAAATTTCATTCCAGAAACATTTTAGATATGATCAGTTTGAACAAAATCGGCAAGATTGTGTGAAAAAATTGAAACCTAATACTGTTCCAACCATTTTTTTATACACCGTTTTATATATTATTGTATATATAATTTGACAAAAATAAAATATTAAAAAATTAATTCAATTACTCTATATTTTAATAATTATAACATAGTAAAGCAGCATGTGAAGGATGGTATGAAAATAAAAACTTTATGTATAAACTTTATGTATTAATTAATACACTGTATTTTATTTTAAATAATAGAAAATTCATAGCTTAACATTGTACATCCTTTGTATGTTGAAATAAAATGACTGAAACATAAGTCATGGTCTTTCGGGGCCATCCATAAATTACGTCACACGTTAAGGGGGAGGGAGGGGGTCAACAAAGTGTGACATCGTTTGACAAGGGGAAGGGACGAGTCATAAGCTTCATAATGTCACATGTATAAATCACCAGATATAATGATTTATAGCCGGCCTTGTATAAATCTAAAGTATTAAAACTCTATACTTCAATTCTAATGAAAAACTTGAAAATATTACCAGCTCTGTCAATATAATAATATGAGGGTAAACCATAAATTAAGTCACACTCTGAAACAGATGTCATACACACCTTCTGAGGAAACGTGCACCACTTACTTCACTTTTCTATATAATCACCCAACAATTTAAACACTTGTCTGTACGTCAAATTAACTTTTTCTTGCTGCTGTAGTAAAAAAAACCCTGGTCAGCACACTCCAGCGTTTCTCAACCATGTCAGCACACTCCCATAAGAAACGCTAAGCGTTCTGGGATTTCTATAATTCTGATTCGTCGATTGTCCAGAATCATCTTATTAACACGGGCAATGTGCTCGAAGTGTTGGACCTGGATGGTCTTCCTGCACGGTATTTATCCGTCAAATCTAAGCGGCCATTTTTGAACTGCTGGCAGCACTTCACAATTGCAGGATGCGAAATCACATTATCCCCATAGACACTGCAAATATCCTTATGGATTTCAGTGCAATTTAAGCCTTTCGCCCACAAAAAACAAATTGTTCCGCGAATCTCCAACTTGGAGTGTACAACCAGTTGCTGCACACTGACAACAACACTCTTGCATACACAGTAAACACATGTGATGTCGGCGCTCTTTTACCATAGACGGTACTGAGTGTATCTTACTTTTTGATTCATCCTCGTATATAAGGTTTAAATAACTTTTTAGCACGCGGTGACCGCGCCAGTTCACGGTCGCTTTACCTATAGGTCAGCATGTCAGCCATCTTTGGGACATGCCAGGGAAGTTCTTTGTTTCATAAACGATGACGATGTTGAATGTTTGGATGAAGAAGATGTTAGCACATCGAATGTTCCTAACATTATCCAAATCGATAACGAAGAAACTGCTATGCCAGTCGTAAATAATATAAACACAACGTTCGTTTTTGGAGTTCCCAGCACCCTCATGAGATCCATAAGTCACCTCTTCATTCACAAAAGGTTATGGCTTGGTGCACGATTTCCAAAAGAGGCATCATTGGTCTATTCTTTTTTGAGGGCACCGTAACGTCAGAGGCTTACCTTAACATGTTGGAAACTACAGTTTCATGCACACCTTTGGCAAACGTTCATGATTTTCACTGAAAGTCACCCAAATGGGTGGATTTACACTTTCGTGCACACTTTTTGCGAAACGTTCCTTCTTCATCCCCGAGCTGCGAAGGAGGCGTATACCGTTTTGACATCAATGGTTTCAACAGGATGGGGCTAGGCCTCACACCACTAATTAAGTGCTAGACTTTCTCAATCAGAAATTCGGAAATCGTGTCATTTCAAACAGGTTTCCAGATCGATTCGGGGATGGCTTTCTTTGGCCCCCTACGAGTCCTGACCTAAACCCATGTGATTTTTATCTCTGGGGGTTCCTTAAAGACAGTGTGTTCACTACAGCACCAAAAACCCTAGACCAGCTGCGACAAAACATCGTCGACTGCTGCACCCTTGTGGATACAGAAATCCTGGATAAAGTTATGAACAACTTCACCATTCGGCTGCGAACAGTTCAAAACGTTCGTGGTGGCCACATTGAGCATATCGTCAAGACTTTTCCACTGGAATAAAAACTACAAACTGCCTAAAATATCATATTGAAATGCTAAGTTTGTAAACATTAATGGGTCAATAAATCATAGTACTGAAGTGGTCAGAAATTGACTGAATCACCCTGTAGAAACCGAAAAAACATTGCTCCTCTTGGAATCCAGGAGACAGAATTTTTCCTTCCATTTTTCAATCGAAAAATCATTACCTAGGCTTGGAGAGCATATCCAGTTTATAATCATTATTATTTAATTGCTCCTCTTATTTCATTGGCCTCTCGTTTTTACCTTCATCCTTGAGACGCTGGTATCCTTTCTGCTTAATCAGTGGGACATATTCTTGGTAATATGCCCCACTTTCCCTTGTCTATATCTTCTCTAGCTTTAAGGCATTTTATTTATTTAGTTGTCTCTGACAACCGAAGATGGCTACCTGGTTGCCGAAATATGTATTTCAATTTCCCTTGTGGAGGCTTCCCCATTTTTGGAATTGAAGATAGAGTAAAAAGTTTTTTAAAAGAACAGGGATATAAACGCTACTTACATATTATTTGCTAGTCAAAGCTACTCAACGCATCTTTTCCACCTGGGCGAAGCCGGGTAATATTGCTAGTCCTGTTTATATTAAAAATCAGAGTCCGCTGGAACGTTTGTCCTTTTACAACTCAGAAAATACTCAACGAATCTCCACGAAATTTTCCATGTACGTAGTTAGTGTCGCTGTGCTTTAAGTAGGGTACTTTTTATATCCTATTTATATCAATTATTTAAGTTATTCTTACTTTTCGAAAAGTTGAATTGTTTTCAAAGGATGTCAGTAGATGGCGATACTATCTTGACGAAAAATTGAAACTGTCAGCTGATTTTACGTATTTGTTGCTGAACACGTAATAATCAGCTGCGAGCTGACAGTTTTGTTACATTGTACGATCGTTAAATTGTATTGTTAAGTTTGAGATGTAGGCGAATTCACGCAACATAGGGGACTAAAACAATACCGCCTAGAGAGAAAGCCTGCTCACGGAAAAATCATACATTGTTACATCACCTACGGTAGGGACAATTTCGGGCTTATTATTGGTAGAAATATGATCAATAATACCCTACCATAGGTGATGTAACAATGTATGGTGTTTTCGCGCAGAGTAGAGGTGATGTTGACTAAAATCGCTTTTTCCAAAAATACAGCAATCCAATTGCTAACTACAACAACAGAATTTGCGCGTGTGCACGGCCAGGGAATTAAAAGACAGTGCTAAAATTTATTTATATACTATTGTAACTTTAATTTGACATAGTAATATTATTTTATTATCTAATTTCATTTATAGAAGCAAAATTACTGTATAATGTTTAAAGAGACCATAGCTTAAATTTCAGCAATAATAATGCAAAATTTCATCATACAAACCAATGACATATATTTAAGACAGACCCGGAAACCTGCCAGCGTACTAGAAGTTGGAAGGCCCGCCTTCAAGAACCGTCATGGCCGAAAGTGAGCAAAACACATGGCTGAACATGAAGGTACCTGATTAAAAATTCTTTCACACACCAATCACGAAATGATAAGTTTATCTTTTCGTTACCTTTATATTTGAAGTATTTTATAATATTTTATGAACAATTTTTCGATCATGGTTTCAATTTTAATTTCGTTTCGATCATCTTTCATTACGTATTTTCGATTTATGGTTGTGGAAAGTGATTTCTGATCCTTTTTAGTGTCTATGTATGGTTGTACGTGGAAACTTTGAGGAATGGTTTTGAATTAATTATTCCTCTGGCCCAAAATCGTCAAAAACAAAAAAGCCACACAACTAACAACACCACGGCTCACTCCTGCCCAGAACTACCATGGCTTCAATTGGCTTCACTTTGGTGGCGATGTTAACAATAGGATTCGGGATCTACCTTTAATATACGTCATTGGAATAAGGAGCCCGAGCAAGACTCGACGGGCATATTAGCTAGACTTTTGTTTTCAAAGGATGTCACTAGATGGCAATGCCAGACGAAGAATGTTTCATTTGATTCATTTTTTCCAGACTTTCAAGGTCGCAGGTATATATTTTCAGGAAGATTGCTTCTCTCATGGTCGTTATACGTTGCTTTCTACCACGTGTCCAGCTATCGAAATCTACATGTTTTTGCGCCACAGGGGAAGCCATACAACGTTGTTTACCGAAATGGACTTGAATGCACAACTACTTTACAATCTATGCCCAGCTTGCTTATGTAGCTGATTCATTTATCTTATCATTTTTTTTCATTATTTACTTTTGTACATATAATTTAATTTTCTTTTGTTCCCAGTTCATAAATCATCTTTTTTGGTTTAAAATAATTATGAAAGGTTTGAAGAAGGCATTCTAGACTGTTTCTCATTTTCTTGCATTTCTTTGTTAATCATAGTTCAATTTTTAACATAACAAACAACCGTTAAAAAAATTACTCAACGCATCTTTTCCACCCGGGCGAAGCCAGGTAATATTGCTAGTTAATTATAATCAGCTCTCATTTTTTATGAATTATGTTTTTTTTATATTATCTTGTTGAAGGGTGAAATTTCTTGTTTTTTTTTTAACATCAGTTACTGCAATGTATTATTATAATTAAATATGTAGTGTCTCTAAATTTATATATTTAAGGGTATATATTTAAATGTTGCATTCTGACAGCTTTTATCACTTATTTTGCTTATCACTTTCTCAATAAAAACAAATTAAAGAAGTTCAGATTAATTCTGTTTTGAAATTAGATTAGTTTGTGAGTGAAATTACTACATTTCGGAAAAATATTAATATATTTATAAAGTCTAAATTATTTAAAAGTATGCTGTAAACTTAACAGCCAGTCAGCGGATTGCCAAGCTCGTTAATCAAACATTTAATTAGGCGAATATCTATTTTTCCTCCGTGGAAAATATTTTTTCCTTTATGCCAAAACATTACATGTCATTCATTTCAAGCTTCCGTGTGACCAGAACAGTTTCCGTTAATTACAGACCGAGAAATAATTAAAAATTTAGAAAAAGTCGTAGCAAGCTCCATTGAAACGCAGATTAACAAGCCGGCAAGTTCCACGGTGGGTGGAACTTCCACCCATGCATCGGAGGGTTCCACCGTCTGCTCACTACCATCACTTAGCATGGGAAACGGTGAAGCTGTCCATTCTGTGTTATTCTGTGGTAATAATGTGTGGTTGCCCTTTGGGATAAGTAATATTTCTTGGCATATGGATACAAGGAGATGAAGTCGAGGTAGGAGAGTTGATCCATTTCAGTTGATTCAGTGATACCAGCTGGAAAATTCTCAGTTCAGCCCCTCTAAAAAGCTTCACGTGTTGAAATGAATGGCTACTGCTTGATTTGTAAATCTTTACAAAAATGAACTAGTTCACCATCATATTTCAGCCATCTGTCGAAATCACATTCTCACACCAAGTTAAATATGTGTCCGAGTAGCTCTTTCTTCAAAATGTTTAGTCTCTCCAGCATGTTAGATTCTCTGCATTCATTAGGCGGCCATTAACGCAGGGGGTCTGAGAGATGCTGCATTTCAGCCACGAGTGAAAATAGCATCCAAAGAGTTCATAATCAACCCTGAGGTCCTGATCCCAACCATCTACATAACATGGGCCTACTTATTTTTCTGCACCACTGATAGCAGAAAGGATTCATGAATAAGGTCTTGGATTATTCCCATGCTAGCCATTGCAAAACATTTTTATTCTGACAAATGCAACTAGCGTAACCACCTGGGGGATCACAGTCATCGAGTGGGGTTCCAGAAATTTCTGTCGCAGTACTCTTTTCAAGAAGCCTGCTATCGTGATATTGCTCTTAAAAGCGTCAATGCCCATAAAAGATCATGATAGATGCGAATTTTGGGCATCCTTTGCACAGGAGTATGACATTGCTGAGGCAGTATTGCTCCAACTCTGCCATCATATCCCATCTGTCTCGAATTCCTTGAACAAGGGCTCCTTCATTTCAAAAGGATAAACATACTCAATGTCAGAGCGTATGTTATAACTCAAGAACTCCCTGGTAATCCAGTGTTTGTTTTAACCTTTTGAAGGGAAAGAAACCATTCTTTAATCCTTTAATAGCAAATGCTCATGGGAATTGTTTCAGGCAGTGTAATGAAGGATAAGGAGTCCAAAAACATGTGTTTTGCTTCCTTGACTCCAATAAAGTATTTTAGACCCCCAGCAAATAATGCTAAGTTTAGTGCCCTATTCATACACTTAATGCGTTACAAATGTTGAATCAAAGCTCTTAAGATTATGAGCTAGAACAGTGGTGTTTTCAAAAGTTGGATTTGTAAATAAAAAATTTAAGGAACCCAGTCATGCAATAGGAGGTTTGATATTATGAATTTGCAGTTGCATCACAGAGCACGCACAGGTTATGGATTGGTATTAGCAACATCCGGTTGTTTCAGAACGCGAAAGAAACACGCGAAAGTTTGATCATGCTTAAATTCTACAAATATTCGACTTATTTAGAAGTCGTTGTCAAAAATAGAACAAATGTATGTATATATTCTAAAAAATTTTTTAATGTTCTAAACGTATTTTGTATATTTTTAAAGTGGGAAAAATGAATAAAGATTAAATAAAGCTGGGCTGAGAGTCCTTGGTGCCAAAATGGGAGGAAGAAAAGCAGAGTTAAATTTTAACATATTAAAGAAATCAATGTGTTTCAGAACATAAATATTCTCATAGTCCATAATTTAAATATGCCTTGGACCCCCTCTTGAAATGAAATCCCTCATTCTTATTACACTTCTGTGCTGAATCAACCTGAATCATCATCATCATCACGGTCAACCATTTGCAATCCACTGCTGGATGAAGGTCTTCTCTAAACTCTTCCATTCTTCTCTGTTTGAAGCTTTGGATTTCCAGTTGACACCAGCCACCTTCCTTATTTCGTCAAGCCACCTTGCATGGGGTCGTCCTCTTGGGCGTTTAAAGTCTCGAGGGTACCAATCCAGAATGACTGTGGTCATCTCATGTCTTGTCTTCTAGCAATGTGACCAGCCCATTGCCATTTAGAACGTTCGATCCGTTCGATGACGTCAATCACCTTCGTATGGCTTCTTATCAAGCTGTTGCATTTTTGATCTCTTCTTGTAATTCCCAACATACATCTTTCCATGCTTCTCTGTGTTGTCTGTAGTCTTTGTGTTGTCCTCCTTGATAAAGTCCATGTTTCAGCTCCGTAGGTGAGTGCTGGTAAAACACACTGGTTGAAAACTTTTCGTTTCAAGCTAAGTGGCATGTTGCTCTTCAAGATAATGTTATTCTTGCCAAAAGCACTCCATGCTGTTCTAATTCGTCTGTTAACTTCATTCAGAATGTTGCCATCCATGGTGATTTCTTCTCCCAGGTAAATGTAGCTCTGTACTTCTTCAACCACAATGCTGCCTGCCATGACCTGCTGTTTTCGAGCAAATGCATTGAACATAACGTTTGTGTGTTCAGTTTCAGTCCTACACGCCGGCTAGCCTCTGCTAGTTCTTGTAACATTTGCTCCAATTCAGAAGGACTATTACTGGTGAGAACGATGTCATCGGCAAAACGAAGGTGGTTAATGAATTCACCGTTTTTTTTTAAGTCCTTTTTTGACCAGTTCAGTTCCTTGAAGACTTCCTCTAAAACTGCTGTGAAGAGTTTTGGTGAGATGGCGTCTCCTTGTCCTACTCCTTTTCCAAGGTTGATCCTTGCTTTTCCTTTATCCAAACGAATGGTAGCAGTCGCTTTACTAAATATCTTCTGAAGAATACTAATATAGCTTCCGGCTATTCCCATTCTTTCCAGAGCTTTCACTACAGCATGTGTGAACACCGAGTCAAAAGCTTTCTCAAAGTCGATGAAGGCAAAGCAAAGTGTCACTTCATATTCGTTGTGGCGTTCGATAAGTTCTCTAATAACTTGAATGTGGTCGCTCGTGCTATATCCACTTCGAAAGCCCGCTTGTTCTCTTGGTTGTGCTGAGTCTAGAGCTGATTCAAGTCTGTTTGTCAGGACTTTACTGAAGATCTTATAAACAACTGACAAAAGGCTGATAGGGCGATAGTTCTGGATATTTTCTCGGTCTCGTTTTTTGAAAAATAGAACCATCATTGCATTATCTCAATCATCTGGTGATCTCAAGGCATCTTGTGAAAAAACTTACCAGTAACTTGTTGAATTCTTCTCCTGCTTCAATAATCAGGTCAATTGTAATTCCATCTTCTCCGGGGGACTTTCCTTTCTTCATGGATTTAATAGCCTTGTCAACTTCGCCTTCTATAACCGGTGGCATTTCATCTTTTCCTTTCAGTTGGTCTGCTTTTCTTACGTCATTATCATCTTCACATTTGTAAAGTTTATTATAGAAGTCCTCCACAATTTCGATGATTTCACTTCCATTCTTCGTGATTGCGCCATTTGCTCTCTTGAGTGCAAACATTCCTCTTCTTCCAATGCAGAGCTTTCTCTTCGCAGTTTTCAAACTCTTGTTATCTTCAACTGCCTTTTTGACAAGATTGCAGTTGAACTTCCAAACATCTTTTGTGAAGTGTTTCCGTACTGTCTTGCAAAGCTCCGCATATTCTATTACTGATCTTGTATCTACTCTTTTTGTCTTCATTTCTCTTCATTTATTCATTAATTTCCTCGTTTCTTCTGTGAGTTTTGTCTGTGGTTTGGAAACTTGTTCTCCAGCTGCTACTTTCGCTGCTTCTTTTAAGCGTTTAGTTAGTGTCCTGTTAATATCTGTGATGTCATCTTCCTGGATGCCGCTCTGTAAGATTTCAAAGCGATTTCGCAGTTCTAGCTGGAATTCCTTTCTGCGTTCTTGCAGGCATGCAATGTTGATGATCTTCTTTGTGTTCCTGAAAAGCTTTCGTCTTTCTGTTTTCGTGTTTAGAACAAGCTTGCATCTTACCAGTCTGTAGTCGCTTCCTGTGTTGAAGTTGTTGAGAACAGTGCAGTCTTGGATCAAGTGCTTCCTATTTGCCAGAATGTAATCTATTTCACTAGTTGCTCCAGTTGGACTTTTCCAAGTCCATTTACGCTGGGGTTTCTTCTTGAAAAAGGAATTCATGATGCACAGTTGTTCGTACTCTGCAAATTCCACCAGTTTGTTTCCTCTTTCATTCCTTGTGCCATAACCATGACTACCAAGAATATTTTCTCCTTTCTTTTTTCTCCGACACGGGCGTTAAAGTCGCCCATAACGACTTTAAGATAATAGTTTCCTGTTTGGTTCACTTTGCTAACTTCCTCATAAAAGTCATCGACTTCCTCATCAGAGTAGCTTGTTGTTGGCGCATAGGCCTGTATGATCTGCATCTTGTATCTACTCGACAATTGGATGACCAATCTTGCAATTCTGTCAGAGGCACTATCAAGCTCAATGATTTGATTCTTCCATTTCTTATGAATAAGGAATCTAACACCACTAACTCTTCCGTTGGTTGTTCCTCTGTGGTATGGTGTGTGCCCACTATTTAGCTCAATTTTATCTTCACCTTTTCTTCTTACTTCTTTCTTCTGTCCCTGATTACGGTGGCAACCAGCAAGACATGAAGGCAGAGGGTGCTAGAAAAATCCGGTTTGGACACCACTAGACACTGACCCTGGCTACTAATAACGGACGTTCCTTTTCCTCAGAGAGTCGTCTGCAAGAACTGGAAAAAGAATTGGATAGGATCAACTGGGATATCATTGGACTCTGCGAATCAACCTGAATAAGGGATATATATTTAAGAATATAAAAAGCAACAAAAATAGGCACCCAAACGATGAGAAACTAATCCCAACATGCGCGCCACTGTGTTAAAATCATAAACTAGAGCCGGGAGAGAGTAAAGCGTTAACAAGGAAGCCTGTGGGCAAGAATTCCTGAAGTGGGCCCCTCAAAAACAAACATGTCATGAAATTTAAAACTTTTATTAAAATTTGGTAGTACTTAATGAAGTATTAAAATTTCCAAAATAATTTTGAAAAATTTCCATTTGTTAAAAAATTATAAACAAATCTTTGTTTTTGGTACTTTTTGTTTAAAGAATCATATTTCAAGCTAATTTTTTCAAATCTCTTTGAAATTTTAAAGATATATATTTCAGAACAAAACCTAAAAGAATGAGAAAAAATTTTATGTGTAAAAAGAAAATAAATTTTAATAAAAAATGAATATTGTAGAATATTATACAATCTTATATATTAAAACCAAAGCACTTTTTTAAGAGCAAAATCGGCACTTCTGCACATGAGCATTGATCATTGTTATCGTCGTTACTTGTTGTATGTAATTGTTGTTAATTTGATCATCAATGCTAGCAAAGTTCTTGATTGTGGCGTCTTTGTGGAGAGGATTGTTTATGAAACCAGACAGTTGTTTGCCATCAAATTTTGGCGTGTTCCATCTGCATTAGGACTACAAAAAGAATGTGCACAAAAACTGCAGTTAAATTCTAGAGAAAGACTACATATCTTCTTTTTGTTTTAGGGTTTTCTCACAAGCATATTTTTTTACAACAATAGCAAGGGGAAAAAAATTCTCAACAACACAGGAGCCAAAGACATTACATTGTAAATATATTTACCAGAAACACTTCAAAATTATTCACACAACAATAGCTTGCGAAAAACGGAAAAAAATCTAAGTTTCCGAATGAACTTAGCAAACTAAAACTATGCCTGAGCAAGTGGGTATGTTAGACATTTCACGTCCATTTTCAGAAGACCCTTCCCCAATGAAATTCGGCTGTGCAGTGATTTTTCATGGGCCACTCTGATGCTTTTATTCTTTAATGGCACCATAACCACAACAATGACGAGCTCCAAACGTGAAGCTTAATGCTAGATGAAAAATGGCATCTTCACAAAAATATAAGATTTTCTAAACAATGCCAATGAACGATTTTTACAAAATTTAAAAACTATAAATATTATATGTGGGATAGATGCAAAGGCTAAATATTGCATGCACTCATCACATGCGTGATGGTGGGGCAATCATAGCAGAAAGGGTACTTACAATTTGTAGATCTGGTAGGTGTGATCCAAGAAGTCTATAGGTGGGAGGTCTGTATCGTCATGGGTGACAGTCAGCTTGGCTGCCCCAAGAAGAGAGAGCTTTCACTCTGGTACCCGCTGCTTATCTCGCCAAAAATATCACCCATCACGAATGCCCACTCCTCAGTGGCTAGTACCTATCCTGACCAGGGCGGCGTCTGGTGGGCACCCCTGGAAATGCACATAATGTCAGTGTAGTTCTATGCGAAGACATGTTCTCCTTGCCACATGAAAGGGGGGAAAACGAATAACTTTCAACTATTTGAAATTGACGCATGTCACAATTCCCCTCTCTCACCAGGGTATCCACAGCATTTGATATGTTGAGCATTATGTTGTTGTTACTTTTGGCTTGGCTTCCTTCCGCACGTCCTTCGTGGAGAAGACGGTAGTTCATCCTTGGGTGGCAACGAAGGTCATATTGCTTTGGGTCTCTAGGGAGATTTTCCTGACTTGGCTGGATGTCTTGCTCTGCTCCTCTGTCATCCTTGGATTGGTTTCCAACTTCAGCAGGAGTCTGGACAGCAGCCAGAAAGGCCTCTTCTTCTTCCCCTTCTTCGGAGTTCTCGTCGTTCTTTGTGGGTTTATGTTGATGTGTCCTGGATCTGCAGTGGTTCCTTTAAGCCAGTGTTTCCCCACGCTGCCTTTAATCTATCAATATGGACCACTTGAGGTTCTCGCAAACCAGAACTTTGAATTTCGTAATTGACAGGGCTTAGTTGCCGTATGATTCGATAGGGCCCTCCATACTTGTGTCCCAATTTTTTTCCTTTGCCATTGAGAAGCAAAATCAATATCTCTAGAAGCAAAATTTTGAATTTCTTCAGGTGTCTATCCTGTAAGTTGAAATTCTCCCCAGGGTGTCTTAAACATAAAACACTGGCAAAGATGTGGGGCTATAGGCAGTTGATAGTACCCCGAATTCAGATCTGGCAAGCTAAAAAACTTATATTCGTGTATATCATTAAGAATGTCATGTATTCTGGGAATTGGGTAGTCAAGGGCTGTGGTAACATCGTTTACTTTATGGAGGTCGAGTATGCGTCACGGATGTGAAGCAGATGCACAGTGGAAATTAACTAACAATAAATCCGAATGCAGATATTATAAGGGTAAAAGGAAATTAACGTTTATTATAAGCATTAATAACTTTGGAACCCATATCACCTGGGTAACAGTAATTTTGTAAATTGAAATAACAAAATAAAATAAATTACCCAATTACACCAAAGAGACAATGATTGCCCAACTTTGAATATAAATCTCTGAAAGAGATGAAACTTATTAATCTCTAAATTATGTTTGCTTGTTGAGCTCAAAGTTCATAATACAAGATATCATATTCTTTAATTAACAAATATTAGTATTAATGCACTAATTTGCCCACAATTAAGCCATTCCAAACGCTTGTCTACTGTAGCTTCTCTTTCTACCATCCTGGGCCTTCTCCTCGAAGCTTCTAACTTTTTTGGCTCCAAATCGTACAGCAACTTAAACCTTAGTGAGCGGCAATGCTAGGCGTTTCTTTAATTTTTATAGTTGAATACTGTTAGAAAGGTTGCTTCTTTACAGGATAACGCTTAACAAGCCAAGTTATCCTACCAAAAACTAATAGGGTTCGTTAGTTCAAAAAATTTTTTTCAATCAATTTTTTCAACAAAACTTACGCACATTATTTTTACTGTTACAATTCTTTCTTAGTGGACTATACTATCCTTAGCTGTTGTGCTGCCTCAAATTTAAATTGTAATTAATTTTTCACATCCGCCTGAGAGAGTTAGGACAAGAGTCACACTAACGAGAAATTATTAAGTGGCTAACCTGTTTGAGGGATAGATAGCTCCCAATCCTTCAACCCACGAGTGCTGGCATAGACAATGGGGCGACCACCAAAATGACTTCTCTGTGGACTTCCATTAAGCAGCTTGTAGATAGTTGACACTGGTCGATTCCTGACGATTTTCCTCCTCTTGCTCTCCGGTTGCTGATACAATTCTGGTGTCATGGAACTTACTCCTGCAACATGCAAAAATCAAGTGGTCTGTTGCTATTAGTAACAGTTTATAATTTATAATTAGTTGGGAAATTGCTGGGCCATTCTCTTCAACTCCTATGTTGCTTGGAGTTGACACTTTATATGAAATATCAAATTGGGAAACAGGAGCCAAATTTCCCTCGTCCTCGTCCAACGAAATCTTGCTCACTTCTCTCTCAATTTTAGTTTGAAATTTTTCAAATTTCGCTCTGCTCATGCACGCACCACGCTCTTGCTCCTGATTCACTACTCACAGCCTCTTTCTAAATGAATCACTTTTATTCTCCAAAACGTGCGCGATTCTATCAACAGATGGCCTACTTTTTTCTATTATGTTGCCTCTCTATCATCTGCTCTTAACTGTCTAGATGACACATTCACCCCCCCTGTTCGCAAATTTTCGGTTCTTTGTTTGCTGTTTCTCTGTCGCCGCGTAAATACAGTTAAACCTCTTTAAGCTGACCAGCTATGGTTCCACGTAACAGTGGTCGTCTGGAGAGGTGGTCTCCTTAAACAATTGGGGGGGGGGGGCGCTTAAAACGCTTGGGTTGTTTTTCTTAATATAGACTAAGCATAATTTATAAAGTTTTCATTGTTTTAATTGTTTAACATTATAAGGATATAATTTGATGACATACAAAGCTTACTTTTTTGTTTCATTTATTATTTTATTGATTTGCATCTTGGACTAAAGTTTTATTAATACATTTGAAAGAAATTTGCAAAACTTTATGCAGTAATGTGGCTATTCAAAATAAGCAATACGTGGAAAGAAAATACTAATACATAATACATGTATAATTACATAGCAATAAAAGTGATACCAATTATTGGATCAAAAATTTCCCTATTCTTTATTGAAAAACTGCAACATTGAAGTTTATATTTTTTCTGCTCAACTTTTTACGTACTGTAACTTGTTGATATTCTTTTTCCACCTCTCCTAACAATTGCAGCAAGTTTTGACTTGGTATTGTAGTGATAAAAAACAAAGTTTTCTTTTTGACATGGTGACAATAGGAGACAAGAAATTGAAATGTGATGTAAAGAGTAAAAGCGATGTAAAGTTTTTCCAACACGTGCATTCTCAACTGCAATCACATGTTGGGCTCTTCCTAACTGTAAAATGAAGCAGGGGAGTGAGTGAATGCCACTGATACACAAAGCAAAAAAACAATGCTCAATTTCCTACTCCCCTTTCACAAAAAATGAGCATACTCTTTAAGTTACAAGAATTGGCATTATTAATGCTTCAATCCCAAGACCAACGACCACCCATTTCAGGCACCAATCATCAATATTCCCTCTTTAAACCGACTGGGAATATTGATGATTGGTGCCTGAAATGGGTGGTTGTTGGTCGAGTAAAGAGGTGGAAAAGTAGTCGAGTTAATGGGGTCATGTTAAGAGGTGATTGAGAGTAGAGGTTTCACTAGTCTTGCTACCTCTAGGCGCTGCATTATAAACCATATTAATGGGATGGGGCGTTTTTCTTAAACTAGAATTATAAAAAATCCTAGTTCGCTGCCGACCAGGGGAATTTTGCCATCTATTCCCTGGCCATGATCGCTGCTCTTACTGATGACTTTTGATGGTCTTCCAATCTCTGAGAAAGCTTACAATTTAATTTATTGGCAAAAAGATAAGATCTATCATTGCCATAATTATTTGCGGGCTCTTATCGATAATAAGAAGAATTAATGGAAATGGAACGTATTTTCCTGCTTTTTTATTTTAGCACCGGTCACATTACGAAAGATTCATTTCCTTTCTATTACTAGATTGCTGATTAGCAACTGTATTCCCGGGATCCATAGCATTATCTGAATTCTCTAACTCGAATTTGTGCCCTTTTTGATGCAACAAATCCGAATTACGCTTTGTGACTATTTTTGCAAAGTTTGTTCTTCAATGGTTTCCTTTCTGTACATCCCGTAGAAGAGATTTAGAACATAAAGTCTCCGAAAGAGATGAAACGTAGTAATCTTTAAATTGTGTTTGCTGGTTGAGCTCAAAATTCATAATACATGATATCATATTCTTTAATTAACGAATATTAGAACGAACGCACTAATTTGCTCTCAATTAAGCCATTCAAACGCTTGTCTAGCTTCTCTGTCTACCATCCTGGGCCTTCTCCTTAAAGCTTCTAATTTTTTTGGCTCAAAATCGTAAAGTTTTTTGGCTAAAAAACTTAAACTTTAGTGAGCAGCGATGCTAGGCGTTTCTTTGATTTTTATAGTTGAATACTGTTCAAGGTTGCTTCTTTACAGAATAAAGCTTAACAAGCCAAAGTTTTCCTATCAAAAACTAATAGGGTTCGTTACTTAAACATTTTTTTTCAATGAATTTTTTCAACAAAACTTACGCGCATTATTTTTACTGTCACGCGCCGCTACTATTCTTTCTTAGTGGACTATACTATCCTTAGCTGTCACGCTGCTTCATATTTAAATTGTAATTAATCTTATGCACCCGCCTGAGAGAGTGAGTTAGGACAAGAGACATGCTAATGGGAAATTATTAAATGGCTCGCCTGTTTGAGAGATAGATAGCTCCCAATACTTTGGCGACGAGTGCCACCACCAAATTTGCTTCTCTCTGGACCTCCATAGTAATCTACTCCGCCTTTAACACTCGCTGAATTTCGTACGCCGGCAGTGACTAATCATGGCCAAATATCGACACGCACTTAATCTTGTGAATAGTTCCTGGCTCCTGAAGCGAATTCCAATGTGGCACTTTACCTGGTAATGGCTAGCATGCTCCCCATTATGCAGTTTTAGATAGCTGACACTATGAACGATTCCCAACAATTTTCCTCCTCTTGCTCTATGGTTGCTGACACTATTCTGTTGGCATAGAAACTTACTCCTTCTGCAATGTGCAAAAAGTCAAGTAGCCTATTGCTATTAGTATTAGTTCATAATTTCCACCAGTTGGGAAATTGCTGGGCCATCCTCTTCAACTCCTATGCTGCTTGGGGTTATCCGCTTTATATGAAATAGCAAGTCGGGAAACAAGAGCCAAATTTCTCGCGTCCTTGTCCAATGAAATCTCGCTCACTTCTCTCTCAATTTTAGTTTGAAAATTTTCAAATTTCGCTCCACGCACACACGTGCCATGCTCTTGCTCCTGATTCGCTACTTGCTACCTCTTTCTAAATGATTCGTTTTTATTCTCCAAAACTTGCGCGATTCTATCAACAGATGGCTCCAGCCTACTTTCTCCTATTTTGCTGCCTCTTTGTCATCTGCTCTTAACTGTTGCCGGGCTCTGTGACTGTATGACTCTTATGTCCTCCATTATCCTTATGGACAACGTGAATGGAGGAGTTACACCTCGATCAGCTAGGTTCAGTGATCCTTGCTGTCAAGTACGAGGCGATTTTATCTTTTAGAGCATTATGGTGGATTTTAGGAACAGGGTATTGATGGACGAATATGGGCCACATCTTGTCTACGAATTCTACCATGATGTTTTTAACCCCAGCGAGCATTTCAGTTTCCTCTGCAAAGTTGCCAATATGGCGATTCAGAAGCACATGTAAGTGAGGTATTATGGCAGGATCAATGTTTTCTTTTTCCACATGATCAACGATCATATTTTATGCAATCATTTTCTCTTTGCCCAGGTCGTCTTTAAATTGACCTAATTCTTCTCTTACCAATACTCATTCATTTCTTAACGGGTCATTTCGATAGATTCGAATTACATGTATCCTTAAAACGATTTTTATGGAGTATAATACAGTATGATTGTTGATATGAAGAGTGGAGTTGATTTATGCTTTGTTATCGGTTGTCGTTAACTGTCGCCAGAGCGAAGGTACTGGTTCGTCTGTCACCTTTCCACTCTTTCTCAATAGAATGCTAACTTTCCAATCTCTAGTTACTGATCACTTGAAAAGATTTTCAAGAAAATGTTAACTTCTAAGAGCTGCCAATTCTAAGAAAACCAGAACAGCGAGAATTCTATGTATTGTTACAAATTCAATTTTGCTTTATTATTCTCAGAGGTGGAATGAAACCATCATTCTTAATGAACCTATATATTTTGCACACTTTACCTATTTGCTGGCAATGCCAGGCACTTTATAACCATCTCTAGTTGTTTCTGCCTCAGATTAAAATGATAACCATCTTCACCACTGGGGAGCATCACTGGATACTTTAGACCCATCTTTCCTTGCCCTTGGCATAGAAGCTCTTATATCCTCCTGCTCTAGACGAAGCTCCCTTTATTCAGATGTTTTTATCACCACCTAGGTTTTTAAAATATTAATATTCACACAGATTATAGTCAAAATGTATCGGGAATTTTTTATGAAATGTTTGCATTTCATGTGTTGCCAAATAAGCTAAGTGACATCCCCAGCATTGTTCGGACTCTTTTTTGATTAAATTTTGCAATATCCGTGAATATATAATCAAAATGAACACTTGAAAGTACTTAGAGTTAATGCAGTAAAAATTCATAATGATAAATCGAAAAAAAAAAATTTTAAATGCTCTCAATGGATGGACCTCTCCAAGGATGGCACATATAGCTGAAATAGTTTTTCAATCACGTAATCTTACTTTAGATGTACACTAACCCTGCTGTGATTAACTTCGATAATACAAATCTCTTCTTGGGTAGCAATGAATGTACTTGTTTGTTTGTGATCTGTGAGTTCCGCAATCCAAACAATCTGAATAGGTAATCTGTTGTTGTAATTCGCAATCTGCTCTCGATGTCTTGAAGCAAAACTTGGCCATTCATCACTTTGTGTAATCTAGCATACTCCGTTTTTTTTGCTCATACACTTGCATCATCGACGGCTGCTTGGAAACTTCGATTAGTACTTGATCACTCATGATTTGGTGAGTTTTTCAATTGTCTGCTAACTCTCTTTTATCTCCAGTTAGTGTTCATTTTTGATGATTTCCAAGAAAATGTTAAGTTCTAATAACTATCAATTCTAAGAAAAGCCCAAACAACAAGTATTCTATGCATTGTTACAAATTGAACCTTTTTTCAAAAGCATTGTTGGCTGTAAGCTTTAACCATTGTCAGCGACAGAGAAAACAGGAAAGTGACATCATAATACTTAGAGCGAGGCCAACGAGAGACAGGTCAGGGCACTCAAAAGTCACATGATCATCGGAGTCTGGGCAACAATTCATCCTTCATTGTCTCCATCTTGGATTTTAACAATCAGTATTTTTTCGTTTGTTGTAAACAATGAAGAATGGATTGTTGCCCGAACCCTGATGATCAGGTGACTTTTGAGTGCCCTGGCCTGTCTCTCGTTGGTCGCGACTTAGAGGCTATGACGTACCGTTTTCTTGTGGTGTCAACTTTAATATTTATTAAAAAAATAAGTATAAATATTTCGCACAAACGAATCATTATTCCTTGATATTGATAACAAATACTATAGAAAATAATAATTTAAAATTTAAATGCATGTTTCCCATTATGGATTCGAATTCCAGCTATGACATTGAGAATGAAAGGGCAGATTGTGCTTCAATTCCTGGAAAAAGGAAACAACTGCTTACAAGCAAAAATACAAGGATGAGTGGGAGTTGAATCCCATGTTAAAGAACTGGCTTCCACAGTATCCTTAAGATCTCAACCTTGTATATTGCAAATTTTGTGATAATCTCTGCAGCCTAAAATTAGTGTTCTGAAGAACCACTGTTTATATTCTGAAAAACACAAAAAATGGCTTGTGAGTGCTAGCAGTTCATCCCAGATCTCAAATTACTTTTCTGTGAAAAAGGAAAGTGTTGCAGATGCAGCCCATAAAGCTGAACTTAAAATTGCTGTAGTACTGGCTGAACATAACATCCCTTTTCGAATAAGCGAGCATTTGTTTTAAATTATATCAAGTGCATTTTAAGACACTGAAATTGCTGAATTCAAAAAACGAATTATTTCAACTGTAAAATCCAGAAAAGCTTTCAGTCTAATAATTGATGAACCTACAGAAATCTCAATGTAATTATGATAAAGTATTTTGATGAAAACCAAGAGAAATCATGTACAAAACTTTTGAGTTTAATAGAATTGACATCAGGAAATCCAGAAGGTATATTCAACACTATCTCTAAGGAATATAATAACGTGGACTGGAGTGGCTTCGCTGCTGATACAAGGAACGTTATGTTTGGAGCAAAAAAACAGTGTTGCACAGCGAATTAACGACTTAAATCCCAGTTGCATTACCATAAAATGTGTTTGCCATAGTGCAGCACTTCTGTATTTTGGTTGCAGATTGCTACCCCATAGCCTAGAAGATTTGATTAGCGACGTACATGGCTATTTTACTCACATCTGGAAAAGAAAGAAGGAATTTAAAGGGTTTCAGGATTTCTTTGAGACTGAACAGCATGTTATGTTGAAATATTATAACAGCAGGTGGTTATATCTCCTGAGTTGCGTTAACAGGATTTTGGAACAGTAGGAACGTCTGAAATAGTACTTTGTTATCGAGTGTATGTGTGATTGGATTGCTGCTTCTGAAAGAATCTTTAAGGCTCTTAATGTTCCAGTCTGTAAGGCGTATATTCTTTTTTGAATTTAATCTTACCACGTACAAATAAATTTAACGAGATTTTCCAAGCTTCATATCCAACAGTTTTTAAACTGATCCCAGAAGCTTCAAATTTCTTCCAGACATCGTGTTTATACTACAAGTGGTTGGACTATATTAAGAACAGCTTTCTTAAGAATTGAAACCAGATTTTGAATTCAACTTCTTACTTCTTAACAGCATCAATTTTGGCTTTTATAAAAGACAATTCTTGAATGGACCCGGTTTTGATTACCAAACAAGGAAAGATAATTTTATTCGCTGCAGTAATTTTTACATTGAATTGAAGAACCAGCTACCTTTTCGAGTTGCCATTCTAAATCACATTCTTATCTTGGACAAAAATGAAATCATGAAAGCGAATTATCACCTTTGCTACATGAAGTCAATGAGTTGAAGATAAGGACAGGGATATCATTAACAACCATTACAAAGAAATGCTGTTTGACAAACAAGTGGAAGGATTGATGTCTTCTTGTGAAACATCAGAAGAATTCTGGAGTAAAATTAGTCAAATTAAGAGATTAGATGGAACAACACTGTTATATACGAAATTATTGCAAAGCTGGCTAAAGATCTTCTCTGCCTATCTGTCAGTAATGCTGACTGTGAATGGATATTTTCTCAAATTAATGTAATCAAAACTAAACAGAGAAACACGTTTGATATAGAAAATGTAACTAAGTTGATTACTGTTAAGGAAGCTGTAGCTGCTTAAAGGTGGGTGCACATCATTCATTCCATCAGATCAAGTGTTAAAAAACATGATCTCAGAAATAGAGCCTACAAAGAATAAAGTGAAAATTTTTCATAAAAGTCTGCATGTTTATGTTAGTAAGATTGCAATTAAATAACTTTGTGTTTTATTGTAGCTAATTAAAAAAGATTTAACTTATATAATCAACTGTATTTTTCAGTATGTCTGTGTTTAGCCTTAGTTTATTCGTTTATAAATTTTTGCTCCAATTTTGTTTTCATGCACGAAAAAAAGTAGACAAAGAAAAAAATAATAAATATAAACTTTAGCAAAACTTTGGCGTTTTTACTACATCATGATCTTAGCATAATCTAGCATAATTTTAGTAGGTATCTAGAATAATGTTAATTTTTTGGGCCATACTGTACCAAATACACAGCCTTTAAAACACCCCAGGGAACGTTTGAATTTAGTTATGCCTTTTGGGCTTAAGGAGGCAGTGTCGACATTTACCAAAGCCATTAACTAGGCTCTCTGGGGGTTGCTCAACAACTGCCATGTATTTTGATGATAAACAGGTATTTAAGTCAAAATCTTAAGAAAAAGATTAGTTCATGTATTAGAACGTCTAAGAAAACACAAATTTTACCTAAAAAGTAGCAAATGCCAGATGGAAGTAAGACAAGTGGGTTATTTAGGCTTTTCTTTCTCAGCATCAGAGAAAGGATGTGAAAAGAGGCTTGTTAAGACCATTACTTCATGGCACCGACCATCTAATATTCATCAATTGAGAGTATTTTTGGTCACGGCCCAGTTTTATAGGTCGTTTGTGACAAAAAATTGTCAATTATAATTGGGATGACATTGAGCAAAAGATTTAAAGCTCATGTGGTGCTCCGCTCCCGATAAAATCTCCTCACATAAAAAATAAGAAAAGGTAATAAGAAAAAGAGAAATATTTTCCTCCCTACCTTGTTAAATCGCCAGAAACAATCATATTTTGACTCAAGCCTTATTTGAGTTGTTTCATCAGTGTGTGCAATGAGCAAACCATGCGTCGCTAAAAAATTTTTAGACCTTTTCAAACTTGTTCATTCTTTCCCGCCTCCAGCCCGCTTGAAATTTAAATGAAGACTTAAAGACTTCGTCACCAGAGGGCTCTAGGGTCTCAACCAATCACAAAGAGTGTAGGCCAGCATGACCAATCAGAGATGTTCATAAATGAATGCAAGTGTAGAGTCGGTTCCAAAATCTTATCAGAATGCAATGCGACAGTGTCCACTGAGGGAAATCCAAACAGTGGACACTTGTGGTTGTACCAGCAGAAAGTCATGTTCAATTGATGCAGCATTTTGTTATTATGCTTATTGTTACTCAAGAAAGAAGTTATGCAATTGTAAGTGATAGGCTTAAGGTTACCTAGAACACTCATATTTTATTTGATATAGTCTTAAACTTTAGCACTCTGAAATGAACTTACTGGGATCTAAAGAAAGAAAGTTGACTTTTATTTATCAAGAACTAGGGTTACTGTATTCCTCCCTCTATACAAAAGGAATACATGACGCATTCTGTGTCCAAGTAAAAAAAAATGAAATGTAACTTAGGAATTGAATTTCTTAGTTTTTGTAATTCACTTAGCTCTTATAATTTTTAATTTATGATGGTAAGCTAATTTAGTTTATTGTAACTCTGTTTCTTTCTTCTCATTAGTAATTTTTGAATAGAATGAAATCAAAATCCTCCAATCTAATTGAGTTATTGTAAGAAAATAAATATTTATATGAAGATTTTTTGCCCTCTAATAAATCTCGATTCTTTTTGTACTATGTGTTTCTCCTTACTTTACCCACTTTTCTCTCATTACTCTATCACACGTTCATCAGGAACTGTGCTACTGTTTCTGCTTTGTTATTCAACCTTCTACAAAAAAGGCGCTCTTTGACTGGTTGGATAAGCAAAAGCAGGCATTTAGTCACCTAAAGAAGTAGTTTTCATTACCTTCTATATTAAAAAATTTTGACCAAAACACAAGATCCATATCCTGTCCGACACTTGTAAGTCTCAATTCTTTTTGTACTGTGTTTCTCCTTACTTTACCTACTATTCTCTCATAACTCTATCACAATGGCGCTCGAACAGGGACAATAGTGGGTGGAGAACACATAGGTATACTTGATCCATCGTAAGCTTGTGCAGAATGTAAACAAAAAATAATCATGCATCCGTGCGCAGGCTCCTGTGATTGGAATAATCAATTTAGCTTCCTCTGATACACATGGCTTGGCAAGGCCAGATGAATCCCTATCTTTCTATCCTTTAATCCTTTAATCCACTAATCCCTTATGCTCTCAAGAGATTCAATTGAAAGTCTTTAGGGCTTTTTACTATTTATTAAAAAGAAAAAGTATCTATTTTAATGAAAAGCTATGGCAAGAAAGACATTTATATAATATATTTTATAAATTTATTATATAAACATTATGTACTATATGTACTGTATTCAGTTTGTCTCAGAATATGTTATGATCGGTCTTAAATTGCTTTTCGAATAATCATTATCAATTTCATAAATATCATCGATTTTTTGAATAAATTACATGAAGAATAAATCTTAAATAAATGTATTTGGGGCCCCCAGACACATGTTTTCTTTCCTGCACAACAATCTTAATCTTTTCCATGGAGTAGTTTAATCACTTAATCCCTTAATCCCATGATGGTGATTTCTGTCCTGTCGTTTGGCAGGAAAGTTGTCGATTTCTCCCATGTCTATTTTTTCTTATATATTTCTTTAAAAAATGATCAATTTATGTGTAATTTATTATCTTTTTTAGCCTAATTAATAACATTTACTGATTTTAGTTTAGAACTGATTGTTACAGTTTTAAGTCAGTTTTCACGTTTTCTTTTGTGAACTACATTTTCGTGTGCGCCCAGGAACATGGAAATTGCAAGGCTCAATCAGCCAATAGAAATGCACTTCACAACGTGCTTTTGTTTACATCCCGCACAAGCTAACAATGGATCGAGTATAATACATAAAAGGTTTCGAACATGGATGGAGTACTGGCCCATGGAGAGGATAGTGTGGTTTCACAAGGAGGAAGCATGTCTGAAGGGAACTTAGAATCTCAGGCTGTAGCTGGGTATTCACACAAAATACCTACCTTCTCAGGGAAGAGGGAAATCTGGGCTTAGAGGCCTTTTTGGCAATCTTGGAGGATGTCGCTGGAATAGCCAAATGGGTTGATCAACTTAAGATTAGCATTATAAGAGCAAAATTGAAAGGGGTGGATGCTAGAAAACTATGTGAGCATAGACTTTATGAGATAAAAACATACTCTGAATTCTTGGAATCATTTAAAAGGGTAATGATTTTTAAGAAGGCTAAAGGGGACCCCTTGGGAGAATTCATTAATGCACAACAAGGAAATCTGTAAACGAGTATGCCTGCAGATTGGAGGTTCTTTGGAAAAATCTAGCACACAAGACACCCAGTTGGCAGATAAGTGTAAAGAACTAATTCTACAAAGGTTCCAGGAAACTGTGCTCCCTAATCATATGGTGTTTCTTGCACACGGACAACCTCAGACTTTTGAAGAAGCAGTTAGTTTGGCCAATAAGTCCGAGGACCTTCATGTAAACTCATTTGAGTTGTCAAGTTCCTGAAAATTTTAAGGACCCTTTAGATAACACTCTTGAAGCCATAAAAAGTCAATTAAAACACTTAGTTATTGAGCTGCAAGAGAAAGAAAAACCACAAGTAGCTCGAGATAAAACAGTTTAAAAAGTGATGGATAAAATAGAAAACATGAAATAGGAGTTGGCAAGTATAAAATTTAAGAACTCGGGCAGAAAGGACATTATCTGTTTTAATTTTAAGATTTTGCAAGAACAAACCTTTAAATTAATAGTGACCACCAGTGAAAACCAGTCACTAGGGTCACGGATTAATGAGCAGAATCTGGTTGAGATACAAAGGGATCACAGAGGGCTCCATAAGTTAGAAATAAAAATGAAAAATGTACCTGTCAAATTTTTGTTAGATACTGAATCTGACATGTCCATAATTGACAATAAGGTGGCTAAGTTCCTAGGAGATGAGATCAGATGGATAAATAGTAACTCGTTTGTCAGGGGGATTGATGAACATGCGTCCCTAATTGACAATGCCATCTATAATGGCAGAATTGGACACTGAAGTAGGAAGCTTGGGCAGCTGGAAGTTTTTGGTTTTGGATCTGTTGGGTCGGGATTATGAAGGAATAATAGGTGGGGATATCATTCATAACATCACTAAATAATGTGGGGAGGTTTGTGATGAAGAAGAATTGGAACTTATTAAGCTTAATAATGAGCAAAGGGGGTGGGGGGGTCTTATGAGGATGTTAACAAAATTTGCTGACTGTTTTGGTCAGGATATAAGAGAAGTTCAAGGGCTATGAAGTTGAATTTAGAACGTGAAGGGCTATGAAGCTGAATTCAAAGTCAGGAGACAAACAAGTCTTTGTCTGGCAGTATCCCATTCCTCAAGTATACCTCCCAAAGTTAAAAAAAATACATATTTGACTATCTTGAAGCAAGAATAATAGAGCCTACAACATCCAAATGAAATTCTTCCCTTCATGTGGTAAAGAAGTATAATGGAGGAATTCGTATGACTCTTGATTTAAGAAAAGTAAATGATGTTACTGAAGCTGTGGACTACCCAATGTGTAAGGTGCAAAATATACTTCACTGTCCTCGACCTCCACATTGATTACTATCAAATTCCTCTAGCGGCACACTTAAGAGAGTGTTTTGCCTTCACAAGCCCTTGGGGTAAGTTTCAATTAACTAGAATGCCTCAAGGGGGCAAAAACTCATCCCACCTATTTCAGGCATTCATGTCCAAAATTTTGGCTTCTTCTGGGTGAGGGGGTCTTCGTTTTCTAGGAAGAACACTTAATCATATTGGAAAAGGTGCTTGACATTTTCTCAAGAAGGGGACTTATTATTAAGCCCTCTAAATGTAATTTTTGCATGGACCAGGTGAATATCTTGGCCATGTTATATCAAGCAATGGTGTTCAACCAGACCCTCGTAATGTTTCAGACATCCTCAATCTGGTCCCACCCAGTACTGTTAAGGAGACATGGTCACTCATCGGTGTCGTTAATTTTTATAGACCTTTTCTAAAGAATTTCTCGCAATGTTTAACTCCCATTACAAATCTCACCAAGAAAAATGTAAAAATTTTTATGGGGCAATGATTGTGAGGAGGCCTTTCAACTGATAAAAAAAACTTAAGTAAATCCCCTGTACTAATGCCACCGGACTATGATAATGAGTTTTTTTATATATGGATGTCTTTCAGGGTGCTGTTGGAGCAGCTTTATATCAAATGCATAATGGCAGTATGAAGCATGTATCATTTTTAGTGCTAAACTAAAAGGGAGCCAGCTAAATTACAGCACTAGAGAGAAAGAGGCATTGGCAATTATTCTTGCCGTACGTCCTTTTAGGCATATAATTCTGGGTTTCCTGTGCCAATTTTATCTGACCATAAACCTTTGTCTTTCTTAAAGTCGATGAAGGGGACCAATCAAAGGCTACTTAGGTGGTCAATTGAGGTGGAAGAGTACGGGGTTGTGCATAACCTTTTGCTAGGGGGCTGCGACTTAAACCGCAGCGTTGTAGCACACTCTTATGACGCTTCGGCAGAGAGTAGTTCATTGTGCGTCTATTGGTATCAAACAAATATGGCTGGTTTAATAAATGACAGTGAAGAGCAGCGTTTCATGGATAGAGTTCGTGCAAATGCATATCGAGAGGCAATGGAAGCAGGTGCGTCTTTTATTAATCGCAAATGGTTTGCGAACAAGTTAAACCGATCGGATAGATGGGTGACGGACAATTGGAAGAAAGGTTATGATAACTGCCATGCCGAATTTGCTGAGGGTAGGCCCGAGAAATTATCACAGGAAAGCAAAAACATTATTGCTAATAACAGTGGCAAAAGACGTCGCAGCTGTGTCAACGTTGCACAAGAAATTAAAGCCAAGCGTGGAAAAATAATTTCTCGTTCAACGGTTCAAAGACATCGTCAGTGTGCAAACATCAAGCCATTCCATGTTATTCCGAAGCCGATGAAGACCGCATTAAACATCAAAGACCGGCTCTGGTTTTGCGACTACCTGCGGGATTGAGTGAAAGACGACTTCATGCACCTTGCCCCGAGCGACGAGTTCTTTGTGTGGACTATGAGACGTCCGAATTACCAAAACGATAGGGTCTGGAGCTTATCGATTACAGATATTTCTGACGATGAATACTATCAAGAGCTGTCCAAGAAGCCTGACTGCATTGGCATCTTCGTGTGTTTCGCCGCCAAGCGAATGATGTGGAGATTCAAGGAGCAGGGTGAGTCATGGAATGGTGATTATTTTCGGAATTTGCTAACAAATGATGTTTTTCCGTTTCTTTGAGATCCAAACAACACTATCGACCCGCATGAAGTTTGTTTTTTGCACGATAAGGCACCTTGCTTTAAGGCTAATGCAACACAGCAAATCCTAAGAGAAAGTGCTATCGATTTCTTCTCATCAAACGAATGGCCCGGTGCATCCCCTGACCTAAACGTTGCTGAACATTTTGGAGCCGTGTTAAAAGACACAGTGGAATATTTAATGATTCAAGAACGTGCTGGATATCGGTATTCTCGAGACCTTCTAATGGGACACCTGACATCTGTGCTCTGTTTGAGACACTCCTCCGCTCCTACCCGAAACGGATGCGTGCTGTTCGAGAAGCAGGTGGTGGCCACACTAAATATTGATGTGATAAAAGCAGAAATAAACGTACTTTTTGATTATCAACCGCAGAACATTCCACTTAGTTTTGTTTATTTTCCAGACCCCTAGCAAAAGGTTATGCACAACCCTGTACAATCTCAAGGTAGAACACATTAAAGGGAGTGATAATTGTATTGCAGACCTGCTATCCCAGTCCTATTCAATTGAAGTTAATACCTCTTGCTTGATTAAAACCAGTTGAGATATCTTCTTATCAATCCTAAGGACCACATTCCACATCTACAGAAATCCGGAATCTACGAGGTCAGGTGTCGCAATGCCCTATGGTGTACAAGGGTCAGACTTCTAGGAACTTAACCATTAGATTCAAGGAGCATATGCGGCATAGACGTTTTGGCAGAAGCAACCAGTCCGCAATAGCCAAGCACTCTCTGGACATGGGACATGATTTTTCATTAGAGAATTTAAAACTAGTACAATCAGTCAATAAAAAGCACCTACTAGATGCTTTTGAAATCCTTGCCATTAACAAAACCGACAAAAACCAGTTATTAAATCTCGATAAGGGCCCCATTAATTCAGTGGGTGACTCAGCTTCCCAATCGATGAATTGCCACTTTCTACAATTCTCTTGATTGGTTGTTCTCCGTTCTTGTTCACTATATAAGACTTGATTACCTTCCCAAGTCAGTTCACTCCGTGTTCTCCCTTGGGCTGCTGAACGATGAAAGCAAGGCTTTCGAAAAGCGCTTACAGGTGTATTTTATCTTATTCTTTTGTTTTTTTGTCTTATATTTTTGCCTTATTTTTCATTTATTATTTTTTCGCTTCTTGTTTCCTTGTAGTGGTAAAAGAGTATCCTCTAGTTTATTACTTAACTATTTCTATCCACGTAAGAATTTATTACATTATTCAAATTATGAGTGTTCTAGGTAACCTTAAGCCTATCACTTACAATCGCATAACTAGTGTTGCCAGATTAGGGGAATTTCCCCTAGATCTAGGGGATTTTAAAGTCTTTGGGGGAGAATCTAGGGGATAAAAAATTTAGGGGAATTTTTAGGGGATTTTTAATTTTTGTAAGGGGAAAAAATTTACCGTTGTTACAGTAATGCAGAATCTAATGTAAGACCTTGTATTACCCTTAAAGATGATTTACAAAAAAAAATCGTCTTGTAAACTTTGTTTCATATTAGTCATTCATAATGTCATATTAGTAACCAAGTCAGAAAACATGTATTCAAATGTATTTTGAAAATTCAATTCTTGATAAGCTTGCTTTGATTGAATAAAATGCTGATGACAATAAAATGATAAAACTTTTTTTTTAATAACTATAAAAATTTAACTATTTAACTATAGAAAATATCACATTTTATTAGCTTATTTATGATAAACTAAATGTAAACAATAAAACTTGTGTTTTGAATATACTTGTGATACGTATTAAAAAATAATATACATTTAAATTTAAAAAAAAAAGTTGGTCAATTATTTAGGGGTGTTTCCTCAGAAATCTTCAAATCTGGATGAATTTGAAGCAACTTCTGGGGGAGGACTGTTAGCGGCATCTTGCAACACTGCGCATAACTTCTTTCTTGAGTAGCAATAGGTATAATAACAAAATGCTGCATCAATTCAACATGACTTTCTGCTGATACAACTACAAGTGTCCACTGTTTGGATTTCCCTCCTTAAATATCATTTCTTAACTGTCGCATTGCATTCTGATAGGGTTTTCGAGCCGACACTACACGTGCATTCGTTTATGAACGTCTCTGATTGGTCATGTTGGCCTACACTCTTTGTGATTGGTTGAGACCCCCCAGAGCCCTCTGGTGACGAAGTCTCTAAGTCTTCATCAGGGGGGTGAAACTCGTAGCTTTTTCTGTCAAACCAAGATGGTGGCGCTATGAAGACTGCTTGCTAATGTTTTCTGCATTTTGGCGTTTTAATGACAAAGTTATAAATATAAATGAGTAAATAAAATAAAATATTTAGGATGGGATTTGATAAAAATAAATTAAATAAATAAAAAATAGCTAAAATTTAATTAAAGTATAAAATAACATAAGAATAGATTAATTAAATGATAAACATATACAATAAATAAAACAAAATAAAATAAAGTTAATAATTAATTAATTAAATAAACTTGGCTAAATGAATAAATAAAGTAAACTAATTAAGTGCACAAATTAATAAACAAAAATCAGTAAAATAACAATTAAATTTAATCACTGCTTTGAAGACATTGTTGTTAGAAAATGCGTCAGCGAAAACAAAATTAATTTCCTGTATTGCTAAATCGGAAATATCTTATCTTTCTTTTTTATATACATAATTGATTTTACCACTTTGTAGAATCACTTTTGCCGTAATAACAGTCCCAATTCTTTTGGGTGTTGATATTAGTAAGCTCAGGGCAAAGTTCCTGTGTAAAATATTTCTAACACTTTGGATGCATTCAGTGGGATCTTTTTTGTCCTTTGTCAATGGTTTCTGTATTCTATTTATCATGACTGCCCATAGATTTTCGATTAGATTCATGGCAGGCAAATTCTCTGGCCGTTTCAGGACACTTATTTGTCTTTTCCGATTTTTGGATGTATAAGCTGGTACACTATCCTGTTTGAAAATAACATCTTCAGATGAACAGATCTTCTCAATAATTGAGTTACAAAGAATTCCATCATTTCTGTATAAACTTCTGTATGGAACCGGATGTTCACAAAAAAAAAATCAATTCACCAACATTTTGACTATTAAAACAACCCCATAAATTATATGGTTTTAAAGGGTGTTTTACTTCTCGGTTGACAGTTGAAGACAAAACTTTTGCAAGAAATCCATCCAATTATTTCTTGGAAATCACTAAATTGTTCTCATTCTCATGCTGAATTGTACTTGCAACTATCTTAATTAAATATGTAAAAATGAGAATAGAACAGTATTTAAAATGTTAACCAAACATTATGCAAACAAAAAATTAAAGTATGCCAAAAGAGGTTTGAAATTATCTTAATAAAAAAAATAATGAATTCACAAAAGTGAAATTTTTTTTGTATACATATCTATGCCCTTTGTTTATTGGATGAATAAATTTCAAATTTCAAAAATTTAAAACAATGAAGTTGTTTTTTTAAATATAATCTACAAGAGTTAATTTTCTATTTTAACTTATTATTCGTTTGTCCTCCTTTATTACTAAAAATAAAATAAAATATTAAAAAAAAAACTTTTTTATATTTTTACCCCCCTTCATCCATTCTTGTTTTTACTGAAACAAGTATTCCTTTTTGGTTTAAAAAGTGAAATAAAAAGTTAAAAAAAGAATTCATAAAATTAAAAAAAGACAACGGTGTAGCAGGGCATAATTTTTTTTCATTTTAAAATTTATTATTATTATTATTGTAAGAGCACACTTCAGAAGTAAAAGAAAAATAGTGTGAAAATTAAAATTTATTATGAAATGCGCACTCTATTTAAGGACACTGAACGTAAAAATGCCACATTAAGCAACAACGTCGTCTGCTTATTCTTCATGCGAATCGAAGTGCTGCCCTGGCGAGCACTTGATCCCAAGTCCCTTGATTTAGCATTGAGTTTCCACCTCTGGTATATTTCTATCTCTATGGTCTTCATTTAAATTTTAAGCGGGCTGGAGGCGGGAACAAATGAACGAGTTCGAATAGGCCTAACATTTTTTTAGCGATGTGTGGTTTGCTCGGTGCACACACTGATGAAACAACTCAAACAAGGCTTGAGTCAAAATATGATTGTTTCTGGTGATTTAACAAGGTAGGGAGGGAAATATTTCTCTTTTTCTTATTATCTCTTTATATTTTTTATGTGAGGGATCGTATATTTTATCGGGAGCGGAGTACCACACAAGATTTAAATCTTTTGATCAATGTCATCCCAGTTATAACTGACAATTTTTTGTCACACATGTCCCCTCTTAACGAGATTCTCCCTTTCCTTGTTGTATACGTTTGTAATCAATCTTTGTTCTTGGTCGTAGATTGTATCTTCCAGATGTTTCTCCCATATGTTCCCGGTTATCTTCAACAGTCACTGTTGGCTGCTGGGTTGCTGCCATCTCAAACCCTTCTTCAAGGCTTGTTGCTATCTCACTCAATGGTTCAGGTTCTTGCAATGGTTGAAAGGTGATTGGAATTGCTGATGTCGGGGCCATCTCTTGTTCTGGGTCGGTGGCTAGTTCCAGTTCGCTAGATCTTCTTGGCCATATGTCATCCACTGCTGGACAGGGTTGCTCCAGTTCTGGTCCGATGACGACATCTCCATCTAGGTTAGGTGTTGGTTCCTCTGGGGCTGGTTCCACCTGTCGTGAAGAAGACTCATCATATCTAATCTCAGCAGAGGCTAGTAGTGGTTTTCGTTGGGGTACATAAATTGCATCCCAGCTTAGTTTAATTCCTCTTCATCTGACTCACTTTCAGGTGGTTGGTGTAGGGACTTCTTTTCCTTTGATTATGTATCATCGAGGGCGAGTAGCATCACTGAAGCAGTGTTTCAAACAATCAACATGTATAGTCTGCTGATCATGCTCTTGGATACCTTTGATTATACAGTTTACTGGAGAGGCATTTTTTAGCACTCTGAACAGACCAATATATCTAAAACCCGGTTTATTTTTTCCACCCCCCTTCTTAAGTAACCAAACTTTTGCTCCAATCTTAAATTCCCTCAAGGATCTGCCCATACTGGCTTTGTCAATTTTTTCCTTCCTTCTTCCTTAATTTTGTTTCTTTGCAAGATGACGTGCGTTCATCAGCCCTCCCACCAATCTAGAATGTGTAACGTGCCTAAAAAGGGAAAACCTCTCTTCAGCACGTTCAACCCCCAGCAAAGGGAGAGAAAACCCCACATCTGCTGATCACTAACACCCAAAGCCAAAAAGAAATGAAAAATAAAGATTAATGATTACTTCCCTTAAGGTGCAGAAAATAAGATTCCCATTAAACCCCCAGCGAGTATAGAAAAATTCCAAGAGATAAAAACAGTTGCATTAATTTTTAAAATCCTAAGTAATCCGGAAAGAGAATTAAGTGATTAAATAATTAATAAGAAAAATTAAAGCATTTAACCTCTTTTCCCCGCAATTAAGCAAAGAAAGTTCCAAACAAAATATTTCTTTTATTGCAAAAAATAAACGACACAGATAAGAACTAATTACAAAAAATATAGAGGAAAAAAATACAGGGACGAGGAGTTGCTAGAAGGGAAGGCTGAAAACACTCAACATAAACTACGTAGACAACAGTCCAAAATATTTCTGAGAGCGTTGAAAGGAGACTCGACGGGAAGACAGAACATTGACTAGCCGACAATTAACTTCGGAAGGCAGATGAAAAAACTCCGGACTATCAATGGTAAAATTAATTGGAAAAAAAAACCTCCAGCAACAACGGGTCTATAAAAATAAAGAAGTTTGTTTGGAAATAAAAAGAAGTTTAAAAAAATTATTGAAATAAAACAAAATAAAAAAAACAAGATAAATTATAAAAAACTAATCAGATTCACAAAAAAAATAAAAGAACTACGGGAACATTGGATAACAAGAGACAACATACACATTATGAAACAAAAGGAAATAAATAAAGTAAGACAATGACAAAGACTTACCCATTCAACCGGTATCTCACCCACAGCCTAAAAATACTCACACTAACACGGGAACCAAGAAAGGAGAGGCTAAGAAAAGGAAAAATTAAAGAAATAAAATCTGAAATAATAAAAGAAGATTAACAAAAGCAAATAAAAAAACAACAGAATAATCATCCCGAAAACAAGGCAGTGAATTTGAAGTCCACCATTAAAGTCTACATGGTAGGGCTAGACGCACGACCATAATGCCGGTTTAGAAAGAAGACTGTTGGCTTCAATGGAAGATCCTAAGGGGAAATCCATACTCGTACCAAACAGTTTGAAAGGTAACGTAACTCGTCATCAATTTTAATCTTTTTACAGTTCCATGAGGGTACCAGCTTCAGCTAACGCTGCACTCAACGAGGGACAATCCAGCTCCATTGAGGCCAAGTGTAGCAACTGGAAAAGAGAAGTCCAAGGAAACTTTATCTCTCAAAAGATCAATGAAAATGGCAGCAAATAAAGATGAACAGGGCCCGAAACCATCACGGCCCGAAAACATCACAAAAACCAAATAGAAGAAAACCATTACTTCAAAACATGATGGTTGATAAAATACTTCTTGCTTAGTAGCAGAAGTAGACGGAATAACTATCCAGAGTTAGACTGCCAAGTCTTCGGAAAAAAAAAGCTGAAGCACCGCAGACCGAAAACGAGCTCGCGCAGGGCACGTCGCGAGGAACAAACAAACTACGAAGAATAAAACAAGTGGTAACAATAAAAAAAATTAACACGCGAAATTAGACAAAGGCTACAATCACGAGAGTGAAGAAAGAGTGAAAAATAATGAACGGTAATAAAAAATTATTTGGTAGGGAAAATTCTTATAACGAAAAGTAAAATAAAAAAATAATTTAATCTGCAAGAGAAAAAACAGATTTTAAAATTTTGCACGCAACAAATATGTGTCAAATTCTACCTCCTCCATCTCTTGATCCCAAGAAAATGGGAGCATGGGATCAAATCCATAAAGCAAATATGCGGGTGTCTCCCCGGTATTTTCATTGGAGCTGCTGCGTATAGAGAACAAAGCCGCTTCTAACTGTTCGTCCCAATGTAAACTTATCATTTTTACATAGACGTCTCAATGTTTACATATGTTCTTATTAATTCTTTCTATTAAACTGTTTGACGTTGGGCGATAAGCAGTAGAGAAGTGATGGTTTATGTTCAAGTCTTTGGCTACTATATGCATCAACTCCGATGTAAAGTTTGCTCCACGATCAGAAAACAGTTCTTTAGGTACCCCATATCTACAGATAATTTTCTCATTGACGGCCCTTGGCAATAGTTTCGGTAGACTGGTCTATAATGGCCTTTGCTTTGGGAAATCGAGTGAAAATATCTAAAAAAAAAAACAATGATTTACTTATTCCCTTGCTCAGATTTGGCTAGGAGTCCCACCATATCCATGACAACCTTTTGAAAGGGATAGGCTGCCTTAATACCTTCTTAGAAAGTGGCTTTTCCTTTATTGAGTTACATCTCTGGCATGTCTTGCAAGCTCTGACAAAATTTGAGATATTTTTGTACATAGAAGGCCAATAATAATCAGAACTTATCCTCTTCCATGTTTTGTTTGTCCCTCATGTCCTACGAAGTTGTTATCATAGGCCATTTCTATGAGTTTAATTCTAACATCCTCTCCAACTCATATTTTTAATTTTTTCTTCCTGCGACGCGACTTCCCTAGATAATATACTATACCTTCCTGAATTATGTAAGTTTTCCCACTTTTTTTTCTGGCTACCATATCTGTAATGTTGGGTCCATAATTTGGGATTGAATTTCTTTTTCCTTCCAATCTACATCCTCAATCAAGCAAGAGGTATTAACTTCAATTGAATAGGACTGAGGTAGAAGGTCTGCAATACAATTATCACTCCCTGTATTATGTTCTACCTTCAGACTGTACTCTTCCAACTCAATTGACCACTTAAGTAGCCTAAGTTGCAGAAGCAACCAGTCCGCAATAGCCAAGCACTCTCTGGACACGGGACATGATTTTTCATTAGAGAATTTAAAACTAGTACAATCAGGCAATAAAAAGCACCTACTAGATGCTTTTGAAAGCCTGGCCATTAACAAAGCTGACAAAAACCGGTTATTAAATCTCGATAAGGGCCCCATTGGTGATTCTGCATTGAATCAGTGGGTGACTCAGCTTCCCAATCGATGAATTGTCACTTTCTACAATTCTCTTAATTGGTTGTTCTCCGTTCTTGTTCACTATACAAGACTCGATATACATTACCAAGTTAGTTCGCTCCGTGTTCTCCCTTGGGCTGCTGAACGATGAAAGCAAGGCGCTTACAGGTCGTATTTTTCCTTATTCTTTTGTTTTGTGTCTTATTTTTTTGCCTTATTTTTCATTTATTATTTTTTCGTTTCTTGTTTCCTTGTTGTGGTAAAAGAGTATCCTCTAGTTTATTACTTAAGAACACTCATAGTTTATCTGATATAGTCAGTGTTACCAAGTCAGTGGTTTTCCCACCAGATCTCGTGGGAAAAAGTGGGAAATATTTTTCAGTGGGAAATCTGGTGGGGAATTATTTTTATCAGTGGAGTATCAGTGGTAAATGGTTGGTTAAGTCAAATCACCAGCCAGTCACTAGACGAGACGAGAAGACCAATGGAAGAGCATCATATCATTGTTCTTTACATGTACTGGACTGTAGCGGACCCAGGCCCCAATAATTAGAAGAAATTAGAAAACACCCACACCGGTAATTACAGGGCCAATCCGCCCCTTCTATCCATTTTAAGGGATAGGGGAACTGAAGTTATGATGGTCCAACCCGGTCGGTAAAGTGCACCGGGGTTTAGACTCCCTATTGATGTTTTTAATGAAGAGACAAATGAATACACCTGATCTTAATGAAAATAAACATTTATTCAAAAATACACATTATTTACAAAAAAGTTTTAAGGTAAAAAGTTAATCATAAAAGCGATAAATTGTAACATTTAAATATCTTTTCAAAGATTTAATCGTGGCCTTCTATCATCCATTATCACAAAATTATATTTAAGTTCTATCTTTAATAAGTTCAACAAATTGTTAACTAACTGTTATAGACAGTAATGAAACAAATGACAGTACTGCCTTGAAAACTACTTTTTAACTGACTTCAAAAAGGAGGAGGTTCTGTGTTCGTCTGTATGTATTTTTTAATGTATATTCATCGATATTTCCGTCATTTATAAAACGATTTTAAAAATTCTTTTTACATTGGATTTGGTTTAGCACCAAGATGATCCCATTTTAATTTCATTGTTGAAGTCGGTTTAATTTTTTTTTAATCTAGTTTATACTTGTTAATATGCATATGAAAAAGACAATTAGGTTTTATAATATTTATCCTTTCTTTATTAAATTGCTAAGATATATTTGAATAAGTATTATAATAAATATCAGTAATAGAATTTTATTTATTTTTATTATATTACTTATTTCTTTATTTTTATTATACCAGATTATTCTTAAAGTATAACAAACTGAGTGATTGTGTGATGTTTAACTCTGACTATTATGCCTTTTGTAATGAACTTTTAAACTACTTTGATAATATGTCAACGAGCAATTTTTAGCTCTTTGTCTTTTCACATGTACTGTAAGTGATTTTTTATTGTAACTGTGTGAATTTGCTTTGTCTTCTGTTTAGTGTCTTATGTTCTGTTTACCTCCGTTAATGATTACTTGCATCCATTTTCAAATTTTCTGTCTTATATTTTATTTATTTATTTGTTTATTTTTTAGTGTGTTCGTTGTTAAAGGTTTATTTTCAACTGTTTTCGTTCACACTTAAAACAAATAAAATTGAAATTGAAATTTCTTTAGTAAAAATAAAATAAGTGCAAATTGGATTTCGCCACAAGAGCATTCCTTTCCCCTTCCCCACATAGTTTGAATTGGTTCTGCATGGAAACCATTTCAAAACTGGGGTTTTTGAACCAGCGCCGAATCGGTTTCGCGCCGACACGTACCTGACCCTCATGAGGATGTTACAGTAGGAGTCTGCATTTAATCGATTTGATTTGGGGTCGACAAATAAAGACCCATCCATTGCGGGCTGACTTCTTGTTTGTTCCTTTTGAGAGTGGGGGGGTTGGGTCTCTCTGAGGTCTATCAACGTTTGGTGGCTGCGCACATGGCAGCTTTTGTTGGAGTTTTCTTAGCTCCTTCTCCCATTTGGGCGAATTTTCTTTTTATGCATCTACGCTGGTTTTTCAAAACAGCTGGTTTGCCAGTTTCCTCTCGTCTTCCTATAGTCATTTCCAGTACTTTACCAAAGTTTTATAAGGACTGTCAATCAGATATGAAACCCTTTATTCAAGCGTTGCATACCACAGATATTGGCATTCTAGGCTCTCTGAAAGAGCCGTGGTTTGTGCACAAAATGGATTCGTGTATGACCACCGACGTGGTCCGACTTCACCCTGGTCCGCAACTTGAAAAGCTTTGAAGATCTTAGCTTTTGAGGGGACAACCTTCAATTACCAGTGGAGGCTGTTACATCAGGGGTTTCTTTCACTACAAAAGCTTCAGGCGTGGGGAGTGACTGCTTCGGCCGCTTGTAAGGTTTGTGGTATGGTTGAAACAATACCGCAGTTATTGTGTGCCCCCTCGCTCAATCGATTTGGGACCGATTCAGTCGGCACTTTGGTTTGAGATGTCTTTCATATAAATCTGTGCGCTGTCTCTTTAATGAGTCTTCTGATAAAGCATTTAAATTGGATCTAGCTGTGCCAATTGCAGTTGCCATTAGGCAATTGTGGGCATCGCGTGTTGCCAGGTCAATAGGGAATGATATCCCGCTATCAGTCGTTTGGGAGAGCATGGCTCATCGTTTGAATTCATTCTTTTTGTTGGAATGGAACAGACTAGGTCCGTGCGCTTTTCGATGCCGTTTTGCATCTTCGGGCTGTCTTTGCATGGTCGAAAGGTATGAATAGGCATTTCATTTTTATGTTCCCAATGTCGTTGTGATGGTCTTGCCAGGGAGCGAGCGGGCAATTACTGGGCGTTTATACAGCTTGAGCAGCCTATGAAGACTGCCTGATCTAGTTGCTGTAGCATGTGCAGCGAGCGCCTGTGATTAAGACCTTTTGAGGCGTTCGCTGAGGCCATCTGCCTCAGCTTCAACAGCAAATTTCCTTCATCTCGAGGTGTTTATTTAGGTAACGCAACCTATTAAGGGCTGTTTGTGCGCCCTGATTACTGATTATCTGAAGGGCGTACGCTGGAGCATCATCATCAGCTCTGGTTCCAACAGCCCTTTTTTGAAACCATGGTGTGCACAAAAAAGGAAATAGAATTACTCATATATGTTACAACTATTAATTCATGAAATGAACTTGATACTTCTAACATATCTGGTATATATAATTTTATTTCTTTTTTTGTGTTTTCAAAAAACAGAACATATACGCTAATTTTAATATGGTATCATGAAAATATAAACTCTTAAAGAGCCCATAGCTCTGTTCTGTAGGAGCAGAAAACTATTGATGTGTCATCAATATCCATTATCCATTCATGGAAAAATCGTTGCTCTAGCAGTGCTGCATTAGTGTGGTAACAAAAGAGTATTGTTCTGACAACAATATTTATTGAATGAGATTAATAAAGAGAATTGTTCTCTGATCAAAACACATTATCAAAACAGTTTTGTCCACACAACAATAAATATTGATGGGACCGGAGTAACCATAAAATATTTTACAGTGACCATAAATAAGGTTGTCACAACAATTAATTTCTCTTCGTGTAGTTATTCAAAATTTAAAAGACATAGAATTAATAGTGAAGGAATTTCCCTTCGTAATTGTGGAGGCTCGACAATTGCTTTCCCCCGCTATACACGTGGTATTGAACTCCGGTCATTATCTCACATTATGTGAGTTGAATTTTTTAGATGAAAACATAAAAAATTCTCAGGGGACTATTTATCAATTTAAACATTAAAAAAATTGATGGCAATTTCCCTCAGGGTTTACCTGCTTATTGTCAATAAGGTTTTGGTTCCTTGATAAAAATGATAGCGGGAATTCTGTTTGTGAAATAGGTGTGTGACCTGGAAGCGTTGGTGCTGTGTACTCCTGTTGCTTTAAGATTTATATTTTGAGAATTATTTGAATTTATCGGGGAAGCTATTAATAAAATTGAAGGGAGTTATAAGAAATTGCATACTGAGTAACCCCTCTATTTTAATGTGTGGAATCCTGACTTTTAATAATGCTATATAAATCTCCTTTTTCATTAAGATGTCAATTTATAGTGCTTTTGTGACATGTCATGTCAGTGAATGTCACATGGGTCCGGCGGAGAACGTGTAGGGTTTTTTTTTAATTATATAGACATAGACATAAATTATAGGGAAGTTTTCATATTTTTGTGTGATTTTGCTCTCTTTGTTTCTCACGTCTGGTGTTAATAATTTTCATGTTTAATAATATTCATTTTTTATTTAGTAGTAATGTTTTTTAAGATATTTTATTTTCGTTTTAAAAGGCTGTTGTCATAAAAAAAGTTATTATTCGTTTTAAGTAATTGTTGGCGATTGCTGTTCACGACGATGATCGTGCAACAGGGCTCGCCATTGTTACTGAGAAAAACATTGTTTCTGGGATAATTTCCGAGAAACTGTGCAATCTCGGTGTATCTGAGTATTTTTGGGGTTTTTATGCATTCTGGATCTTATATCTCGTATGTTTTTTTTTTTGGCTTTCAGCAACCGCTGGGGATGGATGTAGAATAAACAAAATGGTGGGAACGCCAGAATGTTCGGGAAATGTTTGTTTTTTTGTTTATGCTCGCTTGCCGATTGCTGATTATTCACATGATGCTTAAGTACTGAATTATTGTACCCAATGTTTCATCGATAAAAGTAATTCGAGGTCATTTGATGTCCGATTATGAGAAGTCCGACGAGTTGTTGTGTTTGAACGGAGATTGCAATACAACACACTGCTGCTATTAAGATGACATTATCGGGTGAGTCCGTTCCGTGTTGTGTGTCGGGGAAAAAACATGTGATTTATGCTAAAGGAGTAGTGCGGTTATAGAATCTGTTAGAGCAAGTAAAGAGAAGACTGAATAATTAACTGGAACAGTTGTTCGTTTATAACGGAGTTTGTGCGCGTAGAGATAGTTTGGAACTGCGTAGTCTGGCAATAGAAAAATACGTATTAATGAGAACGCTTTGCGCTTATTACAATAATGTTATTGCATAACTGTAGTCTTTATAAAGAATTATGTTAGTTTGCAGTAATAGTTTTAAGGAGAAGGCTTGATAACGCAACTAGGCAAAATATCAGTATTCCCTGCAGGAACGCGTGATCTGAGTATTAAATTGATAAGGAGTTGCACACTTTATCCGCGTGGGCGTGCCTGTTGCTCCCGTCGAGCATAAGCCTCGTTTTGGTTACGACCACCAGAGTGCATGTGAAGCTGCACTATTGAGTCGCGAACACATTGGAGTGCTAACAGGGGGTTACTACGGGCCTCCCCTTATACATAATTTAATTAAAAGATCCGTGTGACGCGAGCAAGCGTCCATGTTTGGTATAATAAGCACTGCCGGTGTGTACGTGGAACTAAATAGCAACGAGCTGAGGTGCGTTAGTGCTGTCGCACATGGTTGTTAGTTGCGAAGTCCTGCACATGATCTGATTAATACGCTAATTAGCACATTTTCTATATATAGAAATGTGCTTATGTGATCGGTTTGTCCAGCTGTCCGTCCGTCTGTCTGTAGACAATCCCACAATTCATTGCGTTGCATGTATTGAATTGCATGTATTGCAATCTCACAATTCATTCAATCATGTCTTGAATTGCTGGAAGAAACGAATTATCCTCGCATTTGGTAAAACGCGTGTTGAGAACATGGGTTCGGTTCTGCGCATGCTCTAAACGTTAATGAGATGGTGTGCGTGCAGGATGCACGTGTTTGACGATTATTAAAAGGGCAGTTCGGTCCCTAAATCAAGAGAATTTTTTTATTCCTAGGGAGCTTAGCATTTATTACGATAACTTGAAAACGAATTAACTTTTTCACAGTCTGTTTTCACCAATCCATTAAAATGGGACAGAGTACGCAGAAGTACGAACGTGAGATAGCAGGAATAAGTACGTGCTCTAATAGCACGTGCTTTAATGGTACCATTATGATACCCTCTTAAACATTTCCTATAACAAGATATGGCATGTAATATATCAAACAAATTGTCAGAACATATCATGAACGAATATAAAAGAGTAACTAGTGATAGCAAGTATCGGTCTAATGGCACGTGTATGTGCAAGGATGTCTCATGAATGAATATAACGGTATATAGTGATGTCTGAATTGTTTAGTAGTACGTGTTTTAATGGTACCAAGTGGTACCATTGAAACTTTCAATGCTAAGATATGGCATGTAATATATCAAACGACTCGTAACAACGTGCCATGAGTGACTATCACGAGAAAATAATGATAATGGTTAACAGTTTAGTAGCACGTACACTAATGGTGCCCTATGGCATGATATGGTACCATTTGAACTTTCAATTCTAAATCATGTCATGTAATATATCAAACGACTCGTAACAATATGTAATGAGTGAATATCATGAGAAAATAATGATAATTGTTATTGGTTTAGTAGCACGTGCCCTAATGGTGCACTATGAAACCATATGGTACCATTGGAACTTTCAATGCTAAGATATGGCATGTAATATATCAAACGACTCGTAACAAGGTGCCATGAGTGAATTTCACGAGAAAATAATAATGGTTATTGGTTTAGTAGCACGTGCCCTAATGGTGCCCTATGATACCATATGGTAACCTTGGAACTTTCAATGCTAAGATATGGCATGTAATATATCAAACGACTCGTAACAA
>JAHWFO010049835.1:291159-330445 GCA_023313115.1 Rhysida immarginata
TTCAATGCTAAGATATGGCATGTAATATATCAAACGACTCGTAACAAGGTGCCATGAGTGAATATCACGAGAAAATAATGATAATGGTTATTGGTTTACTAGCACGTGCCCTAATGGTGCCCTATGAAACCATATGGTACCATTGGAAATTTCAATGCTAAGATATGGCATGTAATAGATCAAACAAATCGTAACAACGTGCCATGAGTGAATATAACGAGTAAATAATGATAGTGGCAATTGGTTTTGTAGCACGTGCCCTAATGGTACAATACAGAATTTATAGAACTTTTAATGCTAAGATATGGCGTGTAATATATCAACCAACTCCTTACGCGTTATTAGATCTTTTGTTATCCATAGCTTATTTGAATCAAGAGTATAGTACTCTTAGGCTTAATGGTATCTAAAACTCATTACTAATTAATTTAATAGTAGTTAATCGCTTGCTTCAATAAGACTTTAGTAATTTAATATGAAAATCTAATAGATGCTTACACATAACGCTTCATCAATTGAGGCTCACTTCGTTTAACATTTTGTGAGAATTCTTACAAATTAAAGAACTTTTATTTTTTTAAGTGTATGAGGAATAACTTTACTCTCCATTTACCTTTCATTCTTCAAGTTTATTCTTTTAAATTCTCCTTATAGGTTAGCCTATTTCAATAGTAATTTACAATTTAGTTTTCATATTTATTTATTTACTCTCAAGTGTTTTAAAATGTTGGTTAATTCTATATATCCATGTACGATGCTATATCAAGAAAATGTGCTCCCTTTATCCGCTTTGGCGGTAAAATCATTCTTGTTTAATGAAAGTCTTGGTTGATTAGTCATTTAGGTACTCTGCTTCTGAGAGGGCTCTCTACAGGAGTTACCTTATGTACAGAGTAAATATCAATGCGCAGTATAAATTGACACATTTTTGGTTAAGCTGATCTTGAATATTTATGTCATTGTTGAGGAATAAAGGGAGATATTATAAAGTTTAATTAATTAGCTGCTTTAGAAGTTTTTTTATATTTTTAAGATTCACATCCCTGGTTTAGCAGTCCAGAACCCTTGACGCCCGTCTCACCCGACACTAGTTGTTGTTACCTTATAATAGGGGGAGGGGTGTCACAATTTCATCTTATCCTAGTTATTCTTATGTGTTAGTGTTTTAATTGAATAGTTTGACATAACTATTTGTTTACGATATCAGTGCTCTCTCATCGTCTGACATTTTTTCGCTCTTTCTATAGTATGTATGAAAAAATTAAGATATAATTACAGCTTGGGGAACGAGTGGACAATCTTATGGATCAGCGTATCTGATTAGGCCTTTCACGTTTCCACCTCAAGTTACAATACTTACTTTAATGGACATTGATTTATTTTAATTTATATTCATAAATAATATTCATTAGTAATTACCTTTTGATGTCATTCAGTTTTGATATAAGTCAATTACCTTGAGTGTAGGATAATTATATTTAATAAATTCTTATAATTTACATTTTATTCCGTCTCCATACTTCTCAGCATACAATTAAGCGCCCTCTCGATTATATTTGTGACAACGCCATTGGCTTCAGTACACTTTTGAACAAAGTTTGAAAGGTGTCAGCGAAGGCTTCTTTTGGAATAGCTTGAAGCATTGATGCTGCATGCTCTTGGATGTCCGGTACGCCTGCAAATGGTATGGTATGGTTTTCAAGACTCCCTTGGCACGGGGAATAAAAAGAAGTCTGCAGGCACCATATACTGGGAGTCTGGTGGATGTTCGAGAACATTTAACCCAAAGAAGTTAGGCACATGGATTGCACTATGTGTGTGTGGGGGGGGGGGGGTGTCATGCAACAAAGTTCAGAGATCAACGCATTTTCTACTCATGGCTTCCATACATTTACACCAACATTCTATTTGTTTCCTTCACCTTTTTCCCCAGTTTATAACAGAAATTGACGTTCATGCGTTGATATATTGCAGTATGATATATTACGTTCTATTGGCCGTAGCAGGCAAATCTAGTTCGGTTTTCCGTGTTCGACGTAGATAGTGCTTCTCGACATATTCTCTAGTGAGCATGCCCATGCGCACGTTCCTAGCCCATGTTCGTGTTCAGATTCGGTCCGTTCATCAAAACTTTTTAAATGCATTTTGTATAAAAATAAACTGGTGGTTTGAACGTTATTTTTACTTTTAACATCATCAGTCATCAGATTTGTTTAATATTGGATTTTTTATTTTATGAATTTTTACTACTTATATCATTTTTCATTTAACAATGCATTTGAATTGTTGCGAGGCAGGCAGTAGAGGCCTAGCTGGGGGAGGGGGGGTCAATGGGGGACTTCTGTCCCCAGCTTCAAATTCATTTGAAGCCCTTGCTAGCGGGGGCTGCGAGGACAATATATGGTAAATGGGTCGAAAAAATGAACACCGTATCCTCGGACGCCATATACCCTCGCAACACCTCTGGTAGGCAGTTATTATTGGCTGTTGGGTGAATCCATGGATGAAGAAAAGACATGGTGAATCGCATGTGGCAGCTTTGATCGACTAAAATCAAAATGGTTGCAATCGATGTTCATACTATGCAATAACATAAAAAGTTCACTTTTTCTCTTTTAATAATACACCAGGAGTTCAGCAGCCTTAAGCAACACTTGTAGAACGAAGGCCTACGCAATGAAACATCATATATTTTTATATCATCATAAGAAGTCCAAATTTAGAGCTCATTATTGGTAGAAATACGATTAACAATGCCTTTATTGATGTAGGAACGAGGCCAACTAGAGAGAGGCCAGAGCACTCAAGTCACCTGACCATCGGGGTCCGAGCAACAATCCTTCATTGTTTCCAACAAACGAAAAACCAGTGATTGTTAAAATCCAAGATGGAGACAATGGAAGATGGATTGTTGCTCCGACCCCGATGGTCATGTGACTTTTGAGTGCTCTGGCCTGTCTCTCGTTTGCCTCGTGTAGCAATGAATGACGTTTCAGTGCGCAGGTTTTCTTTCTAAGAGGTGTTGCCTTAAGCCAATGACAGCCGGCGAAAGGCACGTTCATTTGTTTTGATGAGGTGTGCAGTAAATGAAAAATGGATAATATATGCTGCTTATCCTATTTGAAATTGTACAGGGTGATTCAGTCAATTTCTGACCATTTCAGTACTATGATTTATTGACCCATTAATGTTTACAAACTTAGCATTTCAGTATGATATTTTAGGCAGTTCGGAGTTTTTATTACCGTCGAAAAGCCTTGATGATATGCTCAATGTGGTCACCACGAACGTTTTGAGCTGCTTGCAGCCGAACCGATCTCGAAACCTGTGTGAAATAAAACGATTTCCGAATTTCTGATTGAGAAAGTCTAGCACTTCATTAGTTGTGTGAGGCCTAGCCCCATCCTGTTGAAACCATTGATGTCGAAGCGGTATACGCCTCCTTCGCAGCTCGGGGATGAAGAAGGTTTTCAACATGTTAAGGTAAGCCTGTGACGTTACGGTGCCCTCAAAAAGGAACGGACCAATGATGCCTCTTTTGCAAATCGCGAACCAAGCCATAACCTTTCGTGGATGAAGAGGTGACTTATGGATCTCATGAGGGGGCTGGGAATCCCAAAAACGAACATTGTGTTTATTAACGTCACCTGACAAATGGAAGAAGGTCTCATTTGACACCCACAGGTTGTCCACAATGTCCTGATTGGCTTCAATTTCTGCTCCAAACTCCATCGCAAATTGTTGTCGCTTCTGTCTTCCAGTATCTGTTAACTCCTGATAAACATGGATCTTATACGGGAACAGGTGTAAATCCTTTCTCAAAATTCGCCACGTCGTCGTATACGACAGCCCTTCTTCAATGAATAGGCGGCGAACAGATTTTTTGGTAGGGGAATCGACCAACCTTGTGCGAACATTTTCGACACCTTCGGCCGTTCGAACACGATCTTCGCTCCCGCCTTTTTTCTTGCCTTTAACACATCCAGTGGCACGAAATTGCTTGACAAAATCCATGATTGCTTGCCTGCCTGGTGCGTCTCGACACTTCTACTCCTTCCGGAACTTTCTTTGCACGGTTACAGGTGACTTTGTCTCGAAATACCATTCGACAACCTTGCATTTCTGCTCTGTTGATAAAGCGGGCGCCAATATAAATAGTGGCTCAATTGACTGGCACACTTCTGATCATTTTCCCATTTTCACTTTTCAAGTTTTTACTTCAACTACTTTTTCCGTTTCTCCTCCCCCTCCAGTAATAACGATATCTTTTAAACGAATTCATATTTTTAACTCATTTCTTGAATTAACTGATTGGTACTACATACTTGACCCCGAAACCAGTATCAATACCTTATTTGATGTCTTTCTCGCCCATCTTCAGATGGGCATGGATCGTTATTTCCCGCCCAAGTCGACCTCCATGGACACTCCTAAAACCCAGTACACGAAACCTTGGATAACTCCGACCATTCTATCACTGATTATGCACAAAAATTCACTCTACAAAAAATTTAGACGCACGCCTAACAATCATACTAAGCATTCTTTTCGCTCCTTCTCTATTTACCTGCGCAAATTAACAAATGAAGCGAAACAATCCTAAATTGTCTAGAAATCTTATGTGGATAATGCAGATGATTAACTTGAGAATAAAATAAAACTCTTTTTCCACAACGAAACAGGAAATGAACAAAAAGAAAAAGACCGAAAATAAAATGAAAAAATACAACCTGAGTCTGTAAGCGCTTTTCGAAAGCTTTGCTTTCATCATTCAGCAGCCAAGGAGCACCTCGAGAGAACTTGAGAGAACTGACTTGGAATAGAACATGCTGAGTATTTATAACGGACAGAAGCCAATCAAGACAAAAAGATCCAACTGAATTTTATTGATTGGGTAAGTGCGTAGCCCATTTGATCAATAGTGATTCGCTAATAGGACCCCTATCTAAGTTGAGTAATAATTCTTTATCTGTTTTTTGAATGGCTAAGCTTTCGAAGGCGTCCAGAAGGTGTTTCTTGTTTATTGACTCAATAAGTTTTACATTGCTTTATAAAAATTCATGTCCGGTATCTAGCGAGTGTTTGGCTATGGATGACTGATTCCCTCTACCATATCTTGTGTGTCTCATGTGTTCTTCGAATCTTGTTTCAATATTCCGGAAAGTTTGTCCTTTGTATCTCATGGGACATTGTGAACATCTAGCTTCATATATTCCTGATTTCTGTAGTGGTGGAATTGGGTCTTTTGGATTGGGTAATAAATGCCTGGTCTGGTTGGGATTGCTAAAAGATAACGAAATATTAAAAGATTTAAAGACAGCATTGAGACCTTTGATTAATGATCTATTGTAAGGTAAGGATATGACTCTCCCTCTATTTTTAGTCCGGCTGAGGGTAGTGATTTCGTCCATGAACTTTTTTAACTTCCTCTTCCTTACCAAATCGGTGATGGTACGTGTGCTATAGCCATTTTTAACTGCAATATTCTGAATCAAGGAAATTTCTTTTTTGAATGAGGATTGACCAAGTGGGAGATTAATAGCTCAAAAGTGAATTGAACGGACCGTCCCAATTCACTTTTGAGTTAGAAAACAATCAAAAGTTGCCGTTTCTTGACATCTTAGTCATCAGAAACCATGATTCATTATCATTTGAGGTATACCGAAAGCCTACGAACGGATTGAATTACATACCAAGCGATTCCGCCACCCTTGGAATCAAAAAACATCTACTTTCATTTCGATGATTGACAGAGCTATTAATCTCCCACTTGGTCAATCCTCATTCAAAAAAGAAATTTCCTTGATTCAGAATATTGCAGTTAAAAATGGCTATAGCACACGTACCATCACCGATTTGGTAAGGAAGAGGAAGTTAAAAAAGTTCATGGACGAAATCACTACCCTCAACCGGACTAAAAATAGAGGGAGAGTCATATCCTTACCTTACAATAGATCATTAATCAAAAGTCTCAATGCTGTCTTTAAATCTTTTAATATTTCGTTATCTTTTAGCAATCCCAACCAGACCAGGCATTTATTACCCAATCCAAAAGACCCGATTCCACCACTACAGAAATCAGGAATATATGAAGCTAGATGTTCACAATGCCCCATGAGATACAAAGGACAAACTTTCCGGAATATTGAAACAAGATTCGAAGAACACATGAGACACACAAGATATGGTAGAGGGAATCAGTCATCCATAGCCAAACACTCGCTAGATACCGGACATGAATTTTTATTAAGCAATGTAAAACTTATTGAGTCAATAAACAAGAAACACCTTCTGGACGCCTTCGAAAGCTTAGCCATTCAAAAAACAGATAAAGAATTATTACTCAACTTAGATAGGGGTCCTATTAGCGAATCACCATTGATCAAATGGGCGACGCACTTACCCAATCAATAAAATTCAGTTGGATCTTTTTGTCTTGATTGGCTTCTGTCCGTTATAAATACTCAGCATGTTCTATTCCAAGTCAGTTCTCTCAAGTTCTCTCGAGGTGCTCCTTGGCTGCTGAATGATGAAAGCAAAGCTTTCGAAAAGCGCTTACAGACTCAGGTTGTATTTTTTCATTTTATTTTCGGTCTTTTTCTTTTTGTTCATTTCCTGTTTCGTTGTGGAAAAAGAGTTTTATTTTATTCTCAAGTTAATCGAAACAATCCTACTTTGCCAACTTTTTCAATAGGGTATCTAAGAATAAGGCGAAATGGAGGTCTATTAACAAATTACTTCATGGCCATTCTCCCCCCATTACGCCGTGCTCAGACCCTTCCACTGTGAACTCAGACTACTTAACTTCTTTTCTAAACGCCCTTCTGCCTCAACCCCCTGCTACCTCTCCTTCTAATTCGGAGTATCCACACTACATTCAACCAAAACCCAGTTGTCTGTTTATTAAGCCCACTGACGAAGAGGAGGTTTCCAACATTATCCTCAGTTTTAAGTCCTCCTTCTACCCAGATATTCTTGGCATCTATCCAGTCATTCTGATCGGTGCCTGCTCCGGGTTCTCTATTCCACTGACCATTCTATTCAACGTTTCTATCTCACAAGGCATATATCCAGAACGCCTCCGGTCCGCTAAAGTCATACCCATTTTTAAACAAGGTAATCGCACGGATTTTTCTAACTATCGCCCCATTTCCACTCTTCCACTTTTTGCAAAAATTTTTGAAAAACTTTTTAATTCTCGGCTTTCCTCATATATATCCACTAACGATTATCTTTCCCCGATTCAACATGGGTTTTCACCTAAACGTAACACCACCACGGCTTGTTTCGAGTTAATCGAACATATTATTTCTAACATGACCAAGGGCAAAATCACTGCGGCAATTTTTCTAGATTACTCTAAGGCATTTGATTCGATTCCTCATGATCTTTTATTATTTAAACTAACCAATTTCTATAATATTCGAGGCCCCCCTCTTCAATGGATTTCCAGCTTCTTGAAAGATAGACAATACACTCTTTCCCTCTGTAATCAAACTTCAACTACGTTAACCCGTAATATAGGTGTCCCTCAGGGTTCCATCCTATCCCCCCTGCTTTTCAATCTATTTATTAATGATCTTTCTTCATCACTTTTTCCGCTAACCATGATTCTTTACGCTGATGATGCAACTTTACTTTGCTCTGACTACTCTCTTTCTGCGATTCAATATACTCTTAACATTACACTTAGTAATTTACGAAGTTGGAATATACAAAATCATCTTCATTTAAAAGTCGAGAAAACGAAATACATTATTTTCCATCAAAAGAACAAGAAGCTCGATCTCTTCAATTTTTCTTTAGTATATCACACTACAGTACTTGCCCCTGTTAAAAGTGTTAAATTCCTGGGGATTTTCCTTTCATATAACTTATCTTGGGACGCCCACATTAATTTTCTGGCCTCTACCTTAAATTACCGCCTTGGTCTTTTCTCTCGACTTCATTATTTACCAAAAAACATTTTGCTTCTTCTTTATTTTGCCCTTATTCAATCTTCCCTCATATACGGTATTCAATTTTGGGGCACTACCACTAAAACTAATTTAAAACGCTTATATCGTATCCAAAAATGGTTTGTCCGCATTCTATTCAAATTTAAAAAATCCGATCCAGTTTCGCATCTATTCCCCATAACAGGCATCACTTCTATTTACTATTTACATTCTTTTCATCTCGCTCTCTTTATTTTTAAAGCATTAAATAACAAACTTATCTCTTCGCTTCCCCAAAACTCTTTTAATCCCAAACCACCCGGTCCATATAATCTCCGCAACAATGACACATTAGCTATCCCTTTGACCAAATACACCTATCAATCTAAAAGTATAACCAACTCTGGTATTAGGCTTTGGAATAACCTTCCTAATGAAATCCGTTCTTCGTCTTCCTTGACTACTTTTAAATATAGTCTAAAGAAATATCTCTCAAATTCCCCTACTAACCCACTAACCTAGATCTGTTTAATTTACCAGTGTGTATTTATTGTATAATCCACCAGGGACCTAACATGTCGGCCTTGAGCCATACTGGCCCTGGTCGGATTCTGTAAGAATTTTTTCTGTAAATAAATAAATAAATAAATAAATAAATTAATTAATTAATTAATTAATTTTTCAACAATGCGATTTTCATGCAGCGCTGTTGCAACAATACAAACTCCAACTACTTAGAAATTCGATATGGCGCTCATATTCTTTCAATTGTTTATCCCTAATGCACGTCATTCGAGTGAAATGGTCAGAAATTGACTGAATCACCCGGTATGTTTGTAGATTTCTTATGTTTTTGTTTGTCCCATGTTCTTTCTTGTCCATCCATGTACAATTGTTTGTTTGTATTGGTTGTTTGTTTACATATTTCTTTTCTTTAGAAATTTTGCATCATTTAAGTCCTTATTATTTGGTTTTATTTTTTGTAGATATTCAATTAATGTTTTGTGTGCATTTTAAAATTTCGCAGTTTTTAAACAATGTATTGTTTTTTCATGTCTATGGATGATAAGCGTTTACTATGGATTTATTCTTGTTCGGTTTACTTTTTGTTGTTTGTTTTTTTTTTCTTTCCTTGCTTCATTTGCATGGTGATGCTCCTATCATAAATTTTACTGTTTGCTTTGTGATTTTGCGATGAAAATCTTGCGTATAGGGCGCAAATGACCCTTGATGATGACGCGCACATAATTCTGGTGAAAACCTACATGACTGAGTAGATTTATACAGCTATAGGTTGCCAATTTGCAAATCATAAACCAATCACCCAATCGGAATTTTTCTCTCATTTTGTTCTGCAAATCTGGAAGACAAATTATCTACAGAGTTAAAATAGGATAGTTAATTCACATTTATCAGTTTATTTAAAAAAAGTTCTTGCGTATTTCTGGAGCCTGGTCTTTGACAATAAATAACATCTGAACCCCTTAACAGAAGTGGTTCTGTGCTACATGATTTGCATCCTCTCACTTATTCCTTTAAAAGATCTTTAACAAGCTGTAAATTCGAGTCTACAATGGTGACTACTTGTCATGGATAAAAGAATATTGCACAGTTGAAGATTAAGCATATTAACAAGAGACAACAGAGCATATCTTTTGGCATAAATCATTTATTAAAATTAAGTAAATAAAAGGAAATAATTCAATTACAAGAATAAATATGGAAATGGGCGCGATCTTACTTAAACGCAATAAATGCATACTTAAACAAATCCGTTTAACAATAAATTATTATGAAAATCAATTAACAAGTATCCTGGACCCCTTGTCAAGCTCAAGCAATAGGCGAAGACAAGCTCGACCAATGAAAGGTCTTAGTCCATCTAAGGAACGAACCTAGGATTTACAATCAATATATGAAAACTTTGATTCAAGTAATCATTTGTAAATTTAAGTGGAACCACCAAAAATTTCCGCTTAATGTCCAACAAGGAAAACTCATGTCATTACCCGGACGAAATGACCTGGGATGACCGAGACAAACAACGGACGTAGCAACCGACTGTCTTAATTACCGTACTGGTTTTCTTGCGCCGAGTCGGGAATCTTCTATTAAGAATTGAATGCTACCTCCACTGCACCGTAAGGAAACGGCGACGCCTTGCGTCAAAATTGGGCTTGAAGCTGCTGGTAACTAAAATAGTTAAAAGAGAGGCGAATAAGAAATTTTCTAAACAATGCGGAATGTACAACATGAAATATTTAACCAAACGCGCGCGTTGCTTAAATGGCTTACTTGAGACAAAACGTTCAGCGAGCGAAAGTAAAACTCTCACGGTAGCTCACACCCCCTTCTCTTGTCTTAGGCTTTAAGCAGCACGCACGAGCGGGAAAAAAGATATTGCACAAGAACGTAGGAGAGAGCAGCCGCAAATGTAATCAAGCATAAGAGATTTAATGGACAAAAACTTCACCCACCTTATGTAGGGCACTTTATCGCCCAATCCATAAAGCCAAAAGGCTTCAATCCTCCACTGTGTAATCCAGGCACTCCTTCCCTCCGGAATTAAGCTTATGTCCAGGGAACTCAGCCAATGTAGCTCTGACGCAACCAAATTCGCTGCAACGACCAACGTAGCAAAGACGGTGAGGGACTCTGCGACGAGTCGAGGGACGTCTCCTGTGATTCTAGGTGAACGAACAGGTTTTTCACCAGCCACGGGCTCCTTGCTTGGCGTCACTTCTCGCTCACTCGCTTCTGAGTGAAAAAGCACCGTCTGCTGGACTGGTTGGGCTTCCAACACTAATTTAATGGAGCACAAAGAACGTGTCAATAACAGTTCATGAAATTGCGCATTCGCTTCTGGCTGCGGGGGCGTTTTCTTTAGTAACTTCTCACGCTCGGGGGTGTCGGGCGAATCGTCCAAAAACTGCGGCCGTTCCTTCTGTTCGGCCGTGATTTTCTGAGGCGTACTAGAACAACCTCGGTTTAATGAACTGGAGCAATTTTCTCGTTCCATCTCGCTCGAATTTCAGCTCTCTCTCCTCGATCTGAATTTTCCCGCTCCGCCCCTTTCTTCTCACGCATCTTTGTGCACACCTTCCGCCTGTTTCGTTTATGACGCTTTTGCTTAGGACTTTGTCCAGCCAAATTGCTTACGCTGCGGTTATTAACAACTGATGGCGCTGCCATACATCCAAGCTTGCTCCCTGATTGAGATGAGTGATGGGAAAAACCTCATTCACTAAACTTGGTGACACTACTGAAGTTAAAATTGAGCAGCATTGCTTTTGGAATTTAAAGTGCGTAACAATGCAACTGAGGCATGCCGAAATGTCACGCGCATGAAGAGGATGCCTTGTCAACAACAAAAAGCTCAGTTTTTGGTTTTCGAAATCCTGAAATGGAGATGAATTCCACGAAGATAACTCTTGTTCTGGATGACCGCTTGCTGTTGATGAAGATGCACTGAAGGCATTCATTGACGCTAATGCACACTATACATCGTGAATTAGCCAGACAATTCTTTATGAGGGAACTATGCATTTCTTCGAATACTAGGAAAAGTCAAAATACTGGATAAATGGGCCCCCGTGCTCTGTATCAGCCAACTAAGTCCAACGCCTTAGCACTTGCTCTTCCTTATTTTAACGTCATCACAGAAAGCTATTTCTGGACCGAATCATTATATGCGATGAAAGATGGATCCTTACAACAATATTCTTCGCTTCTATCAATGATTAAAAACAGGGGAACCTCCTAGAGAGAAAGCTGCCTGACTTTTTTTTTTTTTAGAAACAGTTGGACTAGTGCACTTTGAGGTCTTACAGTAAGGTCAAATCATCACAGCACACACTCTTCAACGGGCTCATCAAAAACTCCAACAACAACCTCGCAAAGGCTCTTACAGCTGCAGGACAGTGCAGGATCACACTCAAGTTTGTAGACTGTTCAAAGATTATTCAGCTTGGGTTGGAAGCTTTGCCTCATCCTCAGTATTTAGCTGATATCTCTCCCATAGATTATCACCTGTTCAGATCATTAGATAATCATGTGCGCACACGACAGTTTAGAAATCATTCCATGATTTAAAATGTCTAAAAATCTTATGTTGATAATGATGATGTAAGGGAGAGCGGGTAACAGTGAGACACGGGAACAGTGAGACATTCATTGCAGCATCCAGAAAAGACGTCACCATCAACTAGTGATACCTAGCTAAAAGGTGAACTTAATTATCTATGCACTCATCTAGTTTCAGTTCTCTAGGATCCCTGCAGGGTCAAGAAAACTGTGCATGCATAAGTTAAGGATAGTAATGTAAATTTTCTTGATTGCTAATTATAGTACATTGTTCACCACGTTTATAACATTTGATAAAAAGATAGCTATATATGGAATGCTTATTCATTAAACTTTCTGAAATCTATAAGCGATTTAAAAATGAAATGGAAATTTAGGCCAACATGCTTGAAAAATTAAACCATGTAAAATGGATAACACTGAGACAAAATGATTTGGGGAACAGTGAGACGGGTGTTTCAGTGTCACCCACCGCAACATGCTAAATTCTGCATGATGTAGTATATCAAAGAATCATTGTTGTTTGGCAAAAGAATTTCATATTTTACATTTTCCTTAAATCACAATAGTTATAAAATTTTAAGCCAACATATTTCAATGATGTATTTTTACATAAATTTCCATTAATATATGTTATAAAATATTTCAATGCTTTTTAAATTTAGAAGAATATGTTATAATTTAATTGATAATTATTCTAATAATTTTAAATCAAGATAAATGCACCAAAAAGGCATCTCTCATTGTTCTCCCCCTTGCTGTCTCATTCTTCCCCAACCCTGGGGAAGAGTGAGACAATGTGCTTCAGATTTGTTTGATTTTTTTTCATCAAAGGTTTTTCGTAATAAAATCTGAAATTAAATTATGTCATAGCTGTATAAGTTTAGTATTTCACAGAAAAAATTCGTTGCATTTGATCCAATGTAGCATGAAAAAACCGCTTTAGAAAAAAGTGTGTCTCACTGTTACCCATTCTCCCCTACAACTTAAGAATAAAATAAAACTCTTTTTCCACAACGAAGCTCGTTGTGGAAAAAGAGTATTATTTTATTCTTAAGTTGTACATTCCATGATTTGTTCACCTCCAAATCCAAAGCCTTCTAAACCGACATGGGATTTATAATTATAACATACGAGGGGTGATCGCGTATTTTTTTTTCTCTAAAATCGTAACCGGGAAAAAAATAAATACATGTACAGTCGGGTGCGAAAAGGTTTTTACATAGGTATAATAAACTCGCACGCAGAAATACCTTATATTCAAGGCTTTAATAAACAAAATTTGTACATAACCATTATAAGGTAGACATTTCAATATCAACCAACGATGATTGTATTGTAGCTAGGCAATCTAGGGAATAACGTAATAATGTATGTTATGAATGACTTTATTGTTATCACATTCACCCCCACTTTAAAATTACGCAATATAGTAATCAGGGGATCGTCTTACCCGGTAAGAACGTCTTACCTCGGGGTCTCCAGTATGGGGCTCAGAAATTCGACTTAATTCGGAAGTTCCGGTGTCCAGATCATCTGCTGGTTCGGGTTCATCCACCGGTTCAGCCACCGGTTCTGTTATAACTTCTCCAGTGGCAGGTTGTGGCGCTAAATTCCTGTTGGATACCGTCGCCTCTCGACCATCACCTAGGCGAACATAAGAATAATCGGGATTGGCCTCTAGGAGCACAACTTGTTCTACAAGAGGTTCGTATTTACTGTCATGTACATGTTTCTTCATAAGCATGGGTCCGGGTAATGATAGTCATGAAGGGAGTGATGAGCACCTGACTGAGCGTCGAGGATGTGTAAACATGCGCTCGTCTGGAGTAGCATTCGTCGCTGTGCATAACAAAGATCTAATGCAGTGCAAAGCATCGTTCAACACTTGCTCCCATTGTGAAATTCTTAATTTTTTGTCTCTTACGATGAGTTCGATAGTTTTCCAAATGATGCCATTGTATCTTGCTCCCATTTCCTTGAGGGTTGTAAGCGGTCGTACGACTAGTCGCTATGCCTCAAATTTAAAGAAACGATATAAGTTCCTGTGACATAAATGATGATCCATGGTCGGAATGAATGTATGAGGGGTTTCCAAATATCACAAATAATTGAAGGAAGCATTTAATAACACTTTTAGCTGATAAGTCAGAGCATGGGAAAGCAAAAGGGTATCTTGAGTATTCACCGACTATTGTGAGCAGGTATCAACTATGTGTTACTGAAGGTAAAGGTCCTTTGAAGTCTACATTTAGTCACTCGAAGCAGGACGTTGATTTGATTAGCTTTCCCTCGTTTCTGTAAAACCTTGGTTTTAATTCTGCACAAACTGAGCATGACGAAATCATTTTCCTTATATCATTTACAGAGTATGGGAAGTTCTTACAGCGTATCCAGTGAGTCATTCTTGTTATGCCAGGATCATCGAGATCACGATGTAGTTCATACTGTCTGGTGAGTGGCTTAGTAGTAGCAATAGTAGCTGATACAAATCATGCGCGAGAGAGGGCACCTGCTACAGTATTTTCTTTCCCCGGCCTGTAGATGATATCGTACTTGTAACAAGATAGTTCTAGACGCCAACATATGATCTTCTCATTCTTTATTTTGCCGTGTTTATAATCAAACATAAACGAGACTGACTTCTGGTCAGTAAACAGTTTGAAATGATGTTTGATCAAAAAATGTCTCCACTTATGTATCGATTCTACTATGGCATAAGCGTCTTTCTCTACTGCTGAATGTCGGCGTTCACTGTCTGACAGGTTACGAGAGAAGAAAGCAATGGGTCTTCCGTCCTGGGAAAGTGTAGCGGCAATTGCGAAGTCTGAAGCGGCGGTTTCAACCATGAAAGAAAGATTATCCTGTATTGATGTCACAACAGCAGACATTACATCAGATTTTAAATTTTCAAAAGCTGTTTGAACTTCCGGCGAGGCAGGGAATGATTTGCATTGAACCAGAGAACGAATTTTGTCCGAAAAATGAGATATCCATCTAGAATAGTGGGAAAATAAACCAACGACTCGACGAAGTGAGGGCATGTCTTCTGGGAAGTTGAGTTGTTTGAGTGGACGGTGGCGTTCTGGATCAGGTCTGATTGTTTTATCCTAGATCGTATATCCCAGTAGCGTGATGGTTCATATAAAAAATTTGCATTTTTCTTTATACAGTGTAAGATTAAATTTTTTGACAAGTTCCATGAAGCGTTTCAGGTTATGGTCATGATCTTCTTGATCTTCGCCACATATGGTTATGTCATCAAGGTCAGCAAATGTCCCGCGGAGGTTCTTTGCTTGAATGAGCGAATCGATGACACGTTGAAAAGCAGCAACTCCGTTTGTGACGTCAAAAGGTATGCGCTTAAACTGATAAAGATTGCCACAAGCTTCAAAGGCTGTGTATATTCTGTCTCGTTTCACGGTCGGTATTTGATGGTAAGCGCTCCGAAGATCAATTGTGCTGAATACTTGATATTTTGAAACTTTAGATACGATATCCTCGATACAGATAAGCATCGAGTAGCGTAAACTTATTTATGGTCAAAGAGTAATCAATGACCATTCGCTTCTTGTGATTGGCGTTCGAAGTTAAAAGTACCTGTGCCCTCCACGGTGAGTAGCTTTTCTCTATTATGTCCTCGTTAAGTAATTTTTGTATTTCTGTTGAGATGAAGGCCATATCATCTGCTGAATGTCGGCGAGATTTGATTGCGATTGGCTTGCAGTCTTTTGTCAAATGTGTAAATAGCGATACAGGTGGTATCATTGCAGCAGTTAGACTGCATATCTTGAGTGGTTGTCTAATTCAATAGATGAATGCGAGCCAAGTACATCATGTCCTAATATTATGTCAGCACAGATTTTTCATAACTAATAAATCAACTCTCTCATATTTATGGACCAATCTGTATGTTAACTGTGCAGTATCCGTCAGTGTCAATTGTATGTCATTGTTATTCTACTGGATTCAGGTTTGACATTCACTTTCCAATATTTTGCGACAGTTTTATTTATGAAACTAACGCTGCTGCCAGTATCTATGAGCGCGTCAACTTCCACGCTGTTGATTTGAATAGACAGTATGACTTTCTATAAGCCGACGAAGGAAGCGGCAGAGATTCCTTCAATTGGTAGCGAGAGGTTGTCCTCTCCTTCTATTGAAACTGTAATTTTTGTTCTAGCTTTAGATTTGCAAACTTTCGCGAATTGCCCTTTTTCCGCAATAAGTTGCAGGTACAGTTCAAAGCACGACAATTATTACTTGGATGACGTTTTTTTCCGCAAAAGTAACATGCATCTGTTTTATTTGTAGTTGTAGCAGCTAATGTACTGTCAGTAGATGTCAAGCCTAGTAGTGAAGCAGTAGCATTAGTGTAGCAGGGTTGTTAGCTTGAGCCATTTCTATAGCCACGGTCTATAGAAGTAAATGGTCGTTCAACTCCCGTCATTTTCCATTGTTAAGGGAAGCTAGGGAATTCAGATCACGCTAGGAGCCGCATAGTCGCAATGGACTTTCTGTTCTCTATGCGGCATCTAGCGTGATCTGAATTTCCTAACTTGTAAAGTTATTTTATTTATTTAGTTGATGCCCAAAATTAATAGTGAGCTATGAAATGCATTCAGTAGGTGGATTGTCAATTATTTCTTTATCTGCCAATAATTCTGGCTGCATTGAAATTGAAAATGAAACTAAAATTTCTAGCTCACGATAGGGCGGCGCTGCATGCGTTTTTAGTCCGATTGTACATGCAGCGCCATTTTTCAATTGAGTTACTCCCCCTATCAGGAGCTAGAAACTTTAGCTTCATTTTTCAGTGGAGTTGGATGACCATCTATTATCTAAAGACTATGCTATAGCTCGTGCCTGGTCAAAGGCTTCATCTAGGGTTAGTTTCAGATTCTCAAGTAGCCATTGTCTTATCTGACCAGATGCAATGCCATTTATAAATGCGTCTCTAATATGTTCGTCTCTATTCTATTCTGCAGATACTTTTATGAAACCACAATCTTTACTAAACTCTTTCAGTACTTGCATATAATTATCTAGGGTCTCACCTGGTTGTTGTCTTCTGCTAGCGAGGTGTGTGTCTGGCGTATATTTCATTCTTAGGCTTCACATATATGCTTTCTAAATACTTTATAGCCTCATCAAAAGTTTTGCATTCCGAGATAAGCAGGTATACCTGCGGTGAAAGATCTTTTATCAGCAGCTGTAGTTTAATGGAATCAGGGGTAATTGTGTCTTCGGATCGGACTGAAGGGCCGTGAAGAAATTGTATACGGTTGTCTCCAATGTGCCCAAAGCTGGCTGGAGCCTTCTTTTGCCAGATCACATTCTAATTTTTCTGGTCGTAGAAATTTTTCCATTCTGCGTTGTAGAGAATATAAATTTTGTTCATTAAATTGTAATAAACTCGTACGCAGAAATACCTTATATTCAAGGCTTTAATGAACGGAATTTGTACATAACTATTATAAGCTAGACATTTCAATATCAACTAACAATTATTATATTGTTGCTAGGCAACCTAGTGAATGACGTAATAATGTATGTTATGAATGACATTAGAGAGATTAAGCACCACGTAAACGCGACCGTGACGCGAACGCGTGTGACGTTTTCAATGTGAAATAACAATTAAAAACAATGAAAAAGCTATGTCATTTCAGATTGGAAACGTCACACGCGTTTACGTGGTGCTTAACCTCTCTATTATTGTTATCACATTAGGTCAAAATTGTACGGCTCCCTTACAATACTTCAATCCAATGAGATTTCTTTTTCCAGGTGTCCAGTCGAACACGCTTACTATGGAACGATTCCATTAAGTTTTTGTTTAGCCGAGGCTTAGCATTGGGGGTAGGCAAGTTTTACGTCACGTGCTCAACTACGTTGACAAAAAAATATTTCGGCTGTTCTGTTGAGGCTTTTTGTTTTATTAATAATAAACTAATCTATTTGGTTCGTAATGTAACATAAATGGTGCACAGTATCGATATAATTATATGCATAATCATGAAATAAGTTGATGCAGCGCTCATTGTGGTGTGATGCGGAAGTAAAGTGACTTACAGGTGTAAGTGGAAGCTATTTTCTTTTGACTGCTCGAAAGGTTACAAGTCCCATTTTTTGTGTGTATATAAAGTAATCAACGACAATTATGTCAAAACCAACCAAAAAAATTTTTTGTTGTAAGTTGTAATTTAAAAAAATTAATTTTAAAGTCAAGCAACTGTTTGGTATCTATTCAATTTTCTACACATGTTCAACATTAGATCTTTGACATCTGAAATGTTCTTCTTTTTAATTTACTTAAAAACGCATGTATTGTAGCATACCGTTTTTTTTTTTTGAGCGGAATTTCACGTATCCTAACCCCAATTGCTACGACTTTATGAACGTTAGCAGCTCTGTCTTTCCTTATTGACCGACCGTGGTACTAGCGATGTGCTTCCTTCTCCCTCATTGTGCGCTTTACACTAACGGATTGAGCCGATGTTCCTGTCTCTTTCTTACTGTGGCAATGGATCCGGTTAGTTGTTTGGCAGTAAGAGACAAGTGTCCTTGTTGATGGCTAAGTTTTTTATTTGACGCTTTTAGTTTGGTTCTTAGGAGGTTACCGTGTTCCCCCTCCTAATGTATAATTAAAGGGTTCACTTGACGCGTTCGGTTCGCGTTGTTTTATTGAATTTTTTTTCTCTGCCATATGAGTGTTTATTTTGGTTAACTATCCCTCGTGTATCGAGTTTTTTTTCTTAGATTTGAGGAAATATTTAATTACTTTCCTCTAGATCTGACCTGGCCAGGTCAATGTGTGACTAATTTGTGATTTCGAGACTTTTCTCCTTTATAAAACCGATCTGTTTTTTTTTTTTGCGGCTAAAGGGATCAGTTATTATTTCACTCATCTTATGAACTAAACATAGTATGTGTATAATTTAGCATTAACTTGGATGTTTTTTCTCTCCCTGTCTCGAAGTTTTTTTTAGACTATAATCGGTATATAGAATCTAAAATTTTTTCACTTTCCCTTAAGTGTTGATTCTTTTGACCGTAAAACAGATAGTAAAATGCTTAAGAATTGTCTTTTCGTAATTACGATTTAGAGTAGTTCATATTTCAATGAGGAGAAAGCGTAGATCGACGATCTCGTTATTTATTTGTAGGAATAATTAGAAATTTTTTTTTGAAAAATTCTGAAAATATTTCTATCTTTATTGTTTTAAATTTTTTCTCTTTAAGAACATGTAGCTAATCAGATTGTTTGAATTGCGCGCTACGCTTTCTTTTTCCTCTCCACTTTTGCGTGCGATTGTTGATGTTTAACTGCCCTTTGTTATCTGGGGTTAGTCTTTTTAGAGCGTCGCGTTATTTTTTCTCAGAGCGCGAGTCTACGTGTCTCGTGTCCTGGAACTTTAAAAAATTTTTTTTCCTGAAGAAAATTATTTTTTTTAGTCACTTTCTTATTCTCGTCGGGTCGGAGTTGAGCGCATGGTCTCTTCTCGGCCGCTTTGCCGACTTAACGGAAAATTTATTACTCTCTACATGGTTTCACCGATCATGTTTGCACAGTCAATAATCAAGACTTAGTTTGTCCCATCGCGGCTATGGCTCTTTGACATGATGAGTCATTATCTCCTACTCTTCAACTGTTGGTTTCCTGGGTTCTGCCACGGTCAACGTGTGGGTTGACTTTATTGGACATGATGTCGCCACCTTTACTGCTGATCTGCCCATTGTGAGTTGTTTTTGTTATTCTACTGTACCTGTTGTACATTCATTTCCATCCTTAGGATGAATTTGTCGCTCTAGGTTTTTCCTATATAGACTTCGACATAGTCTTATGTTCACCGTAGTCGAGCCGGGTTTTCTCCTCTTCTCGGTGATGTTTTTGTTCCCCATGGGCCTTTTGAGCTGGGTTTTCTCCTCAACGCCAGTGCCGATTGGGAGTGTTTGGCTTATTGTCGTTTAACGGTCAACGTCCAAGACAACTCAGTTTATGATCTACCGGCGCAACTTACTTTAGCCAACGGATCTTCCAAAAAAAAAAAAAGGCTTTCAGTTAGCTTGTCAACGAACCAATTGACTCTCATCAGTCCATTTATGAATCCAGCTATTTCAAGTCATGTGTTGTTCACGCTAGTTCCATCGCAGATCCCATCTAACTTGTGAATTCAAAGTCAATTTTTTTTTTATCTGTTTCGGACTCTAGTTTTAAATTGCTCTGGTGTCTTTAATACTTTTTTTGTTTTTTTTGGTGAATCTAACTGGTTAACAGCTTAATCTTTAATTTTCTTTTATTTATATTTTTTTTTGATTTATTTTATTTATTTTTTATTTATATTTTCATTTTTCTTTTCCAGGGGACCTCCTTCTTGTTTGAGTCTTTGTTCTTCCCACCAGTGCTGTCCACTATCCTTCGTTCGTTTACCTTTCGTATGTCGCCTTCGTCTTGTTAATCTCCTTCGTCTCTTAAGCTTATCATGTAATTATTTTATTAGTTGTTGTATTTTTTTTCTTCCCTTTAGGTATCTTTTGTTGGAGGGTCCTGTTTTTTTTATTTTTTTTTTCTATCACTTATATCATTTTTTCCTGAATATCTATTTGTAATTTTGTTTGTTTCTTGCTATTTTATTTTATCTTGTTATATATATAATTTTTTTATTTCCAGTTACTTATATGTCTATGCTCAGTGTCCCATTTATCTAGCTTGTGCTGCTCTTCCATTCTTCTACTAGTCTTGCTGATAAAAAAAAAAAATGTTAAAAAAAAAAAAATATATTTGGAACTTGGGTGGTTTCTTTACGGTTTTTTTTGTGATTAAGTTCAAAAGGCAACTCGGTTGGGAGATAATTAACGAAAGGGGTTTGTTTGTTTTTTTTCTCTTACTTAAAGAATCGTACTCCGATACTTTAAGTGGGGTTTTTTTTATTTACGATTTAATTTTTTTTTGAACCAGAGTTTTCATATTCCGCGTTACACTGATTTGTTTGAGTTTTCTGAAAAGGTTACTTTCCTTAATTACGAGTTGTATAATTTTGAAGTTTTTGGAATTTCCACGGACTTAATAAAAGGAACAAAGGAAGAGGGCTTTTTATGTTTGTCTAGTGGTTTTCTTCTTCAGTCTGGCTGAACGTGTGGGTAATTGTGGTGCCAATTATTTAGCACGTTACAGTATCCACGTTTAATTATGTCTAAGAGAATGAAAAAAACCATCATTAAAAATATATATGTCGATTGTTTATTAATTAATCATTATAACTTCACTTTTGAGAGCAAAATGTTGCGACCCGACCATTGATGAAATAATGGCAAATTATATTTAAAAAATATTTTCCTTTAAATTTTGACTAGTATTTTGAACATGTAGTAACACTCTACATTTATTACTAATAAAAAATAATATAAATAAAGATAATTACTATTTTGTATGAAATGGAACAAAACAGTCATTGCAAAGTCTTATGTTTCTATTGTGCATTGTGGAGCAGCTATGGGAGTCGCTTTCTATTCCTTTAAGACCCTAAAGTTTTACCATCTAAACATATATCATCACATATTCTAGCTGAAATAATGCTAAATTTTGAAATTGAAGGACTTTCAGATCCTGAAGGCATATTTATGGCTGTTTGCAATATGATGTGTTATCAAATGACTTTTGTCAGACTGATCTATTTTGATGTCTTCAATAAGTGTATACAGGGTGACGAAAAACAAATGGTAGATAATGATACACATAATAGATCATGGTATAGTGATGCATTTTGTCCCTATGAACATGGATCCGAATTTGAACGATAACTGAGATATGAACAGAAATAAAAATGCCGATACCAAGATCAACATGTTAATAACTCAGATTCTATAACATCTAGGATAATGAAATTTGGGGAAATAATAGGGTATATAAAACTGTGTATACCGTCAAAATTTGATCGTATTCCAACGAGTAGTTTCCGAGTTACGCACTCAAAATCGTAATACGTGAAAATTGTAAACCTATGCTTCAACATCAAAGTAGAGAAATCACTAATGGCAACAGCTCATAAGGGCTCCCTTATGAGCTCTTGCTAATGTCAACCAAACTTTTTTGCTTTGGTAAGAATATGATAGAAATTCTGGATTAATCAATTCACTCACTGTACCATCTGATAAATGGGTCGACACGCTCAAAATATGTGAAGATGTCACTAATAAAATTTTTTTAAATATTCTATACTTGGAATTGATTATTATATTCATTACAACTAATTCGATTGGTTTAAAGGTTATCCTGAGAAATTTACTTTGGGTTTAAACATATTTGCTGAAATCAAACATTTCTCAATTGTGAAATGGTTCAATGAAAATAACATTAAAATTAAAGAAAAAGAAGGAGGAAAAAAATGAAAAAAAACTAGCTCATGTTGAACATGAACTTGTTACTAAATATCTATTTTCATTAAATTTATATTTCTTTTTGTTTTACTCAGCAAATTTCCCCTCTTTGTATATTGTAAATTCTGAAAACAACACTGTAATTTTTTTAATTGATCTATTAAAAATATCTCAATTTCAGCAATGGAGTCAAATAAAAATTTTCTTCAAATAAAAATTTTCTGGATATATTATAAGAACAGATTAACTACGGAGGGTTGATTCAGATAAAATGAGACGACTTTGCAGTTCTGTTACGATGGTGTAATACCGTGGCGCCACCATCGGTTGTGTTTGATGTGAGAGCTTTGTTGTTGGACTATCGCCCAGCACCGTAATTTCCACTGAAGTAGGCTGAGTTTGAGGGATTCCATGGGAAGTTCGTTCCACACCTGCTGACACACTTTCCATAGCCCATCAACGGTTCTTGGTCGGCAACTTCCGAGCTGTCGTTTCAGGAGACCAAAACCACAGAAATCCATCGGTGATGCGTCAGGAGATTTTACAGGCACATGAGAGAAGGGAATAACTCGTATGCCCGTCTCCTGTTCCATCTTCCTGTAATAAGCCACAGATGACTTGGCAGTGTGGCTTGATGCCTTGTCCATGTGGATCCAAACTTTTGCGCTTTATGACGTCACTCCAGCCCAAGATTGTCATGAATTATTCTGGAGATTGTTGCCTGTGAAATACCTTTCCTTTGGGCTAGACTTCTCTGAGTGGGGGGATTTTCTTTAAGCACTTCAGACCGGATTTCTCGCACCACCTGAGCTGGGCATGTTAGCTGGGGCTTGTTTCTGGTCTGCTTCTCTGCTCGTCCACGTTCATTAGATGGTCGCAATTTGTTCTTTTTGATTATTTGACCCACAGTAGCTTTGAATACCAGAATACCATTTCGTTTGCATAATTCCACAATGCACGAAAGACTGAAGTTAGCGTCGGAAAAGCCAAACATATACCCTTCCCAAAAAGCTGTGATTTTGGAAGCCATGTTTCAGCACGAAATGTCTCAAATAACAGCAACAAGTGTATACATAGCTAATCCCCATGAATAGTGTATGAGTCATGCAAATCGCATTCCGTCAAGGTCATACGCGGCGTTTAAAATCGTCTCGTTTTATCTGAATCAACCCTCCGTATTACAAGCTAATCTCTGTTTACTTCTTCTTCTTCTTCTTCTTCTTCCTGACAAGTATTAGGCTACAAGGCCTATTACGGTCTCACACAAAATTTTCGCGCCATTTCTTAATGGGACGACCCACAGATCTTCGGCCATGCGGTTTATAATCATAAACTGCCTTTGGGAATCTAGCATTACTCATTCTTTCCAGATGATGTTTCCAATTAGACTGATATTGATCGATGTAATCCAAAACTGGTTTAGTTTTTAGTTCCTTTAAAATTTCACAATTTCTTTTCAGATCCCATTTAGTATATCCTGCTGTTCTTCGCATGAATCGCATTTCACAAGCCGTTATTCTGCTTCTATCTGCTTTCCTCAGTGTCCATGCTTTGCTGCCATGGCTGAGTATAGGTCGTGCAAATGTGTTGTAGAGACGTACACGGATGTGTTTCTGTACAGAGGATGGTTTCATCACACTATTTATAATGCCCATAGCTCTGTGTATATATTAATTTTCTGTGATATGTCTAATTCTTCAAAAATAGAAAGATTGTAGCCTAGATATGGGAAACTATTGCATCTTTCTAATATTTTATTATTAAGGCAAATTTTACTTTGTATTGGGTATTTCCCACAAAATGCCATAACTTTTGTTTTTTCTATTGAGATTTCCATGTTGTATATGGCTGCCACTTTCTGCAAATTATATACTGACCTTTGGAGGTCGTCTTCTGAAAGTGCCAACAATACCAAATCATCTGCAAAGAGAATCGAGTCCAATATAACATGCCTATTGATTTGTATATATCCATGGCGAGTTTGCTTCCACTCTTTAATTATTCGGTTCATATAAATAATAAAGAGAATGGGTGATAATCCTCATCCTTGTCTTACTCCAGTATTGATGGGTGTCCAAGGTGATAGCTTACCATCTTGTTTGATTGCTATTTTATTTTGTCTATATATGTTATGAATATTATGGATAAATTGTTATGGGACCTTATCGTCTACCAAGATTTGTAATAGCTTTGATCTGTCTACTTTGTCGAAGGCCTTCTTGAAATCAACAAAAGCCATATGTGTAGCAATATTAAATTCTTTGTTTCTCCAATAATAGTTTCATTGTAAAACATCCATATGTACATCACCTTCCTTTACGAAATCCCATTTGTTCTTCTCCAATAAGACTATCATAAAATTTTGATAATTTATATTTTATTATATTGGCATAAATTTTGTAGCCTGAATTCAATAGGCTAATCCCGCGATAATTATCACAGTCTTGACGACTGTTCTTGTTGAAGATCGGTATTATAATTGCATTTCCCCAACTTTCTGGTGGTGCCTGTCCATCCCAGATCTTATTTAAAAAATTGAGAAATCTTTCTAAAAACAGTTGGCCTGAAAATTTAAATAGTTCAAGACTGATGTGATCGTCTCCTGGTGCTTTGTTGCTTCTGAGATTTTTAATAACAGTAATTAACTCTTCCATTTTAATTATCTCATGGTTCATATTACCTGAGAACTGAAGGGGGAAAGCTTCATTCGTTTTTGTCCATAGATTTTGAAAATATTTACTCCATGTACTGCTTGAGATGCAGTTCAGATGTGCTTTCTCTCTTACCTCATTATATAAATTTTTTAAAACTTTATATAATATAGGATGTGGTCTAGTTATATCATTTTCCAAAGGTTTCCCAACTTTCTCGATGACTTTTGCGTACTTCTCTTTTGGCTATTGCTCGCTTTCTGTGGTATTCTATTTTATCATCCATACGTTTTGTGGATAGAAACTTTTTGTATGCTTCTCTTTTTCCATCAATCACTTTTTTAATATTCTCATCCCATATTCTCAAGCCTCTTTTCCTTTTCCATCTATATTTTTTGCCTAGGTTTGCTGCTTGTTTGAGAATGCTTTGCAAGGCATGCTATTCTTTTTCTACAGTATCATGTACCTGTATTTCTTGGATTAGTCGCTCTAATCGACTTTTATATAACCATTGTGTTGTGGGGTCTCGAAATAGACTTACTTTATATGAGTAATCTATGTCCTCAGTTCGTTGAATTTCACTTTTTTTTTTACACCATCGTAGTTTCAATCGTATTGGGCAAAAAACCAAATAGTGATCAGATTCAATTTCCAGTCCTCTATAGACCCTAGTGTCAAGCACCATATTGGAAAGTGACAATCTGTATTGCAAATTACATAATCTATAATTGAACGTAGACCTCTTGCTTCCCAAGTATACTTATGGCTATCTTTATGGCTAAACATAGAATTCATTATTTTCAAGTGGTTGAATATTACAAAATCAATTAATCTAAGTCAATTTTGGTTGCAAGTTGGTTCTCCATGAGTTCCTATATATTGATCTATTTTCTTATTGCCTATTCTGGCATTAAAGTCATCTAACAATATGACCATATCACCTTTATTAATTTTACTAAAGATTTTTTGTAGTTCCAAACAGAAATGATCATCCTCTTCTTCTTTCCCCTCATTAGGGGCATAAATACCGAGCACAGAGAGGTGTCCCCGATTAAGTTTTAATACGCACTTGAATGATCCGTTCACTCCAAAACGTATAGCTATGAATCAGATTTCTAAAACGTTTATGGATCATGATTGCTATTCCAGCTTGTGCTCTAATTGCTTTCTTAACTCCAGAATAAATCTGTATGTAATTCTGAGTTTCTTTTATCCCTTGAAGTTTTCTTTTTGTTTCAGGGAATGCAGCTATTGGTATATTTTTCTTCTGAAGCATGTCATCTAGCTGGTTGTCTTTATGTGCGATTCCTTGGACATTCCAAGTAGCGACGTTCATAATGTTTAATTTTTTCCAAGAGTTATCCTTTTTTGTTCCATTGTCTTCATGAGTTTGTTCGGTCTGGCGATTCTTGTTATGAGACTTGTGTACGGTTTCGGGCTATTTGATCAGCCATGTTTAGAATATAAAAAATATGTGGATGTTTGGAATTCTAGTGGGACCTGTTTTAGATTATTTATTTCTATTGTTAACTGTCTGAGAGAAAAATATAGAGCTTTAATATCATGTGTTGGATTGAAATGAATATGAACATTCGGAATTTTAAAGGATTATTTTCTTTAGTTTTGGCTCCTGTATAGAAACAAAAATGTGCTCAATGATTAAGGGTACTGTTGATATCATGGTACTATATTGGAGATTTGAGGACAGAGGAACATCAGTTAGAATATTGGAAACTAAAAAGAGACAATGGAGAATGGAAGTTATCAAGTATTATATAACAGAAGGCATTCCTCGCATGCATTGGAGTGACGGGGATCAGATTTTTATTGGTCGGAGGTTTGGAGCCGAGCTGATGTGAAAAGATTCCGAGTGACAATGAGTTAGTTAAGGTTTGAGTTTTGAACTCGCTAGGCGCGAGCACCCTTTTCTCTTCTTTTTACCTAATTCAGCCTCCACATCACGAGTCATTACGATCGCGGTGTGGGAAATTTTAAATTCATTTAGTTTAAATTTTAGTTCAGTTATTTATGCGTGCCATGTTAAGCTTATGATTTTGCTCGAATTCCTGAGGTTTTTTAAATGAGTACACCAGTGGAGAACCCACTCAAAAATTAACAATAGTTTATGATTCTGGCTGTTGGTCTGCCCGCTGTTGAGACTATCCTGGGGAGTTGAGCACCGCCTGCCAAGAGAAGAGGATTCCACCCCCGTTGTCATCGCAGAGAAAGAGCCCAGCTGAGCCACGTCTCGAGCATCCAAGGGTGTTGGGCAGCTGATGCGATATGGTATAGCAAATGTCTCCTTAATGTCTCATTGGCCAAGCAACTTATTTTTCTTGTTTCTTTCAAATGTTTGGGGTGGAATTAAAATTCTTTATAATCTGATCTTGGGAAAGGAAAATAGAAAAATTTTGATCTGATCACTCTTAATTACACAAACATGAATCCTTTCAAGTTCAAATTCTCTTATTCTTTATTTAAACAGATAAATGTGTTTAGAAATCATTGATAAAACAGTTTTAGGCTAAACCCTCATTCTTTATAATTACTACCTTAAAGTTGAATGAATTTTTACCATTACTGACACCTGTTGATACGCATTATGGTTTATGACAATGGTTTTCTTAAATCAATATGTTTTAACTGAGAGAATACTTGCAAGTTACATTCTGTTGTATTTTGAAATATCTTTCTTTTACATGATTAGCAATTATTGATGAACCTTTAAGCTGTTGTTTATAATCATCCAAATTCATATTTAAATTTTATTCATTTAAGATCTAAATACTCTCAATTTAATTTTTGCTCAATTTTACCTTTTTACAATTATTTTCCCAAGTTATACCTGTTAATAAATTGAGTTTTATTTTGTTATTGTGTTGTGTTCTGATCCTTACTCACCTGGCTTACCTGTGCAAATAAACTTAAATATTAAGGGAATGGGGATAATATTAATACCGTCTTAAACTAAATAAAATGGGTGCAGTCGGAATTCCTTTGGATAATAATTTTTGATATTTTATTAAGCTGATATGTTCCCTGAACCCTTACATTTTGGCAGCAGTGCGACAGGTTATATTTTGAAATTTTATATGAATTATTAAGAAATTTATAGTGAATTATAAAATAAAGTTATTACCTAAGATAATGAGTAGTAGAAGGAATAACTAACATTAAGTTTATTTGAATTGAATATTTGCATAAAAAATTTCAATAGTGTCATTAATTGTAATTATTGGCCACACAATGGAATTACATTTATTAAATTAAAGATTAAATATCAGGGGACGTAGGACGGAACATTAACTTGAGGAAATTTAAGAACATTAGAACTAAAGATGAACCAGACTCAGATAAGGGCACAGGGACCGCCGTCACCCCCACCAATGGGGCCAGCACAGGTGCAAGGGCAGGCTCAGGCAAGAGGGCCAGTGTTGGTTCCCCACCCCACAATCATTTGTATTGGTGAGTGAGATAGGGCAATAAGATGGAACATCAGATCCAGTGGCATTTTTTCAGAAAATAGATGAAGTGGGTTATATTATGAATTGGAATCCAGAGGCTAAGTATTATATAGCGAAATTTAAGTTGAAGGGAAGCACACAGTTTTTTGTAGGGAAGATAGGGCTATGGAGGAGGTGAATGATTATGAGGGCTTGAAAAGAGTGTTGATGGAGAGATTTGGTAAGGAGCCTAAGGGGAAGAGTCAAAGGTTTCAGGAATGCAGCAGGAAAGAAAAGAATCAGTGCAAGAGTTTGCTACAAGGTTGCAAAGTTTGGGAAATAAGACAAGGATTATAGTGGCAGGGGCAGGAGAACATGCTGAAGTGAAACGGGCATTCGCTCGAGAAATTATGGAGGAAAGAGTGAAGGAGCAATTTATTGAGGGGTTGTTGCCTTCTATTCAAAGGGTGGTGATGTTTAGAAAACCTGATAATTTGTGCCAGGCGATTGAACAAGCAGAAGAAGAGGAAGAGAATGAGAAAAGGAGAACTGCTAAGAAATGTACATTGAATATGATCGAACGGGAAGACGAGGAGACTGAAGAGGAAGGGGCGCACTTTGAAGATCAAATTAGTAGGGGAATAAAAGAAGTTTTACACTTGAGTCCCGCAGAGAGAGAGAGAAAAGAAATAGGGAATTAAACGAGAGGAAAGGTCAACGTGTGTCAGGAGGCGTTAGACCAAAGACGAATATGAGACAGTCAGGGCGAAATAGTACACCACGACAGAGGAAACCTTACGGTGGTGATGAAAGTAAAGGGCGTGAGACGAGAAGGGAAATAATCTGTTTTGGTTGCCGATGCCCGGGACACAGTGAATTTTTGTAAAGAAAGAAGGCCAAGGAAATTTGAATGTTTTTTCTGTCTTCGCAAAGGCCACACCCAGCGTTATTGTCGGGAGAGAATTCGGAAGGAGGAGGAGGCAGGGTCCAAAAATGAAAAGCCCCCTGCGAGAAGCACAGGAGGACAGGACCAAGGCACGCAAACAAAAAACGTGAAAGCTGCCTCTCTCCCCAAAGGTCAGGAGAGAGGGCAATAAATACAAATTTTAATGAGGAACAGAAATTAAAATTCCTGGCGAATGTTTCCTCTGAGCCTAGTGAACTTATGGTAATAGATAGTGCAGGAGAATTGACTGTTAAATTCTTAGTGGACAGTTGTGTAAAGGTGACCTTATTAGAAAATGATATCTTAGAAAAAATTGTTGAATTAGGCCATAATGTTATGAAAATTCAAGAACATGTCATTAATTTGGTTGGGGTCACAGGCCACAATTTTCCTTCTGAAGGGACATATATTATTACATTTAAATTTGGGGGAAGGTGTTATAGTCTTAAGTGTCATATTTGGAAACGGAGAACAGAGATACCATATCATGCTATACTTGGGAGGGATACATTGCGAAGATATGGGTTCATAATTGATTTTTATAGGAATGTATTACATGATAAAAGTAATAAAATTCCTTTTATTAGGTCTAAGTCAGAGGTGAAGGATTCGGAACACAAATCTGGTATTGCTAACATTTGTGAAATTATGGAGGCCATTCCTGTTAGTTGTCAACAAAATGTTACAATTCCCCCTTTTTCAGAGGTTGTTTTTGAGGGTAAAGTGGTGGGGAGAGTCTATAAACGGCAGTTGGGAGTATTGGAGCAAAGAGAGATTAATGAAACTGGATTGTTAGGGGCAAAATTATTGGTTACAGTTTCTGACTCTAATACAATACCTGTTCGAATTCTAAATTATTCTGGGGAATCTTTACAGTTAAATAAAGGAAAAATTATTGGGGATCTGTATGAAGAAGAGGTGGAGAAGGTTGAAATTAATACTACCATTGAGGAAGGGAAGGAGAGGAAGATTGGGAAATCAGAATTTTTAAAATTATTTAATTTGAGTCATTTGGAGGAAGGAAAAAGAATACCTCTTGAGAAATTATTATTTGAATTTAGTGATACATTTTCGCATCACGATTGGGATATTGGCTGTTGTAAATTAGAACACCATGAAATTGATACTGGCTCTACCCCCCCTATTGCGCAGGCTCCTTATAGGATCCCATATTCCCTGCAGGGCATAATGAGTGACATGATTGATAATTTGTTAAACCACTACATTGTGGAAATGAGTTCGAGCCCCTGGTCTGCTCCTGCATTATTGGTAAAAAAGAAGGATGGCTCCTATAGATTTGTGGTTGATTATCGTAAGTTAAATAGAGCGACAACGGTTGATGCCTTTCCATTGCCCCAGGTGATGGAAACATTATCTCAATTGGGTAGATCAAAGTATTTCAGTGTTTTGGATGCCAATCAGGGTTATTTTCAGTTAGAAATCCAAGATAGAGCGAAGACTGGCTTCTCTACAACTTTTGGGAAATTTCAATTCAAAACGTTGCCCATGGGATTAAATAATTCGCCTGCATTATGGCAGTGCACTGCAAATTTTATTGTTAGGGGGCAACAAGACAAAATCCTCGTTTATTTAGACGATTTTATATGTTTTAATGAAACTTTTGAGGGCCATTTGGCAAGTTTGAGGACTTTGTTTGAGAGGCTGAGAGAGGTCAACTTGAAACTGAAACCCAGATGTCAGTTTTTAAATGACGAGGTTAAGTTACTTGGGCACATCATATCAGAGCGTGGGATTGCTCCTGACCCCGACAAGATAGCAGCAGTAAAAAATTTTCCTCGCCCCAGAACAGTTAAAGAAATCCAGTCATTTTTAGGCCTAGCCAACTATTATCGGAGACACATCAAATCTTTTAGCGTCATTGCTAGGCCTCTTACCAATCTTACTAGGATGGACAGATGATGTAGAAAATGCCTTTCAGACTCTCAAACAACTCCTAATCTCTGCCCGTATTCTGAAAAGCCCCGATTGTGAAAAACCCTTTATTGTATCAACTGATGCTAGTTCCTATGCTTTGGGGGCAGTTCTTTCCCAAAAATTTGAAGGTAGAGAACATCCAATTGCTTATGTAAGTAGATTGCTTAAAAAGAGTGAGCTTAATTATTCAGTTATTGAAAAAGACTGTTTAGGGGTAATATATGCAGTAAAGCATTTTCGCATTTATTTATATGGTCAGCGCTTCGTACTTCAGACAGACTACCGCCCTTTCTCGTGGCTGTTTTTCCTGCGCGACCCTACCTCTAGGTTGGTGCGATGGGCGTTGTCGCTCCAGGAGTACCAATTGATATAATACATAAGCCAGGCATAAAGAATACAAATGCAGGTGTTGTCCAGAATATGAACCAGAGGTGTGCAAGTAGGAAGTTGCGAGGGAACAGTGGTTAGATTCAGAGTGGAAGGGGATAATAGAATGTTTGAGGAGAAATGGTGAAGAACTGGCTCCACAGAAATGGCCAGATAAAAAGGAAAATTTCTTTTCAGATGAAGATGGAGTTCTATACCATCTTAGACACTCCAAGAATGAATCTGAGACCTGGGAGCAGTTGGTGGTTCCGAATAGTTTAAGACCACAGTTTTTCTTACAGCATGACCTCCCAACTAGGGGCATCTTAAATAAAAAAAAACGTGGAAAAGAATGCAGAGAATGTATTACTGGCCAACCTTGAGGATTGATATTCAGAAGTATTGTGCGCAGTGCAAAAGCTGTCAGTTGAAAGCTCCGAGGGATAAGAGGCGTGAGCAGCCACTCATGCGTTTTCCTTCAGCAAGGCACCCATTTTTCCGGGTTGCCAACGATATTTTAGGGCCACTAGTTACGTCACATGAGGATTACAAGTATGTATTGGTAGTGACAGACCACTTTTCCAGATATGCAGATGCGGTTCCATTGAAAGATCAGACTGCCCAGATTGTTGCGAAGGCATTAGTTACTTGTGTATTTAATAGGTATTCTGTTCCGGTACAGCTCTTGAGTGATCGTGGGTCCAATTTTACCTCTGAGCTCATGAGAGAGGTGTGTAAGGCCTTAGGGGTGAAAAGGCCATTCACCACAGCCGATCATCCCTCGGAGAATGGAATCTGCGAACGAATAAACAAAACTTTGGTCGGAATGGTATGTCACTACGTGGATGAGTCAGCGTGATTGACCAGACTAGCTTTCATATATTTTGTTCGCCTATAATTCGTCCCCCCACTCATCTTTGGGCGAAAGTCCCTTTTTGTTGTTTTATGGGCACGATCCAGTCTTACCTTGTGATATTTTGACAGCTCGCAAAACCCACTATGACATTGATGGAAATTACAGTTGAGAGGTGGAAGTTAGAGTTATAAATGTTTTCAGGGTAGTAGAGCAGTGCTAAGAAGAACAGGAAATAAAGCGCAAGCACTTCCATGATAAGAGGCATAAGCCCTATAATTTTAAAGTTAATGACTTAGTATACCTAGCAATTCCACAGATAAAGCCTGGATTAGTAAAGAAATTACATCCTACCTATGAAGGGACTTATCGAATTATTGAGCAGTTTTCTCCTGTCAATTTTCTAATCAAACATATGGAAACTGGGAAGGCAAAGATTGTGCATGCCTAGCATCTTAAACCTAGGATTGGAGATCACCCTCCTGAGCCATGTAGAAGAGAAAAGAATCCCAGAAACACATCCCCTGTGGTTTCTGAAGAACCAGCATCGTTTGCCTATCCCGAAGATGATTTTGTGGCTTATCCCGCCATTGTTCAGGAAGAGAGACTAGAAGTATCACCTGTTAGACCTCCTAATGTACCTGATAGAGGAGATGGGCGAAGGGAGGAAGGAAATGCTCCTCAGCAGCACCTGTACCAGCTTCGGAGCAGAGGTGGGTTCATGAGGCTCCTTGGTTACTCCCTTCTGCTCAAGATAGAAGGAATGTGGAACAATTGACAGGGAAAAACTCAGTAAACATTGTCCTCGAGTCATCAAGGGCTCCCCCACCCATGGATGTATCTGGGAGTACTAATCTCGAAGAGCCAACTCAAGACGTGGCTTCAAATTCATCTGCTACAAGCAGTTCAATAGTAGAAGCATTGCATGCCATTTCTGAGCAGAAGATGGGTCGGGATAGTAGTCTAGTGAACTCTGCCCCTCCCATTAGTCTGTTCTTAGAAATAGTTGCTAAGTTGTTAAATCTTGGTTAGAATAAATAGTGTAAGAACCAGCTTGGAAGAACTAAGAAACTGCTTCTAATAGTCTTTAAGGCAAGTAAAAAATTGTAGGCACTTAAATTAAAGGTGTGTGAGATTTGCATCGAATTTCAAAATTTTCTAGATTTTAGAATCCGGAATCTTAACATTTTCAGTGATGATTAATTGATCAAGATTCGTTTAAATCCCATCCAGATTCATAATGGGGGAAAAGAGCATTATCCATAGAATAGATATATTGGTTTTAGTGGTCTTATATTCTAAAATTCTTATTCTGGCAGTAAGTTTATGTAAATGGGTACTTACCTTATGTTATACTACACCTTACTTACTTGAGGGACAAAAATATTGTTGAACAATGTTTTATATTGTGCGATATTCTTAAGATAAGCACACTCATTATCTATTGACAAAGTATATTTATTAAATCTGACAGTGTTCAATTATCCATTCTTAACATAAGAAATGGTTACCACAGGCCTAGAAACTGACTTTTTTTTTAGCCTTACTCTTTTGAGCTTTTTGCATAACCATGAAGGAGTCTAGAAAGTTTTGTTACCTTTCAACAAGAAAATACGATTTTTATTTGGAGGGCTTTGTTCAATGGTGGATCGTTTTTAGCCTATAAATACATGAATCTAGATTTTGTTGTTTTGGAAGAATGACCTCATAAGAGGGGCTCTTGTTCTCCTTTAAGGTGTATTTAGTTATCTATGGTCATTTCATACTGCACTGTGTTGTCAAGTGCAAAAAACTGGGTATGTACATTTTTTTTGATATTGGTGAAATTCTCATTTGGGCTGATTTATGCGTTATGAAAAGCCCAGAGAAAAAGTGGATTTTTTTTGATGGTCTGTAGATTTATTTGTTGAAGGTACATTTTAAGGGCCCCTGTCGTTTATATTTGCTTCAAACCAACCCAGTTATAGAGAGGTTTGTAAATATTGTAGGAATTCCACAGTGTCAAGCAGCGATGGCCCTTCTGACCTGATCACTCAGGAGGAAAGCACGCTATAGAGAGGGCAGTGAGGTGCACCAACCTCCCCTCCCAGTCCCTCATTAGACTAACAACAGGAGAGAGTCTCATCCCATGCATTCGATTTTAGGGGAATTGATGTATCTTATACAGTTATTTTATCTAAACTTATCAATTATAAGTATATATATTTTTTATGTTGATTATCCATGTCAATAATTGTGTTTTTGTGAATGCTCACCATATAAAACCTCTTACAAACCCTTATGGACCATTCACTGGCAAAGTAGTAGAAAAATTGAATTGAGTATAGAGTAGCCTGCGAAAATGTTACAGTACATTTCTGAAATTAATCCATGGTGTGGAGGAATCAGTCACTCCTTTTAGGCACGCATTTTGTATTTACAAGATTTTTACAAAAATCAGATATGTTACCCGTATTATACCCTTAATTTTTAATATAACTATGAACTAAGCTGTGCTAAGCACCTGGATTTTGGGCTGAGTTGTTTTAGGTGCTTAAACAATGAGGTAGCAAAGAATTGTTAAGAATATCATTCATATCTTCAAAATTCTTTAAAGATACTTAATCTAATGTATGGTATTGAAATTATTTATCTTAACTATACTAACAAGGGAACACCACATAGAATTCCGATGCACTTTTTTTTGCGCGCAAGCACACGGTGGAAACGATAGCGTTGCACGGCAGTGAAGCACCCCGGAAGTGCGCAGAGTTCAAAAAACATGGCGGAAAGAGAAGCTAACTTGTTAACGGCGATCGACAAAGAATTGCAGTTAGAGCACTGTTATTAAGCATAAAACCTTAATTTTGCTGTACTATTATTCGTCTCGAAATAATTTATAAGATCAGGTAGGCATCCCTGAATACTATTTTTATTTAAAATTATAAAGCACCGCCATACATACCCCCTCACCAACGCAACGTATTACTCGACGTTGCACATGAAGCCAGCCCCGTGTTTGATTACCAAATTACTTAATAAAATGAAATAATAAATTAAGGAAATGGTTATTAATTACTCTAGACATTTTTTACTGGAAGGCAATTAGCTAATTGTAATAATCTATTTTTAAAAACTAAGTTTGTTTAGAAATTTGAGAAGCAATTCAATTGCCATCTGCTGCTGTCTATTTCATCTGAATTGGATTCGTGCTTATTGCTGTGAGTAGTGGAAGAAAGAAGTTCTGTTAAGTGCATTAATACACCGCTTTAACAATGGAGTCCTTGTATGAATATGTGTGCTCAAATTTTTTCGTTTTCGTGGTTTTTACTTGAAACAAACAAAAATCTGCACGCTCTTATTTTGCAAGCATCTATTATAGTTTCAATTGAGTAATATATTTCAGTTTGGTGGAAATCTGTGACATACATGTTCGAGGAATTCCCTTGTAAGTGAAAGGGGTAAACCTTTTGGGCGTCTTAAATTGTGTTCAGAGTTTAAAAAGTGAAAATTTGATTTCCTAGAAACTTTGTTCAATATTTAGATTTAAGGAGTTCATAAATTAATGATTAGAATGATATTCCATTTTTTTTTGGAGGAATTTCTGTACCAGCAGTAGGTCCAGATTATTTTTTTTTTGTAGCCACTGATTTGCCACTTTCGTATTAATTAACCACCTGTGTTTTCAACCCAGAAAGTTCTTTCCTTTAGATTCAAGCAGAATAATCCATTAAATTCAACTGTAAAAATGAATTTGAGTCTACTAAACTTCGGAAGATTTTTTGCATAATTTTTATATCAAATCCACGGGATTTCTCGCAATATCTACTAATTAGCAATAGTGATCGCAAAAATACAGGTGCCAAAGCCCAAACGTCAAGTGCGGACAACTTATGGTCCAAATACATGTAAACTTTAAGTTGGTAATACTCTAGGAATAGTCTCGGTTGAAAGGGACAATCTAAGAAAATTATGATATAAACTTATTTTTTTTGCCATCAATTTTCACCATTTCTAATGGATTAGCCAAAAAATTTTTCCCTGGGCCATTGGCGAAAGTTTCGATCAGCAGCGCGAACCCTGAGTGCTATCATATATGTTTGGGTACTCGAAGTAATTGGAAATGAAGTTTTGTTAACCTAATGTTCACCATTTAAGGTCAGGCAGACATGTAGTTTTATTGTAAAGAACCTTTTACAATAGTCTAATGCGTTTAACTTTAACATTAAAGAGCAGCTTATCTTTTTACAAATGTTAAAATATTCGGTCTTAATGTTAAAATTATTTTACAAATGTTAAAATAAAATGAAGAGGATAGACTTTTGCTGATAAGAGAGCCATTTTGGTGAGGAATGATTAAAGTTTCCTATCCTTGGGAAGAGGTTTTTGTAGTAGGCTCCCTTGGATTCCGTAAGCCAAAGGTTATTCCAATTCACTATAACGCTTCACCGTATACAGTCTCGAAAGGATGAAGTGTCTACACGAGATATTGAAATAGGCTCATTCCCAATTCTCGCCCAATGGGCTAGATTATCTGCTAATTCATTTCCACTTATTCCGTGATGACTAGGTACCCAGAGGAATCTAATACAATAATTATTCTCCTCGAGTAAATGTAGAAGGCTTATCACTCGGCCGATAAGGTTGTTATAAAACCAGCGGAATTTGTGGAAACTTGATTGAATAGATAAGAGCGCACTTTTCGAGTCCGTAAGTATCAGATAATGGTCTGGGGGTAGAGTTGCAATGGTAGCTAACGAGCAATGAATTGATATTAATTCAAGCTGATAGGAACTAGTTGCAGGTTCAATTTTTTTGGAGATTATGTGGTTTCCTTTTATGTACACACCGATCCCCCTAATAAGGCTTGCGGGAGACAGGGAAGCATCTGAATATACTTTGATAAAACCAGTATATTTATCTCTCAGGAAATCATTGAAAAGTTTATGCCTTAGAGGTCGCATGAGAGATTCGATTACCCACCTTGGAGTTTCCGAGATGAGATCAGGTGGAGGGCGCTTCCAGACATTATTTAATATTGTAATTCCGCAAGTTTTGAAATGTCCACAATTAAATTTTGTTAAGATTTGAGATATGAGAGACCTCAGTTTATTTGACTTCATAACGATATGAGATTTTTCAGCCAACGAAGTGCTCTCAATAAGATTAGACTTGACGTGGCAGATTGAGAAGAATTGTGTAGCTGCCTTCGTTTCCCACCTTAGGTATGGAGGAGGTAAGTTCACTTCAACATAAAGCGTCAAACAAGGCGAGAACTGGAGAGCATGAAGACAGCTTCGGATAATCTTCCTTTCTTCTTTGATTAGAGACTCAATTGCACACTTGGAGGCAAGGAGGAAGATGATAGCTGAGATATCCGTTGATTTTATAAGCGTGTTGATGAGTTTAGAGGATTCACTCCATGCTGGTCCCCATTTTGCTCTAGTGATAAGCTTCAGCTGAGCCAGGTTTCTTTGAAGACGTCTTTTTGTTTCTGCTATATGACACTTCCAGGATAGTTTATCATCGATAAGGAAACCTAAGGATTTGTGGGTGCGTCTGCAAGGGAGTTTTCTCCTTGCATAACTATTGTGAGAAGCAGAGAAGGCCTTGTTTTGGCAATACACATAACTACCGATTTATCGGGAGAGAAGTTAAGGTGATTTTCAGCTCCCCAGCTATCAAATGCATCGCAGGCGTCTTGCAAAGCTGCACGGATGTTTGGGATGGAACTACTCGCAAACCAAATAGCCATGTCATCTGCAAAAACATTTTTGCTAATTCCCATGGGAGCGTTACTGAAAGCATGTCTTGTGTATATATTAAAAAGCGTGGGGCTTAGAATGGAGCCCTGTGGGACACCTTGATGGCTGTTTGTCCAGACTTCCCCTCCGGGAAACTTAACACCAATTTTCCTCATTCTGAGAAAGGGAGAAATCCATAACACTAATCTGCTGGGAACTTGGATACTTATTAGCTTATTAACCAGTAGGTCATGAGGCACAGAGTCGAAAGCTTTCTTTATATCAAGAAAGATGATGCCAATGCTCTCATTTTTCTCTTTCGCTGCATAAATGTCGTCTACAAGGTTAATAACAGAGTGAATGTGATCACGTCCTTTCCTAAAACCTGATGAATAATTAGGCAAATGTTCTTGAGACTCTAAAAAATATTGCAACCTGTTATTTACCATTCTCTCAACTATTTTTATCAGGCATGATGTAAGACCAATTGGCCTATAATTTAATGGATTGTCAGAGGTCTTGTTGGGTTTGGGGATGGGAAAGATAGTAGCATCTTTCCATCTAGGCGGGATAATGCCTGATAACCAAGATTTGTTGATGGCATCAAGTAGGAGTCCCAGCTGACTGTCTCTTAATTTCAGGAAGGTGGAATTTTGTAAACGATCGGGACCAGGTGCCATCCGCGTCGATCTGAAAGATGATGTTAGTTCAAGTTTTGTAAAGGGCCTCTCCCAAGGGGAGCGTAGCCCCTCTGAACAGAAATCACCCGATAGGTGGCAAGGCCATGGTAAATCAGCTGTAGACTTGGCACCTACTGTCGCCATGAGGATGGCTCTGGAAGAAGATCCCGTGTCAAGCAGCTTGCCATCCTTATCTTTAATGAGAGGAATGAGCGGAGGCGCACTCTTTCGAAAGCATCTGAGGGTTTTCCATATGCTATTAGGACTATCATCCTGGACCCTGGTTTTC
>JAHWFO010049835.1:330845-359295 GCA_023313115.1 Rhysida immarginata
AATCCAAGCTTAGAAGACAGGACTATTACTTGGAGACTGCTCTAAGGTAGGTGAATTTAAATTTTCCTGACTTTGGGAGACTAATTGGTTCTTTTTCTCTTTTTTGTCCTTTTTACTTTTTTTTCCCCTTTTACCTTTATCCTTCTTGCTTTTGTTTTTCTCCGAATTTTGGGAAGGCGCGACCTCTTCCATTGATGAATTCCGGGACTTAGAACTGCTGATTGAATTATAGCGTCTTTTCCCTAGGAGGAAAGATGCTCCTGCTTCGCCTTCCGAACAATCCATCTTCCCTATCGATAAAGAGCGCCGAAGGCTCGCCGGGGGAGGGAAGTCTCCCATGGCAGCGCGCTCGAATTTATCCTTCTCTGTCAATAACAGTCAGTGCAATTTGAGAAAAACTAACAAAAATTCCTGTTGTGTAAAAACGAAAAAATTACTGACTTCTATGTGCCCCTGGAGGAAGGGGACTTACAGTACCGGACCAAGAACGACGACGGCTTTACCAACTTGCCGGCAGTGCATCCGTGCACTCCAGATTGTGCGTTTCCGATTCAACCGTCAAATCCTCCGATTACAGCAACATTGAAATGCTGCCATATTTCTCGTGTAAACATCCTAATAACAGCGTTCAAAATTGAGGAAATTAATTCTTTTCTCCAACTACCCTTTTTCCCCCCCTCCCCCCGCGCTATTTTGAGCACAGCCCGCTTACCTAATTTGATCACTTGGAAAGGATTCTTTGGTGAATATCAAGTTCTCCCCTTTCTCATTTCCTGTAAGTGTAAAAGCTTAGCATGTTTTGTGTCCGGAATTTGATAAAGATCTTTTTCAAAACTTTAGAATTAAAATAAAAACTTCTTTTCAACTGATATCTTTCATTGAAAGAAAACCACAATAATTAATAAATTTACAGTATACATTTCTTTAAGAACTATCTTTTATTATTGAAGCCTAAGTGTTGTTAAAAAATTTTTGTTGATTTTTCTGAGTTTTAAATAAGATTCAGAATTTTATTTTTAAAACTATGCTTACGTCATGCATGGTGGAGGCTGATAGACACGTTTGCTATCTATTATGTATAGACATGGAGGATATTAATTAATTGTGGAGATCTTAATTTCAGATAATTGTTAAAAGAGGTGGAAATATTAATTTCCATGGATAAAACATGGGACTCTCTCCTTGTGATTTTGGATGTTAGATTGTTTTTCCCGTCACTATTGATGGCGAAAAAAACTCGTTTAACCGGAATTATGGAGATTAGTTTGAATAAATAATTGTTTCTCTTTTAAAAATAGAAATAAAGGGTTGCCCCCCCCCTTTTTTTCCTATCCTTTGAGGTTTTCTGAAGGTATAATACAGAGTGACGTACGCACTCACAGGTATTATTCTTATGTCATAAAAAATATGTGTGTAGATTAGAGGTATATGAGAATCCTGTACAGGTGACGACAGTTCTCTTGTACCGGAGTCTTAGCCTACCCTCCATTGATATATATATATTTGAATATCCAGTGCTATTGTCAACACTTTGCAGAAGCATCGAAAGTGCTTATCGGATGCGTAAAACGATAGATTGGTACGAATAAAAATATTAGATGCAGTGTTACTTGAGAAATAGAGAATTTAAGTATTTTGAATTGAATTTTTAGTCCTTTGAATAGAGAATTTAAATATTTTATAAGCTCAGAAATTGAAGAATTCCGTAGATTCGGATATAGTACAAAATGAATATTTTCCTATATGGAAACATTGTAGGTATGGCGTTTTCAGCTGTATTTTTGATTTATGTTGTGACTATTTTTTTGAGATGTTGCCTTAAAAAGAAGTTGAGTCATTTTTTTTTTTACAATTAAAAAGTCGTTGTCAGAAACCTGTTCCCAATCCACGGGACTCTTTTCAAATGGAATCACACGGAGGACCTCTTGCTCCCTCCATAGAGGAAACCGCTAGCTCTGAAGTTGAGCGGACCCAGTATATTTCAATCCCGACGGATAACATATACACTGACATTTACACTTTTGCCTAACAGATCACAGAAAAATATTTTGGGTTCTTATCTAAACACCTATTAGCTTACATTATATATGGGGAACAAAAATCTTTTTTCTCTTTCTTTCTTTTCTATAAAATATGGCTGGCTGAGACTGGAGGAGGTGATATTTTGCAGACTGTGCCATCGAGGACCAGGGCTATTATTGAAGAGAAACTGTCCAGGACCATGGTCACCTTAGATGACGCCTGAATGCATCCTTTTTGCAATGCATCAATTGAAGATTGTGATCATCATCTCCTTCCAGCTCGATGAGTGAAACATAACGTATCGAACAATGAATTGCTGTACCAGAGACTTCATTACTTCTGGGATTTCCTTGAACAAGAACTTTGATGTGATGTACTGTATCTTTTGTTTGATTTTTTCAGATTGAACTCATTGGGTTGCTGAACTGACTTGGAATTATAGTGACTTTCCAAAACCAGGAAATGTGAATGAAGAGAAGCCATTGTGGGAACAGTTTAGTGTGTGTAGAGTTAATGTTTTATGTGCACTCAGAGACATTCTTCGGCCTTTATTTTATTCTCCTTTTATGAAATTGCAATCAGGTAATATATTTTATGGTATTATGTGGTTTATAATATGTGTTATTGTTTCAATAATGAATTTTCCTATCAGCTGATAATTTTATATTTTATATCAATTACTAACTTACTAACCAAACGTTTAACCTTTTGATATTGTAAATGGTGTCCGATATTAATTTCTTTTATGATATTTTATATACATTAGTTTGCTTTCTATTTAAAGCCTGGAACGAGTTGCTTTTGGGAGACGTTGGCTTTCCGACATTGCTCAACTGCCCACATTTCATCAGCATCCACGCGAGGATGGAAGCAAGTCATCTGAGGAGACGGCCGCAGGAGTACCGCAGCGCGGAGCGTGCATTGTTCTTCTTGGGGAGGGATTGTACGGTTTCAGCCATGTATAGAATATAGAAATTATGTGGATGTTTGGAATTCTAGTGGGACCTGTTTTAGATTATTTATTTTTATTGTTAACTGTCTGAGAGAAAAATATAGAGCTTTAATATCGTGTGTTGGATTGAAATGAATATGAACATTCGGAATTTTAAAGGATTATTTTCTTTAGTTTTGGCTCCTGTATAGAAACAAAAATGTGCTCAATGATTAAGGGTACTGTTGATATCATGGTACGATATTGGAGATTTGAGGACAGAGGAACATCAGTTAGAATATTGGAAACCAAAAAGAGACAATGGAGAATGGAAGTTATCAAGTATTATTTAACAGAAGGCATTCCTCGCATGCTTTGGAGTGACGGGGATCAGATTTTTATTGGTCGGAGGTTTGGAGCCGAGCTGATGTGAAAAGATTCCGAGTGACAGTGAGTTAGTTAAGGTTTGAGTTTTGCACTTTCCTTTTTACCTAATTCGGCCTCCACATCGCGAGTCATTACGATCGCGGTGTGGGAAATTTTAAATTCATTTAGTTTAAATTTTAGTTCAGTTATTTATGCACGCCATGTTAAGCTTATGATTTTGCTCGAATTCCCGAGGTTTTTTAAACGAGTACACCAGTGGAGAACCCACTCAAAAATTAACAATAGTTTATGATTCTGGCTGTTGGTCTGCCCGCTGTTGAGACCATCCTGGGGAGTTGAGCGCTGCCCGCCAAGAGAAGAGGATTCCACCCCCGTTGTCATCGCAGAGAGAGAGCCCAGCTGGGCCAGGTCTCGAGTATCCAAGGGTGTCGGGCAGCTGATGCGATACGGTATAGCATATGTCTCCTAAATGTCTCATTGGCCAAGCAACTTATTGTTCTTGTTTCTTTCAAATGTTTGGGCAGGAATTAAAATTCTTTATAATCTGATCTTGGGAAAGGAAAATAGAAAAATTTTGATCTGATCACTCTTAATTACACAAACATGAATCCTTTCAAGTTCAAATTCTCTTATTCTTTATTTAAACAGATAAATGTGTTTAGAAATCATTGATAAAACAGTTTTAGGCTAAACCCTCATTCTTTGTAATTACTACCTTAAAGTTAAATGAATTTTTACCATTACTGACACCTGTTGATACGCATTATGGTTTATGACAATGGTTTTCTTAAATCAATATGTTTTAACTGAGAGAATACCTGCAAGTTACATTCTGTTGTATTTTGAAATATCTTTCTTTTACATGATTAGCAATTATTGATGAACCTTTAAGCTGTTGTTTATAATCATCCAAATTCATATTTAAATTTTATTCATTTAAGATCTAAATACTCTCAATTTAATTTTTGCTCAATTTTACCTTTTTACAATTATTTTCCCAAGTTATACCTGTTAATAAATTGAGTTTTATTTTGTTATTGTGTTGTGTTCTGATCCTTACTCACCTGGCTTACCTGTGCAAATAAACTTAAATATTAAGGGAATGGGGATAATTTTAATACTATCTTAAACTAAATAAAATGGGCGCAGTCGGAATTCCTTTGGATAAGAATTTTTGATATTTTATTAAGCTGATATGTTCCCAAAACCCTTACACTTGAAAGCATATTTCAAAAGTCCTTTCAACTGGTTGCTAGCCAGGAGAAAGCTAGTCCAGTGATGGCTACCATCTCACAGCATCTGGACAGGCTGAGTTAATGATACAGCACTTCCTTTGTATTTGGTGGAACAGTTATACCACTGTCACTCGGTCCCCAGAGCCCCGTTTGTTCTTAGCTGGTTGCACCACGAGCAGGTGGGGTTGAGATTTGGGTAGGAGAGGTTAGGATGGATTACAAGCTATTAAACTCGATTAATAATAGACGTTTATTAAAAAATGATTCATTTATTGTATTTTGTCAAATTGTAAACCGATTTTTGAAAATCAAGATTAATCCAGTAATAGTTTTCTATCGATTAATTTTTCTTTAAAGCTTAAAAATATTAATATTTTTCACGAACATTGCTCAACAACAATGTTGCTTACGTTCAGAGATCTATCATGACCACCGAGAGAGAAGGCCTCCGCATTGAAATTAATACATTGTTACATCATCATAGATAGTGCTAATTCAGGGCTTATTATTGGTTGAAATACGAATAACAGTGCACTATCCATGATGATGTAACAATGTATTACGTTTCATCGCAGAGGCTTTCTCTCTCGGTAGTCACGGATCTATACAGCTGCTGGCGTGGTCCCACTGTAAAGCCAGCTGGCACATGAGTCGCAGTCACATGATCTGTTTCCATTTGCTCCATAGGATTGTCTTCAATTGTTCCATCTGTGTAATCGTTAATCTGTGGCGGCAATGTTGTTGTCAGTCATGGATTCCCGCGGCCGGCCAGAGCGATGTTCGTCCAGCAGGTCCTCTCGTCTTTCTTTAAAAGCTTTGCACCAACGTTGTACTATTCTGAGCGCACGATATCACCTCCGTACACCAACATAATTTCCTTATGGATGTCGACTGGTTTCCTGGTTTCAATCCTTTTGCACAAAGAAAACGCATAACACTCCGCCGCTCAAAAGCACTGGACGATGAAATGAGAGCCACCATCTTGTTTAGACTGTCACGTCGCTAGTGCTTGACGGATGCACACGACACTAACAGGAAACTTTAACAATGAACCAAACTAACTTTTATTTATCGCAATATTCTCATTTTCGAGAAAAAAATACGCGATATTACTTTTTGATCACTTTGTAATAATTAAAACACTCTAAAATAGGGAGTTTAATCTTTTAATGGGATTTATACATTATTCATCCGTTGGAGACATGCTATTAATTGTGAGGGAAATTATTTTGATGAAAAAACTGAATTCCTTTATAAATTATGCGATTGCAAATGTGCACTGAGTATACATAAGAATTTTTAAATGACCCCGATACTTAATTTACGCATATTACCGGCAATGTGCAAAAAGCAGGTATTTTATACAGGGTCTCCGCAGTGGAAAATGACGATTCCCATCAAAAGTCAGTGCACACGAGTGGACTTGTGCCTGCGCATGAACGGAAGGCACTTTCAACATCTCCTGTAAACTTATGCGTACCCTCACCACTTAATATAGTTCATTCCTAACGTAAATAAAGTGCTATATTTTCCCATTTTTTTTTTCACTGCGGAGAGACTTTACGGACACCCTGCAGAATGCCTAGAAGATATGTAGAATGCCTGGGCAAAGTATAAAATACCTGGTTTTTATGATTATGTAGCATACTTTTCCTAGGTATTCTATAATTACCTAGGCATCAGGTCGTTGCATATCAAATGTCGGATATCAAGGTGCGTTCCGCGCTTCAGCACGGTTTCCACGTTTAGTAGCAAGTACCCATAACAAAGTGATACATTCCCAGAGATAAACCTATCAGCGACCAGCCGCCTGAAATTTGCATGTCTGCGATGATATTTAATAGCGTTTGAACCCAAGCGAAGATAGACATGACTTCCTACGAATTACGTGCGATAATGCATTACAAGTTCAACTTGAATCACACTGCATCCAACGCCTCTCGAAACATTAATAAGGTATTCGGTGTAGGCACCATAAACGAACGTACTGTCCAACGTTGGTCCGAAAATTAGGGACGGGAGTGACGGACCTGGTAAATGAGCCACGGGGCAGACCGCCCAACGTGTTGAATGACGCTGATCTGAAGCGATCTGTGGAAGAGGACCCGTCAAAAACTGTTCGGGACCTTGCAGGGGATCCTGTATCAGCATCGATTGTCAGTAGGCACTTTAAGACCATCGGGGTGAAAAAGCAGGACAAATGGGTCCCACATGAAAACCAAAAAGAGCATCGGTTGGAGGTGTGTACGGAATTGCTTTTGCGCCATGAAGAAGCGGGGATTCTTGATCGCATTGTCACCTGTGACGAGAAGTGGTTCCTATACGATAATAGGAAACGGTCAGTACAGTGGCTGGATGCTGATGAACCCCCGTGACACTTCCCTAAACCGCTGTTGTACCCCAGAAAGCTCATGGTTACAGTTTGGTGGAACATTCCTTGTGTAGTGCAATACAGCTTCCTGCAGCAGGGGGAGACGGTCACCGCTGCGACCTACTTTCGTGAACTGCATCGTATGGCGTCCTTCTGCTGCATGACAACGCGCGTTCGCGCATTGCACGAACGACCGTGCAGGCTCTGGGCTACGAGGTCCTTCCACACCCCCCGTACTCTCCGGATCTCTCCCCTACCGACTATCATCTTTTCCAGAGCCTGGACAACTTTCTCCGGAGGAAAACATTCCTAACCCAAGCAGACGTCGAAAACGCATTCCGGAAGTTTATTGAGTCCCGTGACCATGGATTCTATCGGAGAGGGCTCGATAGGCTACCAATCATTGGCAACACTGTTTGGATTGCAATGGGGGTTATTTCGAAAAGCACGTGTGAAGGTGTTCTTTCTAGAGGGCCATTAAAGATGACCTCTGCAATTCGACATTTGATATGCAACGACCTGATATTACAAGTATAGTATAGGCAAAGTAACAAAACGCGCTTTTATTGGCATTGAACAGGTGTTTAAAAATGCACGAAGAAGAGTTTCTGAACGAAGAAGTAAAGGATATTCTTACCAAATAAACACGAAAGCAGAAGTAGTGTTGAGCTACTTGTTGCATCAAAGAAGGCTAGAATGGCATTTTGAATTACATCTGATTTTCTTTTTCACACAAAAAAAATTCATGTTTTGGCACATGGTCATCTTGCACATGCACCTCACGAATCCTCCTTGACCGCGTCCTAAGTACTGAGAGGCAGCAGCAAATCGGAGAACTATTTTTTAGTCATGGACATCTTTAACTCACAATGAGTCCTTAGGACATACACTGAACGACCAATTTATTAGAGACCACTTTTACGGAAAATAGATCGGCCTCCAGTGACACCCAAACAATGGAACAGGCCGAAGCGGTGTATACAAGGGATGCATTGGATCACAAGTTGCAGTCAGCAGCAGAAGTGGACTGAATATGGGTAAATCCAAGGATTTGACCGACTTTGAACGAGGTATGATCGTTGGAGCTCGACGGGCACAGTTGAACATTTCGCAAACCACGAATCTCCTCGGGTTTTCCCGTGCAAGAGTGTCAAGGGTATTCTGTGAATAGCAGTTATGCCAAAAAACAACCTCCAACAAACACGACTCCGGACGAAACAGGACCGTGGATGAACGAGGCCAACGGCGACTGGCACGAATCATCCAAAGCAACAGGATGGAAACAGCCCAACAAATTGCAGCGCAATTCAATGAGGGAGCATCCTAACCCATTTCGGAGCACACTGTGAAGCGTACCTTGCACCGAGCTGGGTTTAACAACAGGCGGCCTATCGGGTACTATCATTGTCACCGCAAAATTGGAATCCGCGCCTGCTATGGGCACACAGCCATCGCCACTGGACACTGGATGAGTGGAAGAAGGTCGCCTGATCCGACGAATCGCGGTTCCTACTTCATCATGCGGACGGCAGACTGCGCATCTGGCGCAGACAGCACGAGGCCATGGACCCATCCTGTCAGCAGACAACCGTACAGGCGGGTGGAGGAGGAGTGCTGGTCTAGGGTGTCTTCTCTTGGGACACACTGGGTCCTCTGATGTCCGAGTCACATCCCTGAATGCGACACACTACCTGAACATTGTTGCCGATCAGGTGCACCCGTTCATGATGACTGTATTCCCTGGTGGTGACGGACATTTTCAGCAAGACAATGCTCCCTGTCACCGTGCTCGAATGTTCGTAGACTGGTTCGAGAAACATGACGCGACTTCCACCTGCTTCAGTGGCCAGCTCGGTCACCCGATCTCAACCCGATCGAGCATTTATGGGATGAAGTGGAGAGAACATCCGACGCCTTCCCACACTACCGTCCAACCTGCACCAATTACGGGACGATGCGATGTCAGCCTGGGCTGCTATTCCTTCGCAACGATTTCAACACCTTGTTGAATCCATGCCAGCACGTATTAAGGCAGTTCTCCCTGCTAAATGAGGCGCAACATGCTATTAGCAGGGTGTCTCTAATAAATTGGTCGTTCAATGTACAGTGAACTGTGATCTCGCATACAATTTAGAGTGTCAAACGGAATGCGGAGATGAAACAACAATCAAATGTGAATTTAGTATGGGAAAAGTGAATTTGGCTCCCATTTTAAATGCTATAAAAACATTTATTCGCTCCAAGATTCCTTCTGCAGTTTCAAGTCTATAAAAGCAGTCTTCTGAACAACATAATAGGCTTGACCACTATACTTTTTTGACAGCTCTTTATTTTTTCTGGCTTGGTTCACAAAGGTGAGTGTACAGTTCAGTATCATGACGAGTAATGTTCTTATACTTGTGTGAAAGTTCTTTCAACATTCTTTTGCGGTCTTCCATGTTCAACGGTCAAATCAGCCTCATGATATACGTCGAATAATTCAGAGTACGTGAAATAAAAATGAATGGCGCCTATGCTTTTTTTTTAACAGGATAAGTTTTACTTTTTTTCTCTACCAATATTACATCATAACTTCTCAGCTGCCAATAGCCCCGTGGTTCTTCTTAGTAATCGTCTTAGCCTTTTTCACATCGTCCATAACTTTTGCTAATTATTGGTGAGATGCAGGAGTATTCTGTATTCTGATCGCTGGCCCTTTGGCATTGCGTAGAACGCCTAGGAAATATATGAAATCTAAACCATCTCATACTTTGCCTACAATGTTCAGTCATTCTATATATTCTCTAGGCATTCTATACTATGCCGGATTTAACACATTGCTGGTAAAATAAATACTACAAAACTGCTCTATAAGTGTATCCCACAAGGAAAAAATTACTTTCCAGTCACCGGGCTATTGCTTAGGTTGTTTCAGACTCATTCATAAGATTATCTCTTATATGAATATTCTTTGCCAAGTTGTATAATCAATCCATTTTCTCTATTTTACAAGAAAAGGCTCATTCGAGCAATTTCCATGGCCAGACGTGTAAATTATCGAAATTATAAGTATTTATATGTAAAGAAAAAAATAGTCCTTTTTCTCATTAGAATTTTTCACGATTATTTTATTCTTTCGGTGAAAACATGAATGAATACATACATGGGTGAGTAGATTTACACAGCCGTAGGTCGCTAATTTGCATATGATAAACATGATTTATTAAGTGCTATATACAAAAGTTTTTGAGAAGAAATTGAAATTTCTTTAGAGACAACCCGTTAGATGAACGCAGTGCTCCTGTCAACCCAGCCGTGATTTTCATTCAAAAAATCTCCAGCAGTTTCGGAAGCGTAATTCAAAATCTGAATTCAGTTTATCTTTAAAAGGTGAAAATGGTTTTCAAATTATTTGTAGTTACGGATAGAATTTTTATGTTGCTTCTTATGGAAATATTAAGATGAATCTTTTTTAATTTGATTTTGTTTGATTATTCTTTTAGTAAAAGGAGAAATGAAGTTTTTCATTCTAGCCCGAACCCTTCGGCGTTATTGATTGCAATAATGAGTTTGTTGCGAAGGACTTCTTTGCTCTCGTAGAGTGGTAGAACTAGTTGATTGAAGCAAGTATGGGAGATTGGCAACCTGAAAAATAAAGTTATTAATTCGAAGCATTCACTCAAAGTATTAACCTTTTGTAAATAAACCAATTTATTCTAAAGATTCAAGGATATTTTAACAAGTAATATAGCCAGCTTTCATGTGCAAATTATCTATGCATTTTATATTGTTACAGGTGTTGGCATCGTTATCGAACTGCATGAATTATCAAATAACTCTCTGGAAATTAATATAGATAAAACGACGGTAATGTTCTTCCATCAACGTAATAAACGGAATATACCTCTTTCACCGGAAATTTACCATCGGAATTCTCCCATATCCACCACAACAACTTTTGCCTACCTCTCGCCTGATTTTTCCTGGAGCGCCTATATCGATTCATTATTAACTAAACTTAACAAAAAACAAGGTATTATTCTGTTGTCCTTTTCCTTCTCTATTTTTCTTGGATACACTCTGCACTATGTTCTGGTGTCATGTTCTGGGGTTCTACCACGACCGTTAATCTTACCCGTATACTCAAATTACAGAAGTGGTTCCTCCGGACTCTTCTATATATTTCTCATCCTTCCTCTGTGTCCCATTGTTTCTCTTTGTTACGTATACCAGCTATTTATCAAATTTACTTTCCCTCTCTATGCTCATTTGTTTATAAAACTTCCAATTCTCTTCTTTTATTATCTACTCCACTTAATATCCGGCATAACTTAGATTGTCATAGCTATAATACTCGCTCTGCCAATGAAATAAGGCCCCCATTGTCCCGTTTAAATTATCGAAATAATAGCGTTTCGCTTATTGGGATCAAATACTGGGCTCTCCTTCCTATTTCGATTCGCTCTCTTGTCCCATATCCTTTATTCTGGAAAGCCTTACGCAACTTTTGTGTACATAATCTACCTTTAAATTCGAAAGTTCACTATGTAGTTCCCTTTTTCTGATGTAGTTTCTCTCTTACTATGGTATATTACCACTACATTGCAATTTACTGACGACATTACCCAACTGTTTTGTACTTTTCTCTATAGTTTCCTTGCTGAGTTCCCTTTTTAGGTCTCTGCTATTTTTTACCCGGTACTAACTAATTTACTTAAAGTTCGGTACCAAATTTTATCACTTGGCCACTCTAGTTAGTTTTCTTTAGTTTGATTGCTTATTTTGTGCTACGTTTTTCTGTATTGTTGTTTAATTATTAATTTTAAGTTAACCTTCATGAATTTTCTATTTTGTTTTATTCAGTAGCCACTTGGCCTAACTTGTCGGTTTTATACCATACCAGCCTCGTTGGACATATTGTAACCGGTTTTTACTAACTCGAGAATTAAATAAATAAATAAATAAATATCTTTGGTGACAGTGGTAATACATATCTTTCAGTTTTAAAATGTAGATTTCAATAACCTGTTCATTATTGGTAACAGAATTCCTTAATAAATTTAATTAATCTATTCATCAAGAGCTTAACAACCACGGTCTTGATTTTAAACATGAATCAAATCCTAGCCTATTAAGACTTTAAGACTTATATTTGCGAGGATCTTCAACAACCAATCCATTTCAACACAATAATGATTAATAACGCGAGAAAGCGTCCACTTAAATATATTGTGCCTAAATTGTGCATCTGGAAATAATGTAGCTTTTATTATTTTATTTTTTAAGAATGTTTTTCTCTATATCTACGGCTTTCTGTCTATACATGTTTCCGCAGATGTCCTGTCCCAGTGCTAGATAAGAAGCCCGGAGCTTAGGTATAATTTGCAAAATCTACTGTTTAGTCAGATGAAAAGAAAGTGAAATTAATTTGTGTAAAAGACAACAGACTTTTTGCCTAGATATCATTAATGAAGGGAAAAATGCTTCCTCTTAAAATTTTCTCTTTTTACTACAGTTATAGTTAGATTTTCTGATCAGGTTTTTTGTTTACATCAGTCTTAAATGCTTTTTTTTTTTTTTTTTTGAAAATATTGGCTACTCTGTAAATTTCAGGACATGTATAGATGAAGTCGCCATTTTTTTTTTTTGACTGACTTATTTTTCAGGAGAATTTTTTTATTTCTTCATTATCATTTTATAATCTTGTGATTAATCTGACAAATGTAATATCGAAGAAATTCATTTTCACTAGCAATATTTTTGATGGCGTTAATCTAAAATTAATTTTTAGCTAATTTGGAAAAACACTGTTCGTTTTTTTTTTAAATTTAAGCTGATTTTTAATTTGGGTTAAATTAAAAACCCATAAATTGTATAGATAAGTCACTACTAATCTTGTTGCAAAATTATAATTTATTAGAATATACTGTAATAATTATATTTACATGTTCGATCTTTCTCTGGTGCATGAAATTTTGAAGATCATTTCTCCCATTCCTCCAACAGGTACACGGTCGCTTCCAGTCGTAAAAAGTAAAAATTTCTTGTGTTCTTCTTTTGTGAAAGTGTTGACGACTTCCCAAAATCCTCTATGGAAAGAAAAAGGAAAGCAAAGTTATATTTAAAGAGTATTTAAGAATGGACTATGAGAATTTTATTCCTACGTCATATATCAGGTGTTTAAATTATAAATGAGAATAAAAAATATATTTTCAAATTTCAGTCTGGGCTTGAACCAAGAATCTTCTGCTCTAAGCACCACACTCTAACTAATTGAAATTGTTAAATTGGTAGTAAATACAGAGTATATCCGGCCAGAGCCATTATGAGCAAAGGTCTCTGGGCGGATAAAAACAAAAATAGCGTAAAGAGAGTAATAAAATGAAAAATTACATTAAAAAAAAGATAAAAGTTAGTAAGGTTAAGATGGATTATAATTAGTAGTCAGAAAATTTTTAAAGTTCTTTTTAAAAATGACTGTCGACGACGAATACCGGATGGAAGAATACCAGCAAAAGAAATGCAGCAACGTTGGTAGTTGCTTCTAGCAGCAGGAATTCTAATAGATCTCGCAGAGCGAGTAAATTAAGAATGAAACTTGCACTAGCACTAGATGATAAAAGAAGATGGAAGAACTAAATGTCCATTAGAGACTTTGTAAATAAATGTAATCACTTGCAATTTATACGTTTGAAATATTGTAGTTACACCGAAAACCTGAACAAATGAGAGACAGAAGCGGGTTTAGGAAGTTTTAAAAAAATTCTTAGAAATCACTTTTGGGTATACGAAAGAGCCGATTTAGATTAAAATTAGAAGTAGAGCTCCAGAATTGAATAACATAGCAGAGTGAAAAATGAATTAGTGGAAGGTACAGTAAAAGTAAAATCGAAGGAGGAAGATAATGAAGCCGAGAGATCATCCCTAATCTTCGATAAAGCATTGACATGGGTATCCCAGGACAAATAGGGTGAAAGGTGAAGACCGAGATATTTAAACGAATTAGTAGCGGAAAGTAAATGTGAATTATAATAAATGGAAAGTTCAGAAGGAATAAATCGTTTATTTCGTTAGCGAAAAATTGAATATTTAGTTTTATTAGTTTAAGGTAAGTTTATTTTATTTATCTATTTTATTTATTTATAGGTAAGAAGTTACAATAGCACCAGAACCGGGGCCAATATGGTCAAAAGGACCGACTAGTTAGGTCCCCGGGTGGCACAAAATAATATAAATAATAAATTATGACAGCTATAATTAAATGAAAGCGAATAAAAATGATCATAATAAAAAAACAATAAAACAATAAAAATAAATAAAGAAATAACAACGTATGGATAGTAATTGTTAGTATTTAAGCTTCTTTTTAAATAATTTGCTTGAAGGTAAGTTACGAATAGTTCTGGCAAATCAGACCACCAGCTGACACCGATATAAGAGACAAAACTTCTTTGAAAATTACTTCTTGTAAAAGGGACCCTGATTAAAATTAACCTAACCTAACCTAACCTAACCTAACCTTACATTATTACAACAACAGGAAAATTATTGAATTAAAAACTGATTAAATTAGCCGAACAAGTAGGATTAGAGTGCAAATTATTAGGAAAATTTAAGACAAATGTAGATGAGAGAGTTAATTGCTTATTAATTATTTTATAAACAAATAGACAGAGCTGTAAAACACAGATTTGGTAGATGGTTAAAATACCAACAGGGGCAAAGAAAGAGAAGACAGAATTAGGTTTAGGAATCCTTAACAAAGTTCTTAGGAATCATTTCTGTAACTTATATAGACGGTTCAAAATTGTAAGAGGCCGTAGAGCCCCAGAATTGCACTCCATAACAAAGGGACGAGCGAATCAAAGCATTATACCGTGTGTCTCAAAAGTCGCGTGTCATATGAAAAGTTTATGAATGTTGGCTTTATGTTCACACGGTTTCGCAGGCTTATCGTTCATGTTCAAAATGTGCACCATGCACTCGAAGACAATGTCTCACACGATCCAAATTTTCTTCTGTCACGCGTGAAAGCGTAGCTGGTGGGCTTGGGAATATCAGGGTGCCGGCGATGAAATTCGTCTGCAGCTTCTCGAGATGTTCTGTGGTGATCTCCGCAAAGAAGTATCAGCTCTACACGTTGTTCCGGTGCCAGCATTATTCCTCTACTTCAATATTTCACCGACAAAATCAAAGCAACCAATTAATCCATTTGGCATGCGACTTTTGAGACACACGGTATAACAATAATAAAATATAATTAGGCAAATAATTCAGACGGGAAATCATTCCTTGTTTCCTATTAAGAGACAATAATAGAGAATTAACATGAAAATTCCAGGATAGATCATGGTACAAATAAAGACCAAGATATTTAAATTCATTAACTCGAGAAAGAAGTTATAAGTTATTAATAAGTCAGTGTCGGTAAACTTTTTATTACATTGATAGAAAATCATGTAATTTTTTTTTAATTAAGTTGCAGAGCATTAGTAGAGCCAAGAATTCAGATTACTAAGGATAGAGTTAATAGTGTTACTCAAAGCTGAAAGTTTCGCATCCGCAAACAAAATTGCTACATCATCCGCATAAATGGTTGGTTGGTTGGTTTGGTATTAACGTCCTTTTCAACTGCCATGGTCATTTCAGGACGGCGTTATAGGGGCCGCAAATTTTGCCTCGCAAGGGTTCTTTAACGTGCAGCCGGCAAACGACTACATGGGACCAACAGCTTTACTTCCCTTCCGAACGAAGTGCGTGATCTCAGGATTTTCCCCCTGAAAAATTCCTCGTCGTCCTCGGATGGGGTCGAACACGCGTGCTCGGGCATCAGAGGCGACCACGCAACCACTGAGCCACCGAGGCCGATCACCATTTGCATAAAGAATAGAGCGGGCAGGGGATAGGATAGAGGGCAAATCATTTATGTATAAGTTAAATAACAAAGGTGGGCAAATGCGGCTCTTCGTTGACTTAAGTGCAGCTCCCATTGAAAATTTGAGATGGTGTATTTAATACTATGTAACTATAATGTGGCTCTTTATAATATATGAAAATCTGGAATGCGGCCCTCATTGACCTCAAGCGTGCCCACCCATGGTATAGAGCCTTGTGGTATGCTGGTGTTACGCTATGCTAAGGAAGAGGAAACGCCTTCCAACGATAAGTAAAAACAACGATCGGATAAAAAATCAGTTAACCAACTAAGTGGGGGGGAGGCAAAATTTTATAAAAATGGGATGATTTAAGGAATAAGAGATTTAAAGAAAGGGAATCGAATGCTTTAGTATAATCGATAAATCTAGAAATGATTAGTTTATTATCCGATATCCGAGCGGCCATATCAACGCCACGTTTAGGATAAAATCCATTTTGGTCCAAAACTATTAAGTTATGATCCTGAACAAACTGAGACAGATGGAGAAAGAAGGGGAGTATTGATACAGGCCGATAGTTAGAAAAATCTTTTGTGTCGCCATTCTTAAAAATAGGAATAATTTTCGCTATTTTAAGCGATTTAGGAAAGGCTCTTGTTAAAAGAGAAACATTAAAAGAGCGGAACATCGCAATTCTATTAGTAAAATCCCGACGATAATTATTGTAGATAGGGTGCGGACGCTGTAAAGGAGAAGTATCAAATACATAATACATGTATATCGGAAAATGATCTGAGATATGAGCATCAAGAACTCCACAATAATAAGAACTTGTAACATTAGTAAAGCATTGATGAGCGAGTAAGAGTTATGAGAAGAAGAATAATGAGTAATGTATAAGAGAATATCTTAGGAAAGAGTCCGGCTCGCATAACAACATCACATAAGGAATTGAGGTTAGACGAAGCTTTCGAGAAATCGATATTAAAATCGCCGACTACAATTGTTTGATAGTATTCCAAGTTGATTAATAGTAAACCAATGACTTAAAACAGAAAGAACTTGGTTAATTATAGTTGGTTAGTGTAAAATAGAATAATCGGCAAAAGAGAGAGTGTCTAGTCTCCGGATAAAGATTAGGGGATAAAACTAAAGACAAATCTATTTACAGGGTGTCCCAAATTGATGTAGGGTAGATGTACCAGTAATTGACAGTTTAAGACATAGCTGTGAAACGAAATTGTGTACGTAAATCACATTGTTTTTTGAAATTTTTCTATTTATACCATTAAATTGCAAATATAGTGCAGAATATGCCAATTTCTAAACAATTATTATATCTTTAAAAGCTATTAAGTAATTCAATTTTTTCCTAACCTATGCATGAATCACCAGTAGTTGACAGTTAATGCACCAGAAGTTGACAGGCAGTTTCACCAGTAATTGACAATATTTTAATTACCCATTTTTGTTAACTATTTTTACAAAAAAATTGATAACATTCAAAAGTAGCTGAAGAAATCAAGCATTTTTAAGAATGACTAAAGTATTTAATATTAACTAAAATTATGCTTTTTAAAAAATAAGTTGTTCATATAGACCACTTATATTTTTCACCTTTGAAATAATAAATAAAATCAGTCCACTTCCATGTACAGTACAAGAACCATAGAAAATGAACCTTTTTTCCAGTAGTGCCAACAAATTGTTCGTAGAAAAACTTGATTTTTGACGATTGTTCTCCTACTTGCAAAATTCATCCAATTCATCCTATGCTACTTCTTATCATAGTAAACAGAATAGTAGTTTTCTTCTTGGAAGATAACTTGTCCTGGGCTATCTTATGATCGTCTCTGTGACAAATTCAGGACCAATAAAAAGAATCGGCGAATAGGGCCTAGAAGAGTTATGTCAAATTGGGTTATCTAGAAATTGACAAGCAAGTTCCTATAATTGACACATCTAGATCAATTACTGGAAATTAGGAAGTTACACTTAAAAACATCATGTTGTCTTTATTATTATTACCCTACATTCTATATCGCATTAGTATATTTTTGTTCGTTTTTTTTCAAACACAGAAATTATCAATAATTGACAGGTTATGTCAATTACTAGTGACCCTACATATGTGGGTTCTAGTAGTTGACGGTGGATGAAAACTGTTAACAAATTGGTCATCAGAAATTCTGTTACTACTAAAGGTAATGTCCATTGATCACACAAAAAGGTTCACGTAAAATTAGTAACAAATATCGCATAACATTCATGAAATAAATTCAAGTAATGAACCCCTCGCGTAATGGTTCATTGCAAGGATTTTTCGACTCGGTAAGGCATTGGACAATCAACATGTGTCTGCGGCCACAATAGGGAGCAAAGTTCCTAGTTATTTGCTTTTCTGGGAAGCCTAATACATTGTTTAATACGAGGTGGCAACACCAGTCCCTTTTCTTGCCTTATTATTTTATTAAAAGCCTTTAAATCGTGAATTGTCAATTACTGGTGCACTGTCAACTACTGGTACATCTACCCTATACACTCTTTGAAACGTTATAACTCAGCAACGAAATGAGATAGAAATATAAGGTTTTGTTGTATTTTATTCCTTAAACTTCCTTAAGCCCGTACATGTTCAAAATGTCCACCTTCTGCCGCAGTACACTCCCAACACCGACGTCGAACAGAGCGACATACCGACTGAAATGATTTTTGACCTCGCAAAATTCGATGAACACTGGATTTGGCGATACCAATTTCACGAGAGCATTGCCTCACTGACTTCTTTGGGGATCATCAAAAACCTCCATGACGGCATCAACACTCTCGTTATCAGTGGAACTTCTCTTTTTTCCGCACCGACTTTCAACACATCTTTCACCGTTCCTTCGGCCTCAAACTTATCTCGGAGCTTTGTTATTGTTACCCTTGTTGGCGGTGGTGTAACAAATTCAACCCTCCAACATCGTTGAACCTCAACAACATTCTCCACTTTTCAATGACACTTCAGTATCCACTTACGTTCATCGAATGAAAGCCTCACCGCCATTTTGGTTTATAAACAAATGAACAACAATGAACGTGTTGCTCTGCTTTTCCAGCGCCGTCTGGATCATATACAACAAACCTTATATTTCTATCTCATTTCTATCTCGGGTGTCCTGTAAGTCATGGATGTAAATTTAATGGTATGCATATTCAATAGCAAGGAACAAAAAACTCCCTATGAAAATAGGTCGAACAACGTACCGTTTCCGAGAAATGATGATGATGATGATACGTAAAGAAACTAAACCTCTTCCCCTTGCCATATAAATGGAATGCCCTGTTCATGTAAATGGAAGGAAGTAGACTAGACTGATTCGTTGATTCGTTGCCTGGATTGTGTTTGAGTAAGACTACATGGCTGCAGCAGGTTACAGCAATGCCGAGTTGGCGGATATGTATTTCACGTACGATCAGGCAAATGGGAATGCAGCAGACGCGGCGCGTCCTTACAGAGACACGTACCCAAACCGACGACACCCTGATCGTCGCATGTGCTTCTGGGGCTATCTAAAAGAGCACGTGTATGCGCAACGAGTGGATACTGTGGACGCCCTGCGCCATCACTTGGAGAACGCCTTTGAGAATATGCGAAAGAATGCTGGTCTTTGCGAACGTTTGCGTGCCTCTTTGAGGAAAAGAGCTGAAGCATGCTGCCGTGTTCATGGTGGACGTTTTGAGCATTTGCTATGAGTTCAACGTACACGAGATATTACCAAAGGCACACGTGTATGGGTTGTTGCTCCATTTGTCAATAAAGTCATTCTTTCTCGGACCTATGTTTTTTTCGACCTATGTTTATAGTGAGTTTTTTGTTCCTTGCTATTGAATATGCATACCATTAAATTAACGATCACGACTTACGGGACACGCTGTATATACAAATTCTCTGTATGTCTTTCTGTTCGCTATGCATTCCAAAATGGCTGGACCAATCTTGATGAAATTTTGCATGGTAATTCAGGTTGACAATGGGAAGGTTTTAGGCAGGCCAAATTGATCCGAGGTTAAGATTATGGTGGAGATATAACGCTAAACTAACGATGCGCTCAAGAGATGGCGCCAGGAAAACGCCAAGCAACAATGTAACTTTCATTGTTCCCAACAAACGAAAAAATACCGATTGCTAAAATCCAAGAAGGAAACAGTGAAGTTTATATTGTTGCTTCGACTAACAGTTTGTAAGAAGATCAGGTAATTTTCAATGCCAGGGCCTGTCTTTTTCGTTAGCTACGATGCTTGCTTTAATGATTCACGTTTTAATGGGGATAGTTATAAAAAGTAATAAACAGATAAATCTATCTATATATATAAAGAAGGATGTTTGTGGGTGGGTGGGTCTGTCTGTCTGTACGTTTTTTATACAAATCTACAGTTTTATTCCGATCTTGATGAAATTTCGCATACATGACCTTCAAAGCATGAGGAAGGTCACTGTCTACCTCAGATTTCGGAAAAATAATAAATATCGATAAAAAATCGATATTCATGGTTATGGCAAGGCATATTAATGAGAAATATCTCATGACCAACAATGCAAGGCAAAGTTGGTACAACAATAGGTATCAACAATGGTATCAGCACGCAATTCACAAACACACTGCATGAACCAACAATATTATATCTCATGATTAACAATGAAAGGAAAAGTTTGTGCAAGTGTAATTTCCCGGGCAACGCCGGGTATCTCTTCTAGTATATAAATAAAAATCATTATTATTTCTTTTTTTTTATTAAAATTTTTGGAGAAATGTAAGAAATTATTCTAAAATAAATAAGAGAATATACAATTTCTAAGGCGTGCAGCTGTTCAAGCTTTTGCTGAAAAGTGAAGGTACTTTCCCTAACGAGCTAATAACTAGAGAAAATTTATTTTTCAAATGGTTTTTGTAATGTAGTAATTTCCTTTAGTGAAGTTATAGATAATGTTTATTTAACCATAGGCTACTAAAAATTATAAAGACCTCAATGATTGTGTGAGAGGGCAATTCTTGCTGCTAAAACTGTTACTGTCAATATGAACAACCACATTCAGGACATGATTCCACGCTCTCTGACTGAATACAGCTCTATTGAAACGATTACATGTTGATGAAAGATGCTGATGAGGTTGTAAACAGAGTTCCTGAACTTTCTCAATCTATCTATGAAGTCTTTTTTTAATATAGGCGGAAATAATTTAATATTCATAGGAGCCTTTGTTTGATATTCTAAAATGTTAAGGATGCAATGTCGAAGTTTCCTGGGCGAGACCAATCGGACACAAAATTCCAGTGCAAGCATTTTAAAGAATTCTTTTCGTTTTTCCAAAGTGAATACTTACTTTATTAACTCTAAGGATTTTTCATATTCAAATTAACATATTGCAAAATTTGATCAAACAAGCAGATCGAGCAACGCCGGGCTTATCAGCTAGTCATTGATAAAAAGGTTAAACAACAGAGGGAAAAAATATCCTTGCGGAACTCCGAGGTTGCAAGTTAGCCTAGTTGAGGATATACTGGATAAATTCAACGTATAACATTTATTAGATAAGGAGTCATCAATTTAAAGAAGGACTACGGATATTATAAAAAGAGGAGTTTAAAAATTAAAGGGGGGGAGAGGGATAGAATAGAAAGCCTTAGTATAATCAAGAAATAAAGAAACTATGAATTTATTGTTGGATATATTTGAACTAAGAAACTCGATCAGGTCAAAACATGATGTGTCTACGCTCCGTTTGGGAGTAAAACCATACTGGAAGGTAGAAATACGAGGGGCGATTGATAAATAAGGTCTCCATGGCTGTAACTTTTATTTGTTAACCGATTTTCAAAATTCTTTTTGTATCTTATACTCACATTTGTCCTCTATGTAATGCACTATTCACTTTTCGACATAGTCCCCATCTCTTTCCACGCATTGCGCCAATGCATGACTAGTTGGGTGAACCCGTCGGAGAGGAATTCCGGAATTGTTATCGACACCAGGATTGAATGGCAGCGTTTACCATGCCGTCAGAACCAACTGATGTCCCTTAAGGGGCTCTTTCTTCTTTAGGAAGTGGTGAAAGTCGCAATGTGCAAAGTCTTTCATTTTTGAACTGCAATTTTTCATCTTTGAACTGTAGGCGTTGCAACGCCTCTGGTGTGTGATGACTCGTGTGCGGGCGGACCTTATCGTACTCCAGAAGAGGGTCCAAAGCTGCCATTCAATCCTGGTGTCGACAACAACTCCGAAATTCCTCTCTGACGGGTTTACCCAACTAGTCACGCATTGTTGCAATGCGTGGAAAGGGATGGGGACTATGTCGAAAAGTGAATAGTGCATTACATAGAGGACAAATGTGAGTATAAGATACAAAAAGAATTTTGAAAATCGGTTAACAAATAAAAACGTTACAGCCATGGAGACCTTATTTATCAATCGCCCCTCGTAATTTAACAGTAATATAATGAGATAAACGCGTGAAGAACAATTTTTCAAGAAGAACAAAATAGAAATTGGGTGTTAATTAAGAAGATTTAATGGCGTGCTTCTGGTTTTGCCAGTGTTATTTAATACACTTGATATCCCTTTCTTGGAAACAACTACGAAGCCTCGCTTCTTACATGCTTTCATAATTTCGGAATAGCTAATTTGACATCGGAAAGCGCTGTTATGTAACCCTCCCAATACATGTCAATTTTCGGTGGCATAACTCAATGTTTTAGGCTCGTTGTTCGAATACTATCTATTTTAATACCTGCCTTAACAATACCCACATGATAGCTCACGCGAAATGACGAGTGCGCCACATTTAAATATTTTAATTGTTACCATAGATCCCTACCAACTTCTGTATTTTTGTGAGTTTGTTTAGGGATTGCTGAAGATTGTTTTCCTTAATTAGAATGATTTGGATTGGTGTTGAATTAATTCAGTGGAAAAGCTGTACGCCGAACTTAGGATGGGTTGGTGGAGTTCGTCATGGCAGGTGGCTGGCGGAGTTCTACGATGCAGAAAGGTGGGAATGCTGCAACGTGCCCGCAGCATCAAATGGTCGCTGCCATACGTCCCTTCAACAGTCTATTTTCATTCAAGAAAAATCCGCCAAGAAACTGGACACATCGATCAAACTAGGGGACGTTCAAGAATAAACTCAATGGTGCCTAGTCGTTTCGTCACACGTTCAACTCGTTGCATTCACTTTGTTCCAGGATCGTTCTGTCACTAAGCTGACTCGACACAGAAAGCTCATGTAGCATTTATTTTGTGATGAAAGCTGAAAGTTTTCCCAGACCCTGCTTTTCCCTTAGTAAGCAAGCTTAATTCCCAACTTGATGTATTTCCCCCCTTTTTTTTCCTTTTATTAATTTTTATTTATTTCGTCTTTTTAAAATAAACATTATTCAGTCAACCTTCTGATTACTGTGGCTTTTATTTCTTTCTGCTTATATAAACTTTGGAACAGTTCATTTATCTCTTTACTCGGACATCTTCAATCTTCAATGACATCTTGGGTTACAATCGGCTTTTCGAGCTTAACCATTTTCCGCATGATCTCCAATCGTAGGGGACTGTTCCTTAGTTCTTTGCTTGTTGTATGTCGGAAGCAACTCTTTTTCGCCTACGGCAATTCAGAAATTAAAAACAAATAAATAAAATAGAATTCTCAAATAATTAAATTGCATTCGGTATGCGACGGTCAAAATAGTTAACAGGTAAGTTTCAATTTTAAGTCTTTCATCATTGCGTTCCGTTTTCTTATCCAACTACTTAAGTAATGATTGCTAATCTTTAGGTTACCAGTTCTGTACTCGTTTCATTCCGGGAAAATGATGAGTTTTACTTCTTGGTAATCTCTTGTCATATTCATGAGTCTTAATCATTTCCTTGTCCTTTGCTTTATTGCTTTTTCATATTCTTGTCTATTTCCCAGGGGAACATCACTTAGGTTTCTTCTAGCTAAGTCTGTTTTCTGTGTCTGTAAACATTCAGTTTATCTTAAAAGAATAACAATTAATCAACATTGCCGAATTATCATTTAGCTTTATGTCTCTTCACAGGTTTCCGTCATCATAAGGTAAGTAAATCACTAAAGTGGGGGGGGGGGGAGAGCCCTATCGTGTTAGTGGTATTAGTAAAACCGGAATACCCTTATCGTGTACTTCACAGAACTGACGCAATCCAATTCCCTTTCGCGGGCGTTTTATGGCAGCACACATCTGGTTACGGAACTCGCAACGATGCAGATCCTGGGATTTCGAATCGCACGAACTTGGATTCTTTTATTTCTGTCTGCTGACGTCGTTTTGCTGCTTGACATTTCGGGAAACGATTGCCTGCTTAAATAAACACAAAAATACAAGGTGAAAGTACTAAAGTCTACTTCTTAAATCTAGGCCCGTTTACTTCCCTCATTACCGGATAGTCCATTAATGAGAAACTTTTTCGCTCATGGTCCAACGTTCTCCATTACTTTTCTTCAACGTGAATGGCTTCTTCGTTGCACTTTCCATAGTCACATCATTCGGAGGTCAAAATCGATAAGAGTCTTTTCATAGAATTCCATAATCTCGAAGTATTCTTGCGGTAGTTTTTACTTCTTAACGTCCTTTCAACTGGATGACGAGTGAATGATTCTTCCCAAAAGTAAAGCTCTAAAGATTTTTCCGTTAGCATTCGAATTTCTTCCGAGAGCTGCATCCATTCGCGAGCTGCATTCGCTGGGCATTTTCCAACCAGAACTAATCGTCTGTTTATTCGCGAGTCACCCAAGCAACCATAGAGATAGATACATATACCCAGAGGTGGAAACTCAGTGGCGCCACAAGTCCTTTGTTCACCAGGGCGGCGCTGCGAACCAATCCAGTCTTGAATAGCAGATGACTGTATTGTTTTAGTATACAACTGAAGCTATTTTTCAGTAAATGTTGCGTTTAAATGTTTATTATTAAATATGTCAGTTTCTGTAAGGCGTGGAAAATTAGTTTGCCATTAAAAAAAGCGATGTCAATATACAATTAATTCAATCCATATTAGATAGCCTACATATTAGAAATTGAGTGAAAACTTGCAAAAGGTTGTAAATTCATATTGGAATAATTTATACGAACAAATTTTAAAAAAGTTTCTGGACTACATTACAAACCCCTAAAATTAAATTAATATAGAAGAATCACAAAATACGAATTTTTCAATCAGATATTTTGTATTTTCTTTTTAGATATTTTAAGTTATCATTTGAAAGTTCTTTTGTTTTCATTTTTACAAAGTGAACTAATCTCATCTTTACAAAATGAATTAAAAACAATGGCAAGAATTCATTTGCATGCTCAGATGAACAAAACAATGAATTCCAACTTATAATTGGATTAAAAGATTTTAACAAATCCATAAAGGTGTCCGTTTTCAGAGGACTTGACTTCAGATTTTCTAGTTCTTTGGCAACATGGTTGTCCACGTTCTTGAGGAGTCGGTACAATGATGCAGAAGGTTTCGTAAGGTGTGCATTCTCTGCAATAACATATACAAGTAATTAAGTAAACACATATTTACAAATATTAACTAAATAACTTATAAATAATTTATAAATATTAAATATATTTATAAGTATATAGTTAATAAATGTCATTCATGTGATGTCTTCTGTGATGAGATATAATTAGTGATGTTTACTTAATTATACTTTTATATTTTGACAGTGATGGATATATACTTACTGAATTCTTTTGTACTGACAAGATCAGTAGGAACATCCTCTTTGTCATTTGCATAAAACTTTGGCAAGCAATGCAAGCAATCTACTTCCTTTGATACGTGACGTAAAGTATACCCTATCATGTAACAAATTACATAATCTGAGGAATGGTAACAAACCTCGTCCTGTATGTTTTCTTCTGTTATTCCAAAATCTTCAAGGAACATGGTGTTTCTAATGATGCTGGATTTCATCAATTGCATTTGTAGTTTGTTTTCAAGCTGCTTTTCTTTACATCTCTTTCTAAGATGAAAGACTAGTTGCTTGCAATATGCATCAACATCTTCATGTTTATCTTGTTACTGCATTTGTTGAAAGTTACCTTTTTTGGTGCTCAATATCTGCTCCAAAGGGCCACGAAGTGCATGGACTGCATTGATGGATGAGAACTGTTGCACATCAGGGCGATCATTTGGACTGCAGCAACGAACCACACTGAAACGCAGTTCCACAGCATCCTGGTTCATCTTCGATGTCATACATACTGGAAGTGCTGCTGCCTCAGTAAAAATATGCAAACATCGATTGTTGACTTCACTGTCAGCATCAAGCTCTTCATGGTTGTTGCAGATGCAAAGCTGTCTTTGTTGTTTCTTAAAATTTTGTAAGATCTTGTGAGCACTTCCAATAATGCACCATTGTTACGTACTGCATTTGATGGATTTGTTGCATTCATTGCATCAAATAGATCATTTACAAAGCGAAAGAATTTTTCAGTTTGTTCAGACCCCTTTAAGGTTTCTTCACCTCTTTCTCTGTAAAACTTCATTCCATTCGCCACTGAATTGCTGAAGACTTGTGCTGCTAAGCACACCTTCATTTGTAGGTAACTTTCTTCAAGTGTCACATGTTCAGCAGTCAGCTTAGGGCAAACTCGATGCAATGGGGTTTTTGAATCCAAGTCATAAATTGCTTGCACGTATTTGAAATTAACTGGCTTCCCTTCAAAAAGATGTTCTCTGTTTGTCAACAAATGATTTCTAATACATTTAATTAGATGAGGTGGATCATGGAGGAAGAATATTCTACGACTGAGACAATGGGGATTTCTTACAGTGTTTTCAATAAAGCCTTCTTCCACACGTATTCCCAGTTGCTTGTATGCTGTTTTATTAGGCTGTGAGCCATCACAAACTACAGTTAACACGTGTCCTCCGTGTTCTTCCACAGCAGCAATCACTTCTTCAATTCTTTTTGATATTTGGTGACCTTTCAACCCACTGTTCGATAAAAAAGTTGCAACAGTGAAAGATCGTTTACTTGAAACCGAATCTGCCAAAAACACCATTGCTCTGTTCTGTAGTTGTTTATCCAATGGTTTATTGGGTTTATCACTATTTTCCAAGCCTTCAAGAGCATATCCTGTATGTACATCACCAAGGCTGAGATTTTTTTTTAAATGTATTTCATCAAACTTAATGCAAAGAAATCTTTCATTTTCTGGTAACTCTGACAAGCTCTTCATCATCAGTTCCAGAGAATCTTTATTTACTCCTACCTTAGTGGATGTAGCAGAACGTACTGTAGCTTCCGCACAGTTCGTAATGAGGGGAGAACCTGCACACTATTCTTCCTCAGGTATTCATAGGTGTTTTTGCCTTTGCAAGAAATCATCATAGATTCCACAAGGTGACGGGATTGATATCTCATTCCATTTTTCTTTTCAGTGTTGGCTTTTCTAGCCAAGGCATTAGCATATAATTTCTCCCTAGCATTCAAATTTTGATAGGGAATAAAAACACCTTCTCTCTTGTTTCCTTTTCTTGCAACTGCTTTTTTTAGTCTATAGTATCGTTTATACCAACGCTGGTAAAGCATTCGATACTTGTTCTCACTCTGATCCTGTGTTGTTTATGTTGCAACAGAAATGATTTCTTTACTGCCATTCGGCGTAGATGAGCATTGATTGGTATCAGGAATATCTTCCAATTGTTGACTTCGATCTCTTGGTGGCGTGCGTATTACAGTATTTTTTTTCAATAATCGTTCTGAGAGATCGTTGCACTTATTGAAAATGCAAGGATATGCATTTTCAGCAGGCTTCCATTTGCTGAAACCGTAAGTGTATGTTGTCCCATCTTCGAGTGGAATAGTTTTATGCTTAATAATTTGATCATCTCTGAAATGTTCGTGACAAACTTTGCTTCTATGGGTTAATGGAAGATCATTTCTGAAACACATATTTTGCCACTTCTGGAAAAGTTCCTCATCTTTTGGTGGAGAAAAAAATGCCATGTCTTGCCCTGGTTTGCTTTGTTGGTGTAGCCACTAGTGCATCCAAACACAAAGCATCTCGAAGGCATCTGGAAATTAATTTTTATCCACATCAGAGATCATTTAGTTTATCCAAAAACACCACTTTAAATAAAAACATGACAACATAACTGCTCATAAGTAATCATCTATTTACCTTTATTAAAAGATTTGCTCAGAAGGTTTCACCAGATATTATATTCTGTTATCCACTGTAAATAACACATCTGCTTTTATGTATTTGTTTACATGAATGAAAACTCCAAATAAGTTAAACTTATTTGGGTTATACTAACTTACTAACATACAGGGAAGAGTGGGTAACAGTGAGACACACTTTTTTCTAAAGCAGTTTTTTCATGTTACAATGGATCAAATGCAACGAATTTTTTTCTGTGAAATACTAAACTTATACAGTAAATAATAGTTATTAAATAAAACAGAAAAATAAATAATAATTATTAAGAAATAATTAATAAATAATAAATAAAAAATAAATAATAAATACAATCAAAATGAAACTAGAAATATAAAATTTAATAAAAATAAGATAATTTTTATCTGATGTTATTTGATTTTATATTTATCTTATTTTTATTTGATTTTATATTTCTAGTGTCATTTTGA
>JAHWFO010049835.1:359395-373411 GCA_023313115.1 Rhysida immarginata
ATCTGATGTTATTTGATTTTATATTTATCTTATTTTTATTTGATTTTATATTTCTAGTTTCATTTTGATTGTATTTATTATTTATTTTTTATTTATTATTTATTAATTATTTTGTTAATAATTATTAGTTATTTTTCAGTTTTATTTAATAACTATTATTTATTGTATTCCAGGGTTTTTGTGTCTCGTCCTTTTCTCATAATAATATCCATTCATTAAACTTATACAGCTATGACATAATTTAATTTCAGATTTTATTATGATTTTACCTGCGCTGCTAATAGCACTCTAGAACCGGACCTGGACTGCACGCTCCGCCATTTTGAAAGACAGGAAAAGCGTGAAGTTGCACCCCCCCCCCCCTGCAAGCAACTGAATAACACGACCAATGACGTATATTAAAGATAGACTCCGAATCCTATTGTTGTAACTTGAAGCAAATTGGGAAGCTCCATGCCCATAACTGTCATGGCCGAAAGTGAGTGAAGATAATGCAAAAGACATGGCTAAACAGAAGAGTAACTGATTAATAATTCTTTCACACGCCGATCACGGAGTGATAAGTTTATGTTTTCGTTTACTTTGTATTTGAAGTATTTTATTATATTTTATAAACAATTTTTCGATCATGGTTTCAATTTCAATTTCGTTTCGATTATCTTTCAGTTACGTATTTTCATTTTAGTTACGTATTTTTGATTTATTTTTGTGGAAAATGATTCCTGATCCTTTTTCTTGTTTGTTTGTACAGTTGTACGCAGTTTAACTTTGAGGAATGGTTTTGAATTAATTATTTCTCGGGCCCAAAATCTTCAAAAACAAAGCAGCCAGACAGCTGATTACTCCACGGCTCACTCCTGCCCAGAACTATCATGGCTCAATTTGCTTCACTTTTTGCCGCTGTTAACAATAGGATTCGGAGTCTATCTTTAATATACGTCATTGAACACGACTAAGAAAATTGTTTATTCTTGCTTCTCGTGCTTAACAAAGGCTTTCTATGAGCCATGCTCGCGGCTTCAATTTAGTCATTGTTGGCATTCTGTCGTCAAATCCATTTATTTTCGCCTGCTCCTTTCCTTTTAATACATAATCTTCAGTTTCGCTTTCGTTCTCAAATCTGGAAACACGTCGTAATCGATCTTAGTTATTACCTGCGAAGAAACTATGCTTAAAATTGAACCGACGTGACGTAAATTCGGGTCGGAACGAGGAAAATATTTCCAGTAACGACGTTTAAGTTAAGATCGAGACGTTACCTTAGGAAACAAAACAGTAGCAAACAAAATTTTAGATGCCCCCTAAATTTTGGTGGATACACTCACCATATACACACTTCAGCCAATGAATTAGAATCTTTCGTTCAATATGGTATTGACCCTCCTTTGGCTGTAATTTCAGAACATACGCGGTTTGGCATGGACTCTACAAGGTGTTGCAATGCAGGTAAGGTAATCGCAGACCATGCATTCAGGTCCTGCAGAGTAGACGGAAGCGGATGCCTTCGACGAATGTCTCTTTCCAACATGTCCCAAACATTCTCGAACGGATTCAAATCCGGACTTTGCGCAGGCCACGGCAGATGTTGCAACTCGGTGTCATGTTCAGAAAACCACTCCTGAACAATTCTTGCTCGATGGACAGTAGCATTGTCGTCCATGAAGAACCCGTCACCATTTGGGTACAAATGCACCATTGCAGGATGGACTTGATCTGCAACAATGTTCAGGTAGTCTTTGGTTTTCACCCGAATGTCAAGGAATATCAGGGGACCCTTGCCATAACAACAAAACATGGCCCATCCCATGACACGTCCTCCTGCAACTTGAACTGTGTCCACAACACATGAGGGATCCATCGCTTCATTCTCTGCCGGCCATCGGTGCAAAACAATGTGTAACGTAACTCGTCCGACCACATCACCTTTTTTCCAGTCGTCTACTGTCCAGTCACAGAGTTATTTACACCACTGCAGGCGAACTTTCCGGTTTGTTGCTGACACCAAGGGCTTCCTCACTGGCATGCGACTTCCCATCCCTATTCGCTTCAACTCTCGGCGCATTGTTCTGGAGGAGATGGGCTGCGATGATCCTTCATTGAAGTCTGCCGTCAGTTGCTCCACAGTAGACCTTCGGTTTTGCCGCAAAATCGGTCTCAGACGACGTCGGTCCCTGTCTTTGTTGATTGTTTTTGATCCACAATTCTGCCGTTTCGACAACTCTTCTGGATTCCGTTTCCACGCATTAAACACCTTGGAGACCTGACCTTTTGAGATACCGGTCAGTTGTACTGTCCTGGAAATCGTAGCTCCAGCTAGACGGGCTCCCACAATAACTCCTTTTTGAAACTCAGATAGGTCTGCTGTTTTCCCCATTTTGCTCAACTTGAGCAGCTGCAGCTTGTTCCTACCCTGTACCTGCAGCTTGGAGTGAGCATGTACCTCACATGATTGCATTCATTTGCATATCACAATCGTTTCTGACCTGTGACCCCGCTTTACATATCAGTACAGTAATTCATCGCGGGTTTCTAATTCATGCCGCCTCCACTGCACTCCATAACGAAGCTGCATTTACTAGTTGTATTGTTGATGACCTGACAGATCATTCGATGACGTCCAACAAATGTTCAATTGGATTGTAATCTGAGGAACGTGGAGGCCAAATCATTGTCGTGAAGTGGGTAGAATGTTCCTCCAGCCAGGGCCGTACCCTGAAATTTTTTTCGGGGGGGGGGGAGCTGAGGGGGGCTGGCCCAATCCTACTTTTGGTGCGGGGGTCCCCCACGTAACAGATTTAGTTGACATGGTAGCCAATTTCGGGGGGGGGGGCGCATTATATTTCTGAAAGATGCCGTCGCCCGTGGGGTAAAAACAGTTCATGAAGGGGTGCAGGTGGTCCCCAAGCAGATCGACGTAGGAAGTAGCACGCAGAGTGGATGTCAGATGCACCAATGGACCCATTGCATGCCACGAGAAGTATGGAGCCTCCACCTGCCTGAGTGGTTCCCACCTGACAAGCGGGGTCCATGGCTTCGTGTGGCCTGCGCTAGACACGGACGCGACCATTGGGACCGTGACGTCGGACCAGGCAGCCCTTTGCCAGTCCTCAGCGGTCCAATGTCGATGTTGGTTGGCCCAAGGTAGGCATTGCCGACGATGTGCAGCTGTCAAGAGTGGCGCCCGTCGTGGCCTCCTGCTCCCAAAGCCTGCAGCTGCCAAGATTTGCCAAATTGTCGTCATGGACACAGTTGTGGGACGTCCCTGGTTGTACCCCATGGTGATTTGGCCCATTGTCACCCTTCGGTCAGCAGTTTCAAGCCGGGTGACCCGGCAAACATCTCTGGCATCAATGAGAGTGGGCGGCTCGTCCTATGTCCGACATGGGTTGTACTCTCGATAGACCCTTACAAACGTTTGTGTGGGAAAATTGCAGGGCGTTGGCTACATCCAATATTGAGAGGCACATATCCGTCTGGCACCAACAATCACCCCCCATTCAAATGCGGATAGCTCTCGGTGTGCTGCCGTTTCTGCAGCTAGTTTTGCTTACAATGATTGTGTGATATCCAGGAGTCCTGTGCACCTGCGTTCCGAGAATGGAAGCAGCGGGATCTGTCTCATTATGGATTGGAGGGGTGTACCAAGACTTTTGGTGAGTGAGTGTATAATCGTTGCACTTATAGAACATACATTATACTATTTAATTTGCTCCTTTGACCTATCACCTCTTTCAATAGCATCCTATATACAATTCCTTTGAAGCACAGCATCCTAAGTGGCAAAATGGTACTTGGACGAGTTGAATATGTCAAGTTGACTGTGTGACAAAATAATCTTCGGGAGAAATGAATGTGGCGATTTGAATGAGACGACATGATTATGACCAAAAATTACAGTACGTATGGTATAACTTGCTGCAAATGGGAAATTCTGATGGTATTGTAGTTTATCATATTCACCAAGATTTCCAACTCTCCCATTTTAATTTCCCTTAACTCGTTTTTTCTCTTTTTTCCCATCTTTAGTTTCCTTATTTTGGTTATGTACTCATTTTTTTCCAAATGCTTTTCCTCTCTGCCTATTTTTTTGTTTTTAATCCGATTAAAATAAACGAGAAAATTGCCTCTTACCTTTCTAATTTATAGGTTTGCCTCTTTTTTTCAGAATGGCCGTCTGTCCGTCTGTCTGTCCGTCCGTCCGTCCCCTTCATAATTTCCGCATTTTTTGAGTTAGAAAGTTGAAATTCGGAATGTAGCTTAGTATGGGCATCTGCATCTTCACTATTTAGTTTGGTTTTGATTGGCCCACTGGGGTCGGAGTTTCGGGGGCGGAAATTAGAGGGGACCAAAAGGTCTACGCGTATTTATGCATATAAAGGAGTGAAATTCGGTATGGAGACTCCTCTACGCAAGATCAACATCACTGTAAAGTTTGGGCCGAATTGTCCCAATAGGGTCGGAGTTGTAGGGGTAGCAATCACTTGGTCTTTAGAACTTTATGGCAACGTATAGGGTGTGATATATCATTCGATCGAAAATGATGAGAAAGGAAAGAAGATAAGGTTCTTTTATATTTTCTAAATACAAGGTTCGAGAAAATCAATTTTGATTAAAAAAATAGGGGGTTAAAAATGCAGATGAAGGAATAAAAAAATTGATGAACTCAGGGCTTCCGTTACTTTCCTATACCTTCCTTGGGAGGCTTAATTTCTTGTTTGTAATGGAATCTCTTTTCTTTGGAAAAGTCTAATAAAAAGTCTAATAACTTAAAAAAACAAAAAACATGTCTTTGTGGTTTTGGCTGGGAAAATGACAGAGATAACAGAAATAAAGGTGACAAAGGGTGAAGAAAATTTATCATAGGGACAGAATTTACTGAATTGGCCAATGAAGAGTCAAGGTGCAAACATGTGATGTAGAACCTTCGAGCATAAAAATAGAACACATTGGCGATTTCTATTTCTTTCTATTTTTATGCTGGAAGTTTAGAACACGATTTTTGTCGCAGCGACTTCTTAACAATAGGATGGTTATAAGAGTGGAATACAATGGCTAATGAATAACAAATTAACCTCTTCTGTGCCTCGGACTAAACACCTGCATGTCGCGGCTCTGCAGTGTCGAGCGACAGCCGCGACATTTCCAGGAATGCTTTTCATTACATTCAGCAATTCTTTTGTAAAACCCTTCTTTTGTTAACCAGGTCCCCCTCTTTTGTTAAAAAAATCGCCATTGCGCAGAGGCCTTAACTGACTCACTTTCGCAAAAATTGCAGACCCAAATGAAATAACAAAAAAAAGGTAACACGAAAAAAATGAATTTGAAATTTCAGAATTTGAAAGAGTTTGCTGTGACGTCACACTTATGGAAACACCCCCTCCCCCCATGTCACGCTGTGTCACACTTTTCATACCCCCCCCCCAAGAGCGTGACGTATTTCTTGAACGACCCCCTAACGACGATAAGATACCACAAATCCACAATAATCATTTTTAATGCCTAAGATGTACATTTCGGGGGCTACACTCCCTTCATCAGGGAGTGATTAACAGACAGAAAACTCGGAATATATAAGAAAATTACAACCCAATATAGCCAATTATAATATTAAACAACTTAACAACCAATTACAAACATATCAACAATCAATCAAAGAACCAATCAAACTACTAAACCATAATGAGACTAGCCTGCCGGTTATACTGTAGGAGCCCGCAAAAATTACCGCTCTGCTTAAAAGAGCTATTTACTTTAGAATAAACTTCGCGAGAGGCAATCAATCCCCTACTGGAATCGGGCCTTCATCATTGTTCAGTAAATTATCAATCATCAAATTAAGATTCTTTGTTTTGTTTCTCACAATTTCCAAAAGATGTAGCATCCTGGTATCTTTACAGGAGTGAATAACTTTGAATGAATCGGAATCATAATCGTGTTTTTCTTTCAAAATATGGTCTCCAAAGGCCAAGACACTTATTTTTTGCATTCTTTATGCAGGCTATATGTTCCGTCCTTCGTTTGGTCATACCTCTCTATGAGCTGTCTACGTAAGTGTCCACACGTGGCGCATCCAAACTTGTAGACCCCTACTCATTCTTCCGTGGGGATTTTGTCCTTTGCCATACTCAATCTTCTCTTTACATGTTCAAACTCCTGAAGGCCACTTTTACCTTGAAATCACTGCAGAGTCTTTTGAGGTCTCTATTCACTAGTATAATGTATGGTAGTACCAAAACATTTTTGTAGTCTTCAACTCCCTTTTGAAGCATCGTGACATTTTCAATTTTCAGGTGCCTTCCGATTTTTTTTTCGTCATCCTGTCCACCATTTTACTCTCAAAACGGATGGAATTACGCCAATCTTGCTTCAGCAAGTATCGGATGTGATTTCACCGATCCTATGTACTATCTTTAGGGCTAGTTTAGCCCTAGGTTAATCTGTGGAGGTTGGTCAAAGTGGTCTTTATTCCTAAACCTGGTAAGGGCCGCTATGACCTAGCCAAAAGTTTTCGACCGATTAGTTTATCTTCTTTCGTACTTAAATGTTTCGAAAAGATCATTGATAGGCGAATTAGAGAAACTATTGGGATGAACTATCTCATTCATGTTAATCAATTTGCCTATCAACCGGGAAAATCTACGGAGGCAGCTTTACACCAATTGGTGGTTAAAATCGAATAAACCCTTGAGTACAGGGAGTGCACTTGCAGCCTTTCTCGATATCGAGGGAGCCTTCGACAACACCTCTTATATTTTAATTGCCAATGCTTTAAGTTCTAAAGCTATTGCTCCACTGTTCAGTAAATGGATTCAAACCCTTTTGGCGGACAGAATCATTGTCTCCTAATTTTTGGGAGAGGAAATTGAGGTTCGACCCTCCAGGGGTTGTCCACAGGGTGGTATTCTCTTCCCCTTGCTTTGGTACCTGGTGGTGGACGACCTCATTGCTAAATTAAACAATCGTGGCATATATGTCCAAGGTTATGCGGATGACATTGTCATCTACGTATCTGGTATTGATAAACTTACCTTATTGGACCTGATGCAATCTGCTTTGTATGAGGTTCAAACATGGTGCATTGAGCATAATTTAAGGATTAATCCTTTGAAGATCACTCTTGTACCTTTTACTTGTCGTATAGAAATTATTCCCTTTGATCTAACACCAACTCTGTTTGGTGAAAGGATCATTGTCAAGAAGGAGGTCAAATACTTAGGGGCCATCCTTGATAGAAATTGACCTGGAATCAACATCTTGATAAAAGAATAAACCAGGTTAAAGTGGCACTCTATCGATGTCGCCGCGTCCTAGGTAAATCTTGGGGTCTTACTCCAAAAATGGTATTCTGGCTGTACTTTACAGCCATTAGACCTATTTTAGCATACTGTGCTCTGGTTTGCTGGCGTAAGATTGAGCAGTCTACCGTTAAGGCCAGCCTGGCCTCTCTTCAAAGGATTAACCCCCCATTTGTTTCAACTACACCAACTAGGGCCATGGAAGTAATCCTTTCTTTGACTCCATTGGCTAGGAAAAGTTCATATCGTCTGGGTAATCAAGGGCTATGGGTAGACTTTTCTGGGGTGAAATCTCATACCATCATTAGCCGGATTATGACAAGTAAAATCTTACATATGCCTTCCGATGTATTGGAAACTGGAACCCTCCCTGAGCTCTTGAGCGAGGTCATCATAGATCCCGTGGTAGAGCGGGGAGAAGGGAGTCTACATTTTTCAAAGAGCACCATCATTTGGTATACGGATGGCTCCCGACATCATGGACTCTCTGGCCTGGGTCTTTACTGTGGCAATCCGAAAACCCTACGCTATTGTCGGCTTGGTCGTTGGGTCACGGTCTTCCAGGCGGAGATGTTAGCTATTATCTATTGTCTACAGACATGTACGAGATAAACTCTACGTTAGTAGGACAGTCTTCATACTCAGTGGCTCTTGGGGCTTTAAAATCTTCCAAGATAACTTCTAAAATTACCTTGGAATGTCGTCAACTCCTGCAGGTCCTGGCTCTCCAAAAATAACGTTACGTTACAATGGGTGCCAGGCCATAAAGGTATAGTTGGAAATGAGGTCGCTGGTACCTTAGCAAAACAAGGTGCCAAATCGGCACCTATTGGTCCCGAACCTTTCTGCGGTATTTCTAAACAAACTGCAGTTACTGAGCTTAATGACCTCTCTTATCAAGGGATGATTAAAAGGTGGGAACAGACCACCGATCAGAAACATGCTAGACTCATGATTAAGAAACTTACTCAGAATCTAACAACTAGTATTCTACAACAACTTAGTAGGCATAATCTACGGTTATCATGGGCTTTCTCACAGGTCATGATTTACTGCCTTGGATGGTGAATAAAGGCGTTCTGGTATCGGAGCCGATGGCACCCCAGACCATGATCCCGACGTTGGTCCACGATAGCGATACAGGATGCATTGTTCATTGGCAGGTTCCAATGGTTTGTGCCACGCATGTCCGTGACTGTCGTCGGTGTCCAAACAAAAGCGGGATTCGTCGCTGGAGACCACCCGGCGCCATTCCATTCGCCAGCCCACTCGTTCACGACACCAATCCAGTCGTATTGCGCAGTACTCAGGTGTCAAAGGAAGACACAACAATGGACGCCTGGCAGACATTGTTGCGGCATGTAACCGGCGTGCTATTGTCGCTATTAACACTAGAGCAGTACCGGGAATAGCGATGTTGTCGCGCAGTTGCCGCAGGGTGATGGTTCTGTCCGCTAGCGCTGTTCGCAGTATCTGCCTATCGGTACCAGCTGACTTGCTTCTCCGGGCCCCAGAGCCTGGTCTTCTGGCATGTGTGCCTTCCTCTCGCCATTGCCTCCAGCATCGGCCTACCGTCCGTGCGTTCCGCGACGCATATCCAGTTGTGTCCAGTGCGTCCCAGCAATCCGTCTGGTTGACCATCCAGCCTCGGAGAGGCCAATAACCCGACCTTGTTCAAAGTCCGTTAATTGCGTGAACGGTTGCCGTTGTCGTCGTTGCTGCATTGAGACCGTTGTGCGGATTAGAGTACTGTACGTTCACGAGGCAGTTGCTTCCTCCCTACTGCATGGAACGTCTCGCACAGGTGTCATCTGATGAGTCTTTACAGGCACCCGGACACCCTGTATCAACCCAAATGGTCATGTCCCGTGAGCATGCATCTAATCGTTTACTAGTCGGAGGTAGACGAACTCCCCCACTAAATATGGATAAGGTCGGATAACTCCTAGTTGGTGGGGCAATTTCATTGCAAAGCAGTGTATTTCCCCACAATATGGTTCGGATTTGTGGATGACGTTTTCTGTATCTACAATACACAAGAAATAGACGTTTGTGAATTTCTTTAGTCCATTAATTCGTTATGTAATCGTATAAAATTCACGATGGAAAAAGAAGAAGACTTGGCGCTAACTTTCCTAGATTTATTAGTCATGCGCTCAGGCAATAAATTACACTTTGACGTCTACAGGAAAAGTAACTTCACGCCTGTATACGTAAGAAAAGACTTAAATCTTTGTACATTATATCTCCTAAAAATTCTTAAAGCATTGTACATTGTATCTCCTAAAAATTAGCCGCGTTTCACCATCAAATTAGAAGTGCGTTGATGCTACCACTCAACGAAGAAGCCATTGCTACTTGGAGCATTGTTACTCGGACCGATGATCAGGTGACTTTTGATTGCCCTGTCCTGTCTCTCGTTGGCCCCGCCTAAACGTCGCTGGAGAACGCCTAAAAAATTCTCCAGTGACGAACAATCACGTAACCGGTATCAATCAAGAGAAGAAAGTAGACGAACGGAAGAGATGGTCAAAAATAGGAAAAAAGAGCAGGAGGGATGAGAAGAGGTAGCGGACGTTCGGAAGCGAACGCGTGAGGAAACAAGAGAATATGTCCGAAGGCAAGAGCGGACATAGGGTGTACGAAAGATGCCACGTTGAATCTAATTAACGACGGATTCAAAAAGAGCGAGGTTGCTACTCCCGAAGAAAGAAGTAATGTATCCTTACCCGTTAAGCGCCAGAATAAGCAAGTAATTCGAGAATTGTAAAAGTTTTGAAGTGCGAGGTAAATGTTTTTCCCGGATCCGATTGCTACTTCATAAGTTCAGCGTTTCTGGTTTTATCAAGTGTAGATTTTGGAATATTGGAGCGAGACAAAGAGCGAGGAACAAAACAAAAGTGAATATATCTTACGTAAATCTAAAAGGAATTATCCCGTATGGATTCGAAGAATTCTTCGCCCAAGCCCATAGTAATATTACTGTTTGTTAAAGTCGCCACAAGAGATATTTAACTCTGCTCCGTAGTGAAGTGTTCCATTTTGCTATTTGATGATAAAGTATGGGAACTGATTCTCTTGAATTATCTTTGGATTGGTAGCGTAGAGTAGTTTATCCTGCTAATAGGAATTTAGACTCTCGTTTATTTCTTCCTACATTACTCCGTTAAATTTTTTGCAATTTGGATCTACAAATTAAATTTCTTAGTTATTTTTTTATTGCAGTTAAGAGGAATATTTGTGATTCTCTTTATCTTTTTATTTATCACGTTGAACGGTGTGTATCTAAAGGGGCTATCCGCATAAGGGAAATTTATGATATTTTCATGTAAATGGAGAATTGACTGTTATATTCTATTTTTTCTTCATGTTAGATGGCGTCCATTGCATGGTATCGACGATTAAGAGCAACCTTAATGATACCTGGAATAATTTCTGACGTCGCAGCATAGAGTTGTCACAGTGCGAGATCTTAATTGAAATTATGTATGTTTGTTTCCATTAAAAAACTTTATCAAGATACTCTGTCATCATGTGTTATGAATATTTAAACCACTGGATATCTTTGTACTTGAATTTCATCCATATTTATTTATCTTTTGGATATATTGATATTTAATTATTTCCTAAAATTATTTTCATTATTTCCTATTATGCAATTTGTTTCCGATTCTAATTACATTAAAACTAGTCTTAAAAAACGTATTTTCCATCAAAATCTCGACTCAGGCCTTCTGTTTATGGTTTATCATTTTTATTATTTCAATTGAAATTAATATCTGACATTAATATTACATGTAAATTCAATAAGTTTTTGAATTGACCAGTGGTCAATATTCCGACGGATACAATCGATAAATCATAATTATCGATAATCGTTATTCAATATCTCTAAATATGACAGATGCGACTTATATATGTGAATATACGTAGCTTATTCAATATTGTTCGTTTTTGACGACTGGTTAAAGCTTGAGGACGACTAGTAGACTTTTTCTTGCTATAATTGTCCTTTAAACTGATGTAGTTTTATACATGATATGATCGGTTTATTGACCCTGCAATTTTTCGCATTGACATGCCAGCTTGGTAGAAAGCATCAACTTGTCCTTTTCCAAAACATGTTAATGATTTGCCTCTTCCCATGATCACCTTTATTGATGAGTGTCCTCTTTGAATATGTATTGACAAAAACTCATACAGAAATATACAAATACAAAAGACCGCAATGTAATGTGATTAGATGGAACAAGTTCATTATTTTAAAGGGTGGCTCTTATCATTTTGATGCAGGTATAATCATCCAAATTATTGAGAACATTAATAAACAAAAAAAGAATTATCTGTTTTATATGAACAATGACGAATTGTTTTTAGTTTTATTCCCCCTAATTTAATGTTAAAGTGATTTCATTGGGAAGTAACCTATTTTGTTGTTTTTCAATAAAATTGACTCGCACCTTAGTTACTGCTCACAGATCAACGCGTTCGCGTTTCTAAAAGGTACAATATTTATTGTAAAATAATTTAATATGAATTTCCATACTTACTGGATATAAGGATCTTCGGCTGTACAGTTTTCGTAAATAGTAACTTTTCGTAGCTCATCCATATCCAATTTTGGAGAACCACAAACTAGTATTTCAACTTCTTCAGGACGAAGCATCTGTAGATGAAAATAATTACATAGGTCATCATGGAAATAAGAATTTAATTACAAATTTTAGATATTTTTTGATATAATAATTATTCCTGTGACTGTGAAAATGTTTTTAGACAGCTGTTCTCTTTCAGAATGATTGCTACATGTATATCTGATTTGTGTATTATCCATAGTTTTTGTTCTAATATTTAGTTGAATCATCTTTTGCTAATATCATGAGTTGGATTCGCGGGGCATGCTATCAATTTCTTTCGTTGTGGGTTCCAAACATGAATCATGTGTTCAATCTGTTGCTGTTTATTAGTGAGATGATTTCACTAACGGTATCTTTCAATTCTTACCAAATATTTTCGATTCGGGCATTTCAAGCCATTCCAAAACTTTAATAATACCTTTTTTGGCGAACATGATTTCGTTACGATCTTGACCGTATGACATGGTGCACCATCTTCCATAAATATCCCATCATTAATAGGGAACCCCCTCATTAAGTTGTGGGTTCAAACGGTTGTCTAAGTTTAATGTCTAGAGCCTCTTGAAAACAAGGACGTAGAATTTTGGGCTTCTTCTTATGCGCTTAAAATATCTACTGCTTACTAATCAACAAATTAGCCAATGCAGAACACTGATGCATTATCAGCATCATAATTCCGATATCACTTTTACCTGTCACAGCCAAAATCGCGGAACAGGTCATTTTTAAGAATCTATGTCTTTCTTTGGAAGAAAGTTCCAATCCAGCCACATGGTGGGAGGCCTGGTTGCCCCATATAAAATCTGACTTTAACGCTATATTTAGAAGCTTTGGACTCTTTAGATTTGAGCTTGGGTCATTACATTATTAATACAGACGTATCCAAAGCTTTCGATACTGTTTCTCGTTTTCAACTTTTCGAAGATTTGGCGTATTTTGGAGTCAGTGAACCTACGTTAAAATAAATTAGCGATTTTTTCAGGGACAGGAGTATTATATGCAGACTAGTAATGGTTGCATTTCCTGTTTTTCTGATAAAGGCGTTATCCAGGGAAGTAGTGCTGGTGTACTATTTTACGCTGTAGTTTCTAGTTCTCTTTTTTTACTTTGCCTTTGAATTATCAACTTAGGAGTTACGTGGATGACAATTTCTTGACTCGAAGTTATAATCCAGATGCTAACACCTTAGCCACCGAACATATTAAAACAGATATTGCTTGTCTACGTGAATGGTATGAAAAGCCTGGTATGTTGTTTAATGAAAGTAAAACTTCAATCCTTAGATTTCACGTCAAAAGAGGATTACATCGCAACCTCTACTAAGTGTTTATTTTGATAGCAGCTTTTCTTTCCGCACCCATATACACTGCCTTACTGTTAAAGTTAATAGATCTATATTCTTAGTTAAGCGATTACGAAAAATACTAACGAAGAGAGAAATGCGTATGTTTATCATTTCAAAAATTATTTCAAAATTAAACTTTGCAGTAGCCATTTGGTCAGGAATAACGAAGACGATTTTAATGCGATAGCAAGTGTCTTATAATAATATAACGCACTGATTTTTCTTTATCCATACATCAATCAATAACTAGCCTTTGTAATAGTATAGATTTGCCTAACTTCGATACCAATCTGACTAAAGGTAAATTGGTGGAATTATCTCGTGCTGTGTTGGATCACACTCGACCTGCCCTATAATACAAAATTATGGATAATAAATACAATAATAAATACAAAATTACTATATTACAAAATGGCTGGTAATATATCCTAATATGAGGTCCTCTCGTTTGTTTTGTTTTGAGATGGATAGAATTATTTCAAATTACATAAGTTCCCATTTCCTTACAATGCCATATCAATTTGGAATGCTTTTCCCTATGAAATTAGACAAAAAAAAACCATTAAATGTAACTTGTCTACATGTACAAAGCACGTTTATCATGGTGCTCAAGTATTGGACACCTTTATAATGGACCTACAGAAAAGTTTTTAATTTTGAATTCTACTTTCACCAACCTTTTATCTCTTTGGGATGCTTATAATAATAATAATAATAATAATAATAATAATAATAATAA
>JAHWFO010049835.1:373421-399216 GCA_023313115.1 Rhysida immarginata
AATAACAATTTAGCTATTTTGTGTAGAGATTTGCAAACCCAATCTCTGTTCAGCCATTTTACAAAGTGCAACTGCGAGTGCGAATCTGCGATGGGAACTTGTTTCATCAATGAAACGAGTTGCAGAACTCGTTTGAACAAAACCGGTTTCAAACTAGAAAAAAAAATGGCTGGTGAACCGATTCCAGTTTCACGGCGCCTCGGAACGAATTTCGCTATCCGAATCGAGGAAACGGGATATTAAGATGCTACTATGAATATTCTGATGTCAACGTTTGAAGATATGAAAAGCAATGTCTGAAGTCACTTATGCACCAATATTATTGTGAATATAGGCGATGCGTTTTGTATTTACTTTTACGTGTATCCCAATTTCTTGTGGGTTTTTCTCATGGTTATTTTGTTCAGGTCAAATTTGTTATTCAGAATAAATTGATTATAATTTACTTACGATAAGGGCATTAGAGGCACAAACAGAATGGAATCCCAGATAAAAAGCTTTGAATTGTTCATAAATTCCACGATTGATAACCCAGTCAACGTACAGATCAACGAATTCTGGATTAAAATAGAAAAATCATGAATTTCTTGTTTTATAAATTAGCATTCTATGTTTATAATTTATGGATTCGCATGTTCGATTACCACTAAACGTACCGTGTCTGTTTTCGTTAGTAACTGGAATATTTTCACCGTCGCCTTTTAATGGACAGGTCATCCTCCTGCCAAATTCCTCAACTGAGGCCTGAAGATTAAAAAAAAGTAACATAAGTAAAGATAGCAATATATAGTAAAAAATTTGGAAATACGTTAAATTTGAAGGCGAATATTAAACATTTTTGAATATTAAAGAGGAATTATTCTACCCTCACATGCCAAAAGTCATGGGATAGCAGTGGACTATTTTTCAAATGGCAGTAGCATCATGTGCAAACAGTATAAATATGCAAATCACTGTCAGTAGGTTTAGTTACACTGTCGTGAGTAAGGGGTGAGTTGTTCAGTGTGACACGACGAGAGCTATCTGAGTTCGAACGTTGCCTGGTATGTGGAGCACAACGTATGGGTCATTCAATATCGGAGGTGGCTAAAGAATTCAACATCCCACGGTCCACATTTCAAGAGTCTACTGAGAGTACCACGCACCAATTTGACGGCATTACCTCCTACCATGGACAACGCAATGGTCGACCACACCTTCTCAATGAACGGGATCAATGGCGTCTGAGTAGGATGATCACCGTTAACAGGCAACTGACACTACGCCAGATGACATCAGATTTTAATCAGGGTGATACTAGAACTGTATCGACGCGAACTGTGCAACGAAATCTGGTGTCCCTGGGATATGGAAGCAGAAGCCCCACGTGGGTGCCCTTGCTAACAACAAGACATCGTCAGCAACGTCTCTCCTCGACTGGACACATCGACTGGACAACTGGAAACGTGTGACCTGATCTGATGAGTCTCGATTCCAGCTGATACGAGCTGATGGTAGGGCTCGAGTGTGGCGCAGAACCCATGAAGGCCATGGACCCAAGTTGTGCAAGCATGGTGGCTCCGTAATGGGCGATTGTGGGAAGCTCTCCAGTCGGAATGGTTGGCAATGTCTTCAGATGTCTTCCACCGACTTGTGGAATCAATGGCACGTCGCACTGTGGCACTTCGCCGGGTTAGAGGAGGTCCCGCACGTCATTAGGTGCTATCCCTTGACTTTTGGCATGTGAGTGTATAATACCCATATTCAAATTATCGTCATTGCTTGCTCGTGCAATGCAAAATTATATGTTTGTAATTCATTGCTATATTTGAAGATATTCGAAATAGTGAAATTAAATTTTATTAGAGCTATTTATTATCTCTAAGCTTTTATGACCTGAAGTTTATAAAATTTTAATAACAATAACACCTAATGTTAAAATTTATCATACGTAAATCCTTTTAATCAATTTTTAATTATGGTCAATTCATCGCAACTGAATTGAAAAGTTTTAATCGAAATTTCAGCAGCCAAATTTCGATGTTTCAGAAAAAGGAGATCTTGCTGGCTACTCCTATCCAGTACAGATGAATGGAGCACACATCGAGCATATTGTTCATGAGGTGTAAAATTCCGATGTGTAATGTGTATTGTAAGATCTATATGATATTCCTATGTTTATTTGTTCCTGATTAACAAATAAAATCGTACGTAATTGACTGAATCACCCTGTAGAACTAATTTGAATATTGTATTTTACATGTTGAAACAAGCGAAAAAAAAGCAATGTATCAATTTATTTTAACCGTTACTCTAACAAGATATTTTTAATATGCATCTGGAATTTTAAAATGTCTTAATCACAGGTTTGTAATAAAAGTTATAAATTTTCATTTTTTTCATACCAAATGAATTAAAATTGGATGAATATCTACAGACCAAATATTTTCATAAAGACACTAAAAATTTTAAAAAACTTAAAGAAAGATTTATTAAGGAATTTTTATTTTTAATAATAAAAAAGTTAATTTTTTAATAGTTAGGAATTATTTCGATAGTATTTGGAAAAACAGAATGATCCAGAAGTTCCAGTATAGTCTTTTATTTTCAAAATCGACAGGAAAATTAAATGTCTGAATACATTAATGTGAAATGGACATGGAGATTTTTCCGCCATATTGGATGGAGTTCATTTTTTTATATGAAAAGTGGACCGTGTGATACATAAATTTATTCTATTTGTCGGATTTGATCTATCTGTCACAATTTGGAAGCTATGGTCATTGATGCAGGTGATTGAAGATTGAAGACGGCACTAACAAGGCAAGAGCGAATTGGTCTTGATATCTAAGGAAAGAAGGAGTCGAACGGAAGGATATGATTTCAACCAATGCCAAGTTCTCAACACCGTTCTGTCCTTCTGACCAAAATAAAAGAAAAACAGGGGATGTGAGTGATAGCGATGTAGTAGACACCCCAAAACGCTACTGATAATAAAACAGCAACGATAATCCTGACAGCCTTTGAGAAGAGGACACAACGCAGCACTCGGCGACACGCGAGGAAAGTTGTCAGCTGTTCGTCCATTTTAAGAATGTTCGAATTTAACTTTTTTATTCTGTAGGTGATCGTTACAGACCTCTCAACATGACCCCTCAAAATGTCGAATATTCCTCTGAATATCCACTTCAGCAGCGAAGCCTATAGTTTTATGAATGATGAAGTTAACTCTCAGTCATCGCTATTGGAACGATACAAAGTCATATCAGGTTTTAAAGTTACGGGGATGTGTAGAAATGGGGCACCTGGACCGATTTTCATTAATAGCACCCTTTATTCTGAGCGGTACTTGGAAATGTTGAGGGATACTGCTTGTCTTCCCTTTTTTCCAACATGATAATGCTCCGCGTCAGTATAGGAAAATTGCTCTTCAATGGCGTGATATACAGTTTCCAGGTCGCTGGATTTGTCGGCGTGGAGCCGTGTAATGGCCTCTGATATCACCTGATATCACATCTCTGTACTTCTTTCTGTGAGAATACTTAAAGCAACTGGTTTACGCAGAGAGAGATTCTTGATAAGGATAATCAGATGTGCTTGTGCGTATGTTGATTGTTTATAATAGGCACCTAAAGTTTTGTTTTGGACTTTTTTGATTAGAATACGCAACTATTTTTTCCATTTGAACCTTACAATGTTCCTAAACAATTATGCTGGATGAGTTTGGGTCACCCTGTATATAGGGTGCTTCAAAAATACGTTTACAAATTTGGGGACAGGTTCCTTACACCAAAACAAGAAAAAAAGTTCATATAAACGTATGTTCGAAAATCCTTCGTTTTTGAGTTATTAATGAAAATTTACTACGTAGGTGATTGGAGCTCATCCACACATAAACTCACAAAATTGCTCGAAATGTCCTCCTCTTGCTTCTAAACATGCATGCACTCGTCGAATCATGGACTGTCGCACCCTTTCAAATACTCCCTGACGGTTTCGAATGGTTTCGCAGGCTTCGGATGAAGAGTTTCTGCATTCGGATGATCTGCTGCATAGACCAATTGTTTAAGGTGTCGCCAGAGATAATCCAAAGGATTTGAGGTCAGAGGAACGTGCAGCCCATAGAACTGGTCCTCCTCTACCTATCCATCTCTCGTGGTAGATACCATCCAGTGCAGCTCGAACATTATCATTCGTACGGCCGTACTCACTTCCTGTAGTACATGTACACAAAGGACACGTTGAAGACAGACGAAAGTAAACAAGTCTCCCTGGCAACACAACGCCTTCTGGGATACAATGAGTCAAACGAACATTAATAACTCGAAAACGAAGGATTTTCGGACATAAGTTGATATGAACTTTTTTTCTTGCTTTGGTGTAAGGAACCTGTCCCCAAAGTTTGTAAAAGTAGTTTTGAAAAGCGGCTATTGATAATCGTATTTCTACCAATAATAAGCCCTAAATTTGTCCGCTTGATGATGATGTAACGGTTAATTTTCAAAGCTAGAACCTGTCTTTTTCGTTAGCTACGATGCTTGCTTTAATGATTCACGTTTTAAGAGGGAAAGTTATAAAAAGTAATAAACAGATAAATATATAAATAAAAATCATTCTTATTTCTTTTTTTATTAAAATCTTTGGAGAAATATAAGAAATTACTCTAAAACAAATAAGAGAATATACAATTTCTACGGTGTGCAGCTGTTCAAGCTTTTGCTGAAAAGTGAAGGTACTTTTTCCCTAATGAGCTAATAACTAGAGAAAATTTATTTTTCATATGGTTTTTGTAATGTAGTAATTTCCTTTAGTGAAGTTATAGATAATGTTTATTTAACCATAGGCTACTAAAAATTATAAAGACCTCAATGAATATGTGAGACGGCAATTCTTGCTACTAAAACTGTTACTGTCAATATGAACAACCACATTCAGGACATGATTCCACGCTCTCTGACTGAATACAGCTCTATTGAAACGGTTACATGCTGATGAGGCTGTAAACAGAGTTCTTGAACTCTCTCAATCTATCTATATTTTAATATAGACGGAAATAATTCAATACTCCTAGCATTTCTTTGATATTCTGAAATGTTAGGGATGCAATGTCGAATTTTCCTGGGCGAGACCAATCTGACACAAAATTCCAGTGCGAGCATTTTAAAGAATTCTTTTCGCTTTTCCAAAATGAATATACACTTTATTATAAATTTTTCATGTATTCTTATTTGTATTCAAATTCAGATATTGCAAAATTTCATCAAACAAACAGCACGAGCAACACCGGGCATATCAGCAAGTATAAAAATAAACCATAGTTTTATCTAAATTTAACTTTACTCAGTTTTCGTATATTTGTGCCGAGATGTTTTAACTTTCTTTTAAGTGTTTGATCAGGAATGATAAGATGTTCCCCTTCATCCAGTCCTGGTTTGAAGTTATACTTTTAGGTATTTTCTAGTTATCTAGAGATTTCACTAAATAAAGCTCATTTTGCTTATTAATTTGTCGTATTGTGTTGCTTTTCTATCCAATTTCTGGCTTGAGGTTGCGTATTCTAGGAGTCAGTATCTGTGTCCCTAGTTTTGTCATACTGTAGGTGATGTTCTTGTATTATTATCTGCACGGGTTTACCTTTTTTATTTTCTATCATCTATATCTTGCATTGGACCCATGCAGTTAACGCGCCCGTAAAACCTAAATCAACCAACAAACAAAGATTTTCTTAAACTTACCAAAAAAGTTAAGTCCATATCTTGAACGTCACTTTCGTATTTCAAGACCTCATTCAAGCTTCGACCTACCTCCTAAAATGAAGAAAAGAACATATTTTAGTAAAGTTTTTTCTGCTGCCGAAGTCATTTGGAGTTTATATCCGTATTATTAGCCGATAAGAATGAGCGCCCACATAAATGAGCTATAAATCATTCTTGCTTGTGCTAAACTCGATTGTCAAAGAATATAAATTTTTTAAATTAAATAAGGTGTTCATAAAGGGGAAAAATAATGCATTAAATATACATTTCCCGTTTCACTATTACCAATTAAAATGTTAGCCATAGCAGTGGCTTATTGAGTTAAAAAATTACTCTGTTTACCACGATATGTTGCAGCAACATTCTTATTTTGCAAACTTAACATATGCTATATCTATAGTTCGATCTAGCAGAAACGTTTCGGGCATATTTTCTATAAAATACGAATTGCTCGCCCAAATATTTCGGAGAATTTCAATGGCGCGCGCAAACCATGAATTTATAAAGCATTGGCTTTCTAAATAATAGACGGCATTTTGCTATTGGAGATAGCAGCAATACCGGTACAGAAATTAAAACTCGACCTGTTTAATGCACAACTATCATGTTTCTATCTATCACAGTTATTAAGTGGTTTTTTAATCAATGAAAGATATTATAGGGAAAATTTGTCCATTCTGATTTCAACTGGCAACTTGAAGAAGCGTTGGATTTTGCAATGGCATGCCTTTTTGTTTGCCTTTCATAATATTCCAAACCATAAACAGTAAACATTTTATTTAATTACACTTAATAGCATTGATTATCTTAGCAAAACATAGTGAAAAACAAATTTTAAATGTTTGGATCTTTTCAAAGAAAAGGACATTTATTTTTGGTAGATAAGAAAGAATGGCTTTCAAAATTATTCTTCCATATGGGAATAACGATCATCGATTAGCTGGAAGGCAACTGATAATAATACAGGAGTTCATTATAAATTAAAGTTGTCACGAAATATGCTACTTCTAAGGTAGTTCGTAGCGCAAACATGGAAACCTCATTTGTATTATTTTGTTCACGATGTCCTTTTAGCTAGGAAGGTGGTTTACCAAGGACGAATCGATTCATAAAGGCTGAAAATCAATGTATGCATACCTGAAACGGGTACCTTGAAAGGAGGTGGAAGAGAGCGCCACTGTTTCCTTTTCCTTTCACGTTCACGGTCAGCACATAATTTATGAATGACGTCACCGCTGTATTTGTTTCTACCAAAATCAATTACACAAACTCGTGCGTTGATTTTTCCCTTTCGCATACGCAGTTAAAGTCAATGAATATTGAAATAAATGTTTCTTAAATTGTTTTAGGCCAACTCTCCTAAAAATAATAAATACTGGTACAGTCGTATTTATTAGAACTCGCTCTAGAAAATCTCGTTCAATACGAACCGTGTTATGTTGAACCAAGCATTGGAACCAAAGAGGCGATTGATTAGGTTTCATCAAGAAACATTAAAAGAGGTTTTGTTTTTAAAATTATAAAAAAAAAACTAAAGCTTTATTTACAGTAAATTATTTTAATAATATTAGAACAGTAACCACTTAACATATGTATATGCATACACAAATGAATACTGAATGCAGGGTGTTTCATAATTGGTGTCCCGTCTTTAGGTCCAAATAACGATTCAAGGGGAACACATTGGGAGAAAATGAATATTGATTATTTGGTTTTAATGTCCCCTAATTCAGAATAAAAACATTTCGCGTCCCTGGGGTGAAGGGGTAACTTTTAAAAATTTTAGAATTTTGTAGCATTTATTATTTTGTAGGGGTAGGAGTTAGACCCCATGTGTTATTTAAAATCTGTGTTATTTAGTTAGAAGTGGGTAAAGTGAAAGGTTTCTAATGAGTTTTTCTGTTTTTGTCTACATTAGCTAGCCATACCTTTCACTTTACCCATTCGATAAAGGGCAGGGGATGAGATTTTTTCACCGGGTTTTTTGCTAAACCCACATTTTACATGATGCTCTATAACTTTCTAAATAACACATGGGGTCTAACCCCTACCCCTACAAAATTAAAATTTTCAAAATTTACCCCTTCACTCCCAGGGACGCGAAATGCTTTTATTCTGAATTAGGGGACATTAAAACCAAATAATCAATATTCATTTTCCGCCAATCTGTTCCCCTTGAGTCGTTATTTGGACCTAAAGACGGGACACCAATTATGAAACACCCTGTATATACTACATAATACAGTGGTTCCCGAATAGTGAGTCGCAAAATATTCATATATGTAGCTATTTAATGATTCCATGTAAATTGTTCGTGAAGTTGAAATTTGGTTTCACTTATTTCTTTAACTTAACCAAATCTAATCGCATCATCTGTGCACTGCATTTATTAGGTAGGCCTGTGTTCATATTTTGGGATTGCGAAAAAGTCCCCATTTTTTCCTTAATCCAAATCTATGAGCCTACACAAAAGAAAGTAGGTCAATGCCTGAGGGTAACTAGACGAAAGGTAGAGATGAAAAAGAGTATAAGTAATCCGTGAACCGAAAAATTTTAGGAACCACTACTATATGAAATTCAAATTTTTATTAAATAAATGCATGTCTAATTCTAAAAGTTTGAGTTTCAAGCTCTTTTAAACAAATAATTATGTTTACAGTGCTGCACAATTGTACTGCTTGAATCTATAGTGTAAAAAACTTTAATTTTTAAATTCAGAAATTTTTATACAATTTTAATTTAAAATTTTCCCAATTGAAGGGGGAATATGAAGGAGGAAACCTCTCAAAGGGAAATGATAAAAATAAATTTCTCTGCAACAGCACAATGTTATATGAAGGTTGTCTCTATTTTTTTAACCGTGTTAGAGTGAAACCGTTATGTAAAAATACCGTGTTATACGATAAATATATTTGTATTTGCTGCCAAATTGACTCGGCATATAAGGAATTAAAAGCTACTTATTTTATAATAAATATAATATCACTAATTCTAAATAAATGCATAGCAATTACAATATTTGAGCATGGACAAGATCATGCTTATAAATACTCATAAATATATTTTGCTCATTCTATTTATATCACTGCATTCATGCGATAGAGTTTTATTTTAATATATAAGGTGATTCAAAAGACTTTATCTGACTTCAAAATGCTATACAGCTGTAGAGGTGTAGTAAACTACAAAATGTTTGTCATATCATCAAGTTTCGAAATGTTTTCCAGGTGTTTTTTTGATCACGCCGGCTGCATAGCATACATCTGATCGTATCCGAATTCCTCCCATACGTTACGGAGTATATCTGGTGCGATATTATTAAGGGCAGCTGTGATTCGTTGTTTCAGTTCTACGGAGGGGTAGCACATTAACTTTGTCTTTAATGAAGCCCCTCAAAGGGAAATCACTCACCGTGAGATCAGGGGAACCTGAACTGACCACGTATACAGGGTGAATCGTATGTAAAACAATTTAAGGAGGTATTATAGAGATCAAGGTAAACACAAAAAGTCGTATGAACATGGGTCCGAATTTGAACGATAACTGAGATATGAACAGAAATAAAAATGCCGTCACCAAGATCAACAAGTTAATAACTCAGGTTCTTAATTCAAGTTATCGTGTAAACGGCGGACGGACGGCCGGCCGGATAAACGTACAGGCGAAGGGCGCATTCTTATAAGTAGCTTTTATTCTAAAGCTCCTAATAAAAATTGTTGCTCAGACAATAATGGTGAGGTGACTTTTCAGTTGCGGCGTGTGCTTCAAGCCGACGCCAACAATGCTTAAACGTGCAACAACAATGCAAAACTGTTTCGTTAACGCTTTTTGGTGTCGTTTTTTTGCATCACTCTTTTTGTAGAATGATGTCCAGCCTTAAAACATTATCATGTTAACAAGAAGCTAACTTCTTCATTTAACGAAAGACAACCTTTTGCCTTGGAAAAAGCGGTCCCCGCAATAATAATGTACTCTAGGATCAGTACTAGCTATATTTTATATTTTTTTGATAACGTGACTCATTTGTACCGCGTGATAAGTAAATCGCATTATAAGAAACTCAAAATTTGTACAAGTCAGGTTAATTCGTATCGTGTTATTAACTCAGGTTCAGTAAAGCCTAGATTAATGAAATTTGGAGGAATAACAGGGTACATAAGACTGTGTATACCGATAAAATTTGATCGAATTCCACCGAGAGGTTTCCGAGTTACGCAGTCAAAATTATAACAAGTGCTGGTTAGTACTCACAAGTGCGAGCAAGAGATATCCTTGACAAAGCCGGGAATAAATGGCGAAACTAGTTGGAACTCCTGATGTCCCTCTGTTATACTGTAAGGCCACCACCTGTTTAGTTAATAGGAACAGTATTATGATCCATCCTTCCACCGAAATGTATAAATATATTTCTGCTTCACTTGCTAAAGCTCCTTTTTGGAACGTTTACAAGATTTTATTTATATTTTTCTACAGAGATATTATGAAATATATTGAAATTACTACTATACTTCGCTGTCTTACCTAGCCAATTCGTGTAATGGCCTAAGGTTTTGCTTTCAGTGTTTTGAATGAAGACTAATGAATCCTAGTGTATTGGAATAAACTCTTTTCCATTGCAATAAATATATTTTATTACTCCAATTTAATTCATAATTTATTATTTTGATGCTTTTAGAAGTCTTCATCTTATTTATAATTTATATGCTTGTTGATTTTCTATGTTCTTTGAAGTGCTTGCTTAATTTATTTCTACAGATTCCTTCCTCTCTATAGTTAAGAATAATGTTCCCACCCAAAAAAGCGTTACGGGATGGCAATAATCATTACAGATGATGCAATAATTTTAATTTTTCAATAAAATTCCGCCTGTCCACTCGAACTGACTTATCCATGTCTGTCTTCAATTGATCGGTGATGACCACGTTTGCTTGGACCAGACGTGGTTTTTCAGCCATTTCCCCACGACCATCATGGAACATTTTGGCCTAACGCAGCACGACTTGATAAAGCCGGGAATAAATGGCAAAACTCTGTCCTCCCTTTGTTGTGTTGTAAAGTCTCTACCAATTTTATTAATAGAAACAGCACTATGGACCCCTTACTCAATGATTAATTTTTCATCATACAAAATACACTCATTATGCGATTTTAGATAATGCGAAAAGCTTCCATGTGCCTTGCTTCTGGTCCCACATTCGATTGTGAGCACAGACGCGAGAAAGGAGACGCTCCTTAAGCATAGACGCTGTGTTTAATCGACATATCGAGAGACGCTGTGCTTATATTTCATACTTCAGTTATTAAAAGCCCTTATTCAGTATTACCGATGTGCATGATTCTGTAGACTCGTCCACTGATAAATAAATAAAAGTTTTATGCACTATATACTTACTAACTTACTTACTTTTCAAACCCGCTTATCCGTTAGGGTCACGGGGGCAGCAGCCCTATGGAGGATCTCCAGCGATCGCGATCTTCCGCCATCAGGCGCATGTCCTCCCTCGTAATATCCAAGCGACTCGAACCCAGATTCCAAGCGACTCGAAGACCAGTTTGCGGCATCCGTATCACGTGGCCATACCAGCGCAACTGAGATCTCTCAATGGGGAGAGGTAGCAGCTCAACACCTAAAGACTCTCTTATTGTGCTGCTGTGCACTCTATCTAGTAGGGTAATACCTGCCACATCTCTCAGAAATCTCATTTCGGCTGCTTGTACCCGCGATCGCACTCTTTCGGTCATTACCCAACCCTCATGACCATAGGTGAGAATGGGGACAAAGATAGATTTGAAGAGCTTGGCTTTGTTACCCAGCTCGCGTTTCCTTACCACGGATCGCCACAGTTCACGTCTGACACAGCTTGCTGCACCGATCCGAGCATCAAATTCTTTCTCCTGCCGTCCATCAATCGTGAATGCAATCCCGAGATACTTGAATTTCTCCACCTGTCTCAATGAGGCTCCCCTAACATGGAGAGCGCATTGAGCAGGCTGTCTTGAAAGGACCAGAACCTCGGTTTTAACCACACTGATCTTCATCCCAGCTTCTTCACATTTGGCTGCAAACCGGTCTAGTACATGCTGAAGGTTCGTGCGAGAAGACCCAAGGAGGACAAGGTCGTCAGAAAAGAGCAACCTCTCCACCAGGCAGTCGCCCACACAAACACGCTCATCGCCTCGGCCGGCTGCCCCTGTCTATCCAGATCATAAAGGTGATGAACAAGAGGGGCGACAGTACGCACCCTTGGCGAAGTCCAACGCCCACGGTGAACGGTCTTGACTTAATTCCATTTATCCGGACACACATCTCAGAGCTTTCGTACAGAGATATGATAGCGACCAGTAATTGCCCATCCATTCCATACTCTTGCAACACTTGCCAGAGCTTCTCCCGAGGAACTCTGTCATATGCTTTTTCGAGGTCCACAAAGCAAGCATAGACCTCTTTTGCATACTCCCAGGATTTCTCAAAGATTTGCCTTAGAGCAAAGATATGATCCGTCGTGCTTCGGCCAGGTCGGAAACCACACTGCTCCCCCGACAGTTTGGAGTCGACTATTTCCCGACTTCTCTTCTCCAGACACTTAGCGTACACTTTCGCAGGAATGCTGAGCAAAGAGATGCTTCGATAGTTGTTGCAATCTCTCTGATCTCCCTTTTTGAAAATAGGGATCACAATTCCTGTTTGCCATTACTTAGGGGCCTGTCCAGATATCCAAGCAACCTGACACACTCGAGTCAGCCACAGGATACCATCCTGATTTAAGGCCTTTAACATCTCGGACCGGATTTCATCATCACTTGCAGCTTTGCCAGTCTTCAGGGACTTAATTGTCCATCTGACTTCTGCTTCAGTGACACTAACGTGACTATTCTCCGCTCCAAGGTGCACCTCATGTGCCTCAGTTGTTGCTGTCACCGGATTAAGAAGAGATGAAAAGTAATCCTTTCACCTATGCAATACGCTCTCCTCCGTTTTCAGAAGCCTCCCATCTGAACTCTTAACAGTTTGTGATGAAAGAGACTTCTTTCCACGGAGGCGGCGCACGGTCTGCCAGAACACCTTGTTTGCTGAACCATAGTCTGCCTCAAATTACTCCCCGAACTTCTCCCAGGAATTGGCTTTAGCTGTTGATACTGTCTTTGCTGCTGCTTTTCGCGCCTCAGTGTACCGCACTCGACTCGAAGTTGACTTATTTGCAAGCCATAGCAAATAGGCTTCCTTCTTTCCCTTGACAGCTTCTTGGACTTCACCGTTCCACCATGCAGTACTTTTCTCACCGCCCTGCGCCACACTCAGCCGCTTACGACCACAGCACAATGCAGCAGAAGTAATCACAGCAGTTTTAAACAACTGCCACTCCTCTTCAACAGTACCACGATCACTGGGTAGTTCTTTGAAAACTTGAAGATATGTTATCTGCAAAGGTCTTCCTCACAGCTCTATCCTCCAATGCCTCCCATTTGATGCGCCAAGTTTGTCTGAACCTAGTATTTCGCTCGGTTGGCATGGATTCAGAGAACCGCAAAGTGCAGACAACAAGGTGGTGATCAGTTGATAGTTCTGCCCCTCCTCTCACACGAATATCCAACAGTGATCGGGATACGTCGGCTGAAACGATTACAAAATCAATCAGTGACTTCTGGTCCATTGCATCCCTGTACCAGGTATACTTATGGACATCCCTGTGCTGGAAGAAGTTATTTGTGATGGAAAGTCCATTGTTGCAACAGAGATCCAACAAGCACCTTCCATTCGCTTTTAAACCGGGTCATCATTCCTCCCAATCACGCCTTTCCACGTTTGGCCATCAGCCCCTACGTGTGCATTGAAGTCGCCCACCAGGATGACAGAATCTGTACTCCCTCTCCTGCTAAAAGCAGCATCAACTTCATCTAGAAAAAGTGGGTACTCTGTGACTGCATTCGGAGCATATGCAACGAATAGAGAGAGAGAGACCGTTTCCCTATCTGAAGCCTCAGTAGACACAGTCTTCCACCTAAGGGGGTCCAATCTACAACATAATCTGCCAGCCGGGGACTTGTGAGTATCCCCACTCCCGCCTGGGCAGTCATGTTAGGGTCGACACCAGAGTAGAAAAGCTCCCACCCTCCTTCTAAGTCCACAGTTCCAGAACCCGGACGTTTCGTAGAGGTAATACCTATGATATCCAGTCGATACCGTTTGGCTTCCTCCACTAACTCTGATTCCTTTCCTGTCATGGAGAATACGTTCCAAGTGCCGATTGACAGCACCCGATCCCGTTGTCGCTTTACCCGTTTCTCCTCCTGGGTAAAGGCATGCGCTGCCCCCGGCCGTTTCCCAAACGCATAGCGAGTGCACTGGTGGGGCTTCTCGGAGGCATTGCTCCGAGATAACAGCCGGGAGACTGTCGACTATTTTTTGAACGAGTGCCTCTGCCTAACTCCCGAACGCGGGTGACTTTAACCTGCGCCACACCCGATGCAGTATGAATTCGTCGACATCATGAGATATATGTTTGTTTGGATACTCTTCGTCTCACTTCTCAACCATATCCTTTCTGGTAAGGGTGACCCTAAAGTAGCAGTGCTACAACCAGCATAGCTCACAGAATCCCTGAAGCACCCAAACCCCTGACCCACGGTAAGGGGGCATCCACTCAGGGATTTATGCACTATATAAAATATTTATTTGTTTGTTACATCTAAAAACATTATCGTGATTTAATGCTTCGGGCTGAGATTCGAAACAAAGTCAACTTTTATTTAATTCTTATATTCTTATTTCTTATTAATAATATTTGGTGTTAACTTTCAAACTTACTGTTTAAAAGCCAACCACTAATTTACAAAAGTGGCTCTTGTCTGTTCAAAAGATTCGTGATTTTACCCTTACATTATTGAGAGAAAAACTCGTCGAGTTCAGCAATATTGATTTTTTGGGAAGTTTAATTTAAAAAAAAATTAAAAAATGTTTGTTGGTAGAGACTTTTCTCCAGGAGACGTTGTTTGCGTGAGAAAACATACATTAGTCGATACGTAGCAGTTGGTTGGCATTTTAATCACATGGTTAATGCATACTATTTTCTGATTATTTTAATCACAATGCGGCATTTACAATTCAATGAAGGTTTTTATTTTTCATTATTACAGGTCGCTATTAATATATTGTAGAATGGTGGGTTTAATGCAGGATCAGCTTTTAGCCCAAATACGCTCTGAATTTAAATTTACCTTCACTGCTTAATTTAAATACCGAAAATACTTAAGAAAAAGTTATATAAATACATTTTTCTTTACTTTAATCTTACTAAATGTCACTTGTTTACTAGATTATAATCATCATGTTGTTTCACGACATAGTTAATAAAATCATAAAATAAGAAGAATTGTGGAATGGAAAACCTGTACAGCAACGAGAAAATTCAAAACCACAAAGAAAAATAAGATATGAACATGTATCCGGTATCTCATATCTTGCTTCTTGATGGTTTAAATTAGTAGGTGGCAGAGGATTGGAAGAAACGGTTGAACGGTTCTTGAGAAATGAACGGTATCTACGGCCAGTTTTGGTTAAGAAAATGCAGGGGAAAATCTACATCATATTCTGTTATTTCTACTGGAAAGAAATGTGTTCGTTTTTAAATTTACAACAAATAGTAGATAAGACTGCTTATGGAAAGAAATTGAATATCACTATAATAAATAAATGCTTAGTTATGCACATTTCAACATGTTCTGATATGGCACTAATTTTTTTAAATGGAATAAACAATTGTTTGATAAAATAAGATCTTCATGGTGTTGAGTATCCCAGAACTCCTTAGAACTTCGCAGGAGGCAATGAGGACACAGATGAATACTTTTCTTTAATAAACCCATAGTGGAAAATGACTTCGCGGCCAGCTATGGCACAAATGAAGGGGCATGGTATCAATTTCACGATTTTTTTTCTCGCAAGTAGCTTTAACCTCAGAGAATCTTAGACTTACATTAGAGAATGTGCTCGAAATAACGACCACCACGCTCAAAGCAGGCCTCCCATCGCTTAAACATTCAACGATTCACGCGTTCAAAGACAAGTCCAGACATGTTTTGATCTTCCGCTGCAGCAGTGTCATGCGTCCCGCAGGATCTTACTGTGACTCGATTGGGGTTTCATACACCACACTCTTCAGGTAACCTTGATAACCAGAAGATCACCGAGCCCAAATCCCAAAGAAGCAAGACCATTTGATTCGTCAAAAGAGTATGTATGATCTATATTTTCCCACTGGCTATGAAAAAGTGTTTCCTTTTTATAAAATCTCATTTGGTTAATTATACTATGGTTCAGATTCATCTTTATTGTAACCTAATGAAGTTAGTGAAGCTAGTAGTGCGAACTCACATTTTAATCTTCATTTTATTTTCATTCTATTTTTTATTATGAATAAATTTCATTGTTATTGTTAATCAAAAAACTTGAGTCCCTCATTCAATTCTCGCCCTTCTTGGCACGGACTTGTGGGGAAGAATTACTATGTAAGATTCGGTATTGGGTTTCAATATTAATTGGTAATTAGTTAATTAACATTTTTTCCAAAAGTAATCGGATGGTGCAGTCGTTTTCTAATTATTTGGTTATGGTGATGAAGATAAAGTAAACCGGACCCTTACAAGGGTGATTACAAAAGAACTTCACACTTTTAAAAATTAATTACATCAAAGCTATTCAGAATATAGACACACCACATACGGATTCTTAAAAAAAACCCTTGAAGTTTAATGTGACACAGTTAGAGATGTTCAATATGCCCCCTGTAGTCAAGGTGTGAGGTCGGGGCTCCACGGTGGCCACTTTGCAAGTTCCAGGTTATTGTTTGCTCGACCAATCCACCACTGTGATTTCTTTTAATGGGGGTGTGTAAAGGACAAAGTCTTCACCCTACCCCTTCCCCGTGATCTAGACAAGCTGAAAGAATGCATTACGGTAGCGATACGTGGGATTGATGGAGACATGTTAATGCGGGTTTGGGATGAATTCGACTACAGGGGGGGCATATTGAACATCTTTAACTGTGTCACAATAAACTTCAAGAGTTTTTCTTTAAGAATCCGTATGTGGTGTGTCTATATTCTGAATAGCTTTTATGTAATAAATTTTTAAAAGTGTGAAGTTCTTTTGTAGTCACCCTGTACACTAAAAACTGGTATAAGGTCTTGGGTCTTGACAGGGCCCCTGAGCCCCCAGTCACAAATCAAGCTATAACTTTTGAACCAGAAATCCAGAAATTTGAATTCTTGCATATTTATGGTGTGTTACTTAAAATTTTAGCTCTTACACACTAACTCATATAGTCCTCTGGGGCCCTGGCAGGGGCCTTAAACACAAACAGAGCTATAATGTTTGAACGAAAAGGCTTAGAAATCTGAAAATTTGTATACTTATAGTAGTTTACCAAAAAGTTTAGCTACTATACACGAAAACCTGGTATAAGGCTCTTAGGTCTCGACAGGGGTCCTGAAGCCCAAATCACAAATATGCTCTAACATTTGAATAATAAAAAGGCCTAAGAACTTAAAGTTTTATATTTTTACAGTGCGTTACTTAAAAACTATAGACAATATACAAGGAGATTGGTATAGGCCTTGGGGCCCCTGGCGGCCTCAAATACAATTGAAGCTATAAAATTTGAACGGAAAGGCTACGGTCCTGAAATTTTGTTTAATCATTGTGTGGTATTTAAAAATTTAGCTAATCTATATTAAAAACAGTAATAAAAATTTCAAGTATTATACAGGTTTAGCAAATTATGATGTGTTTAAAGGACTTTATACCGGGTGTTTCAAAAATGACCGGTATACCGGTAATTCTATAAGTCTCTTGGCAGGGGCCATGCGGCCTCAATCTCAAATCAAGCTATAAATTTAAAACCAGAAGTCCAGAAACCTGAAATGTTTTATATTTATAATGCATTGCTTAAAATTTTAGCTATTACAAACTACAATTGATATAGTCCTCTGAGGCCTCGGCAGGGGCCGTGAGGCCCCAAATACAAATGAAGCTATAACTTTTGTATGAAAAAGCCTAAGAACCTGAAATTTTGTATTTGTGCCCCTCCACTTATTAGAGTCACGAGCCGCTACTGCTCGTACATTTTGATGCTAAAACCCTTTTATCGTTGGAAAACGATGCCTTAACTAATTTTTTTAATTTTGATGTCATTCTCTTGAATTTGTTTAATGTTCTTTGTTGTTTTTCTGTCCTGTGAAAAGTATAGATGTTTGTTAGCTATGAGATGTGGGATTTTATATTTTCTGGGAATGAATAGACGTATGGTATTCTGATCCTGTTTTTGTCCTTTGCAAGTTGAGTTTTTTTTTTGTTTTTGTAACTTTCGTAAATCTTGTAATTTATCTTGTTTTTATAACTTTCGTAGAGCCCCGATGACCTGTATAGTTGATGTGCCTGTAATTCCAAACAACCAACCTTTTTTCTTGTATGTTTTGAAGAAATAGCTTGATTGAATGCAAGGTGCAGGCTATTTAAAGTCCCAGAAGGTGGGCAGAAAGTTTCAGGTTATCCACCAAACCGAAGAAATGACACCCTTAAAAGCGGAAGCTCTCCTCAGGGAATGATTTCGTTATCTTCTCAGCTTGAGGTCGATGTCTCAGTAAATGAGGTAACAGAAATTTACAAAAACAAAAGATAGTTTTAATAGATTTGAATTTTACCTGATCTATATTTCAGTAGAGATTTTTTTTTAACTTTTTCTTAGTGCTTGACTTTATTAGGAGATTTAGCAAAAAAATTACTGTTATAAGAATGCGCCCTTATCTGTACGTTTATCCGGCCGTCCGGCCGTTCGCCGTTTGCACGATCACTTGAAAACGGATTAACTTTTTTCAAATTCTGTTTTCAGAAATATGACTATCTAAAGGTACGTCTTCCTCGGTGCGACTATCACGATGATCGTTGAGCACTATTTCTTTGTATTTCCTATGGAGCTGTTTTGCTCCGAGTGACTGCTACTAGAGTCGTCAACGATGATCATACGTCTTGAAAAGTCGTTAACGATTTTTGTTGTGGGAAGACTATGTGCAGACGTTTTCTGATATCGATGATGAAATTATTCTCGAAGAAGTGGCACATCACTGTCACATGTGTCCTTCAAGGATCAAAGAGTCAAGATAATATATGCGCTGAGATTGCCAATAAATTTGGAAACCAAATTGTTCTTTAGTTATTTAAATACTTGTATATTTTCTTTTAATAATTACTTAATAATTTCAATGTAAAATTTTACTATATTCAATAACTATATTATGCAATATTGTGTAATTAGTACACAAAGTAGTCAAAGAATATCGATTTTTAAACGTTCATGACATTTTATTCGTAATTCACATCAATGAATCAATGATTTTTTTCGATTTACATATGAGCTCAAACATACGGTATTTTTTGGCTCTTTTCATTATATATGTCGTCTTCCATCTCCTCAATCAAAAGGCATTTAATTAATAATTTATAACGTCTACTCAACTCATTCTGTTAAACACAACCTTCCTCTAGAATGATGTGACTGCGAATGAAAACACGCGACTAGTGAAAATTCAAAAAACGCAGATGCTCCGAGCAAAATGGTAACCAACGATTATCGTTCAACGTTTAATCGTTGCACGATCATCGTTGAACGATCATCGTGATAGTCGCACCGAGGAACATGTAGCTTAAAGAATATCAAGATAATGGCATGTCACATAGCAATCTATTTGTCATGAACGAATATATTATTACTTTCTTTTCATCTTTTAGGCATTATTAAGTAGCGGAAGAATGGAGCTACTTATTATTTTCACAATGTCTGTCCGTCCATCCGTCCGTCCGTCCCCTTCATAATTTTCGCATTTTTTGAGGTAGAAGGTAGAAATTCGGGATGTAGCTTACTATGGACATGTGCACCTTCACTATTTAGTTGGTTTTGATTGGCCCACTGGGGTCGGAGTTTCGGGGGCGGAAATTAGAGGGGACCAAAAGGTCTACGTGTATTTATGCACATAAAGGAGTGAAATTCGGAATGCAGATTCCTCTAAGCAAGATCAACATCACTGTAATGATTGGATTAAATTGTCCCAATAGGGTCGGAGTTGTGGGGGTGGCAGTCACTTGGTCTTTAGAATTATGGCAACATATGGCATGTGATACATCATTCGATCGGAAATGATGAGAAACTAAAGAAGATAGAGCTCTTTTTCATTTTCTAAATACTACGTTCGAGAAAATCAAATTTTCGATTAAAAAAATGGGGGTGGTGGTTAAAAAGTGCAGATAAAAGGGTAAAAAAAGATGACCTCAGCACTTCCGCTACTTTCCTATACCTTCCTCGGGAGGATTAATTTCTTGTTGACATCGGCACGCGCACGTGAAATCCCTTTGTCGACGCAGGATTGCTGAAGTAATTATATCATTAAATAGCGGAAGAATTGAACTAGTTATTGGTTTTATTTTGTCCGTCCGTCCCCTTCATAATTTCTACATTTTTTGAGGTAGAAGGTTGAAATTCGGAATGTACCTTACTATGGACATGTCCACATTCATATTTTGTTTGGTTTTAATTGGTGCACTGAGATCGGAATTATGAGGACAAAAGATCTATGTGCTATTTATGTACGCAAAGCAGTGAAATTCAGTATACAGATTCCTCTAGGAATGATTCGATCTACATTTCTATGAATTTAGGCCCAATTGTTCCAGAGGTTCGTCGAAAATCTAAACATTCCCCTCCACCTATCTATGTGCTACGGAATTATCTTTCTTTATGTTAGTAATACCTGTAACTAAGTTTAGCACGATGAAATTATCTACCAGATGATCGGAGACTATTTTCCTTCTGACTTACAGTTAATCTTGATGGTATATTCAACTACTTTCTTCACGATTTCTGCAAGTTCTATATATGTAATTTATTTCTCTCAGTAGACGATACTGTTTTGATAATATGGGCATTTAAACTTTCCCACAGGATACCTCGTTTACAGAAGGTCCTGAAGAAATTTAAATGCTGGTTTAACAACTGGAAGCTGAAGTTGAATGTCCATACGTGTAAAACTGTGTACTTAAACAAGAGCATAAGTGCCTCCCTAATACGCTCGCTTTATTCGACTAGAAACTAGAGTAGATCGATTACTACAAATACTTTGATATGATTCTAGACTCGAAGCTTTGATGGAATCGTAATACATATCCACTGAACAAACCTAAACAGAAAAATTCGGTCTGATTGCTCCTCGTGGGCTCTTTGGCATCGATAATAAGATATTTCTGTAAAGACAATTATTCGGACTTTGCTGCTCTATGCCATGCCTGTATGGGAGACTATAAACAAAAGTTGATGGCGTGAGCTTCATTTGCTTCAGAATGATATTCTGAGGTCCATCAGTCAACTCGACAGAAAAACTGTAAAAGTTCATTCCTATCAAAGATCGGTTGTGGACAAGCCCATGGGATCGGTGCTCGCAAGGAAGGGTTCCTATATAAGCTTCTTAAATGATCGCTACGTCCACACGAGTGCTTACGGTGCGCAGCGACTTAATTCCGAAACAACACGTTACTTCGATCATCCTGCCTCTCTGAAGAATGGCAGCCTGAATCGGATGATCGGCTCCTTGAAACTTGGCTGTAGGGTTATGGCTATAGGTATGTTCCACCTTGTTCATTGTGCCTGCACTTGTTGGCTCAATGGTGGATGGAGAGCAAGGAGGCTGAATATAGTTTTCAATCTCATGAAAACAAAGAAATAATATCACATTGAGCAGAGAAAGAATCTGGAATACAAGGGTCCCAGACTTATAGTAATGCAGATAGCAGATGAGATATCGTTGGATATAATCTCATCATTTGAGATAGACAGAATTATTAAAAGTATCGTTGGATATGCGAATGATGGTCAGGCTAGAATCGGTACGGCGTCTGCCAAATGTGACAAAGTTTTGTCTCTATTCGTCACAATGTTAACTGGTATACCATACCTGGAAATGATGCGGTTCATCAAGGCTGTAGCCCCTGCCTTTGCCAATTGTTCCCGCAAGGCAACTGCCTCAGGGAACCCAGCATGTACAAATCAATTAATCATCAATTGATTATTTCTACTCCTATCGTCTTAGTCCATCAACATAGCATCCATTCTTATTCTACCCGCTCTGCTTCTATTTTTAGACTTCCTTTTGCAAGAAATAACTATCAAAGGCGTTGTATTTCCTACATCGGTACTAAATGGTGGTCTTCTTTACCCGAACAGGTTCGTTCTTTAACATTAGTCTCTCAGTTTCGTTTTACTTTAAAAAATCTTCTCTTCTCTAACAGTCTACCTACTAACATTCCTGATTAATTTTTACTTTCAAAATTTGTAAGTTTTTTTTGTTGTTCTACCGGGGACCTAACTTGTCGGCCTTTCTAGGCCATAACGGCCCCGGTTAGGCATTTTTTCTTCTTGTAAATTTAAATAAACAAATAAATAAAAGAAATAAAAATAAAAATAAAATAGCATGTATTCCTATAATTGTATCTCACGTAAAATCTCTGGATGAGATTAAAATAAACGTGTCTACTCATCCTATCGCTAATTTATATAGGATAAAGATGTGTTCTTCAATAAAGATTTATGGAGATCCCGATGATATTCTTATAGGGGACATGAGATATCAGTGTTAGTGACATCGGACGAATTATGGGAACTACAACCTACCTATGAAGATAATTGATTATTTGCGGGTTAGATTTAGTCTTTTTTTTTGTAACCAACCCGTTACGCTGCTACCAGCGTTCGTAGTTTGGCCATACAAAGCCAATTTACCATATTTGCAGCAAATGTGGCAAAGAGGCACTTGAAAAGAACAACTGCGATGCTAAACCTGAGGACACCACCTACACAGTTTCCAGAGATTGTCCGATATGGAAGACCAAGAGGGAGATTCAAGCTGTATTTGTTCTTATTTCGGGGCTAAACGGCTATCGCTTCCTATGCGGAAGCCGTGAAGAAGATCGTGAAGTCAGTAAATACTAATTCGGTACCTTCAGCAGAGAGTCGGTATAAGCGTTTCTCTAAAGTGAAGTAAGATTACTGAACGTTAGAAGTACAGTGATTCTCGTGTACGCTTCTATCATTGGGGTTCAGTAAATTTTTTCCGGGGCTCGGGTCAAAGGCAAAATTTCATCTACATAAAAGCTCGGGTCAAAGGCAAAATGAAAATGATCTACATAAGAAGATTTGAGTGATAAGGTTATATGATTGAAAAAGACTCCTCAATTCTTAAATTTATGAAACTTCTTAAATTATTTAAGTAACATTTTTTTTTTACGAAACTTTTCTTTATCTAAAAATTTACATATCCGTTATTATGTTCGTAATAACTTTACTTTTTAACTTTTGGAAACTTGTTTTCATTTCGTTATCTTATATTTTCAATTATTTTATATATTCTCTTCATGGACTAAAGAAACGCTTTAATATTTCTCCATAAAAGAAGAAAGAACATACAGTCCTAGTTTATCACGTATGGTTTTTCTCCCAAAGTATTCGCAGTTTGCTTGCTTTAGAAAAGAAAACTACCCTGTCCAGATCTAGATATCTGATTTAAAGAACCCCCTCCCTCTTTATTAGGAGCTTTAGCATAAAAGCTACTTATAAGAATGTGCCCTTGGTCTGTACGTTTATCCGGCCGTCCGCCGTTTGCACGATAACTTGAAAGCGAATTAACTTTTTCAAATTCTGTTTTCAGAAATATGACCATCAAAGTCTTAGCTCGGCCGTAACAACTTTTCAGAATTTTTCGTGGACCCGTTCAAGTCGAATTCACGTGCTAAAACAGTGACTGTAAAGAATACCAAGCTAATGGCATGTCATATAACAATCGATTTATCAAGAAGGTAGACATTGTTACTTTCTGTTCATCTTTTAAGCATTACTGACATCCGCGCGCGCACGTGAAATCGCTTTGTCGACGCACGATCAAAGAACGTATAAGGATAAGAAGGAAAGGCTCGCATAGACGTAAGTGGCGCCAAAGAACGTATAAGGATAAGAAGGAAAGGCTCGCGTAGACGTAAGTGGCGCCGCCCAAGTCTGGCGGGAAATGTGTGTTGCAGAGAAGCCCCCGTTTGATGATCGGGCAGCTTTTATCACGTGATATAAACACAGCCTTCACTTCTTATCCTTATACGTTTTTTGATTGTTTGTGCTGCTATAACAATGCATTTCAGCACGACCTCAGCTTATCACATATCTTGCGCGTGTGTTGCTAAGGGTAAAACAATTGTCAAGCAAATTAACTTATGGCCACAAATGTTATTTTATCCTGGTCAGTAGGAAACTGTGAAAAGGATAATGATGAACTTTTATTGCCAACTTGAATTCGAAGCAGTTGCAAAGTCTTCTTTTGACTCAGTTCCAATAACTCTAGACACTGAAAATCCAAATTTATTTGAAACAAATTCGGCTGCATGCGTTGCAGGTTTTTTAGCCAAAAAAAAATTCTTGAAAAAATGAATGCATTGACTGCAATTGATTTTTTTTTTCATCTTTTCCACGGTCTAATTTTTTGTGGTGTCTGCTTTTAAATCACTTTTAAAAAAGTAAGTGAATAAAAGTCATGTTAAAATAAACATTTGCTTTCTTTCTAAAATATATTAAAAATTACAGAATTTAAAAAAAATTACAAGATTTCATTATAAAATAATGTTATGGAATAAAATAATTATACTTTCAATATAATAAACCGTGTCAGTAAATAAATGAGAAAATAAATGAACAATAATTTAATTTAGCATTTTAAAACTAAATAAAAAAACTTCAATGAATGTAGGTATAACAAAGCATTTGCTGCCCTCTTTAACATGAGCGAGAGCTTCTCTGCATACCATTTTCCCGCCAGGCTGTGGCGGCGCTAGGATCTACAAACTTACACTAAATCAAGTAGAGCTTTCATTCTTTTCCTTAACGTTCTTTGGTGGCGCCGCTCAAGTCTGGCGGGAAATGTGTGTTGCAGAGAAGCCCCCGTTTGATGATCGGGCAGCTTTTATCACGTGATATAAACACGGCCTTCACTTCTTATCCTTATACGTTTTTTGATTGTTTGTGCTGCTATAACAATGCATTTCAGCGCGTCCTCAGCTTATCACATATTTTGCGCGTGTGTTGCTAAGAGTAAAACAATTGCCAAGCAATAAAACATCATTGCTACAAAATAACTTATGGCCACAATTGTTATTTTATCCTGGTCAGTAGGAAACTGTGAAAAGGATAATGATGAACTCGAAGCAGTTGCAAAGACTTCTTTTGACTCAGATCAAATAACTCTAGACACTGAAAATCCAAATTTATTTGAAACAAATTCGGCTGCATATGTTGCAGGTTTTTTAGCCGAAAAAAAATTTTTGAAAAAAATGAGTGCATTGACTGCAATTGATTTTTTTTTTTTTATATAAAAAAATTATGTTCAATATCTTTTCCACGGTCTGATTTTTTGTGGTGTCTGCTTTTAAATCACTTTTAAAAAAGTAAGTGAATAAAAGTTATGTTAAAATAAACATTTGCTTTCTTTCTAAAATATATTAAAAATTACAGAATTTAAAAAAAATTACAAGATTTAATTATAAAATAATGTTATGGAAAAAAAAATTATACTTTCAATATAATAGACCGTGTCAGTAAATAAATGAGAAAATAAATGAACAATAATTTAATTTAGCATTTTAAAACTAAATAAAAAAAAACTTCAATGAATGCAGGTATAGCAAAGCATTTGCTGCCCTCTTTGACATGAGCGAGAGCTTCTCTGCATACCACTTTCCCGCCAGGCTGTGGCGGCGCTAGGATCTACAAACTTACACTAAATCAAGTAGAGCTTTCATTCTTTTCCTTAACGTTCTTTGGCACGATTGCTCAAGTGCTTATTAAGTAAACAGGTGGTGGCCTTACAGTATAACAGAGGGTTCCAACTAGTTTCGCCATTTATTCCCGGCTTTGTCAAGGATATACAGCAAGAGGCATGCAAGCCTTTATATATACAGAACAGTGGTACAAGTTAAGCAATGA